>CM031374.1:72026865-72428242 GCA_018208015.1 Medicago ruthenica
ATTGGAAAATCCTTTTGAGGAACTTTCTACTTTGCGACAAAAAGGGAGTGTGGAGGAATTTGTTGAAGCATTTGAGTTGCTGTCCTCACAAGTTGGGAGGCTTCCTGAAGAACAGTACCTGGGGTACTTCATGAGTGGGTTGCAGCCTCAGATTCGAAGGAGGGTACGTACTCTGAATCCTCGTAATCGCATGGAGACGATGCGAATCGCGAAAGATGTGGAAGATGAATTGAAGGAAGAGGACGATGACAGTGACAAGCGTGGGGTCAAGAAGACTGGGTATGACAGATTGGGCCAAAGTGAATAGATCGGGTTGCTGAATAACCGAAACGGGTTGACCCGTTTGACGAAAAAGGGTGGGTTGAACCAACCTCAGAAAACGAATACGAACGGATCTAGTGGGAATTCCAACTCAACCCTAATGTCGTCAGGTCGCAAAAACGACAACAATCACCGTTCGGCACCTGGATCTGGATCGACGGAGAAGTGGAAAGGGGTACGCAGTTTTCACAGCGAGGAGATTGCAGAGAGAAGAGCCAAGGGTTTATGCTTCAAATGTGGGGGAAAATACCACCCTACACTGCATAAATGCCCTGAAAGTTCTCTAAGAGTGTTGATTCTGGGGGAAGGAGAGATGTTGAATGAAGAAGGAGAAATTGTGGTGATGGAGGTGACGGCGACAGAAGGTGAAGAAGGAGAGGAAGCGGAGTGCAGCTTCATGGGCGTTCTGGGTCGTATGGCGAATACCAGACAATGAAGATTAATGGAAAAATTGAGAACGTAAACTTGATGGTGTTAATTGATAGCGGAGCAAGCCATAATTTCATCTCACCAAAGATTACGTCTGCTTTGGGTCTTACTATCACACCGGTTGCAACTAAAAGTGTGGCCATAGAGTTGTTGCTGAAGGAGTATGTAAGGGGGTGAGAATGAAGCTAGGTACGATTGAAGTAGTGGTGGATGCGTTGGTGCTGGAGTTAGGAGGGCTGGATATGGTGTTGGGAGTTGCGTGGTTGAGCACTCTTGGAGAGGTTGTGATGGATTGGAAACTGTTGACGATGCAATTTGCTCATGAAAATCGGCTTGTGAAGCTCCAAGGTCTAGGAGGTAAAGGAAGCAATCAAAGTGGTATGAATTCTTTCTTGAAAGATATGCATGGTAGAGCTGGTTTGGACTGGTGGTGGTCTCAATTTCAATCCATTGAGGCAGATAAAGTGCTGGAGTCTCAAGATCTCAATGTTTTATTGGAAGAATTTCATGAGGTTTTTAAGAATCAGATTCAACTTCCTCCTGAGAGGTCTACGGTGCATCAAATCAATCTATTTCCTGATCATGGTCCCATAAACGTTAGGCCTTATAGATACCCTCATCATCAAAAAGAGGAAATTGAGAGGCAAGTGGCTGAGCTTTTGGAAGCAGGGATCATTAGACCCAGCAGGAGCGCTTTTTCAAGTCCTGTGATCCTGGTAAAGAAGAAAGATAAGAGTTGGAGGATGTGCGTAGATTACAGAGCCCTTAACAAAGCTACTATACCAGATAAGTATCCTATTCCCATAGTTGATGAACTGCTACATGAATTAAATGGAGTTGTGATGTTTTCAAAAATAGACCTAAAATCTGGTTACCATCAAATTAGGGTACATGAGAATGACATTGCCAAAACTGCTTTTAGAACCCACAATGGTCATTATGAATATCTTGTCATGCCTTTTGGACTAATGAATGCCCCAGCTACCTTTCAAGCCACTATGAATGACATTTATAGACCCTATCTGAGAAAATTTGTTTTGGTCTTTTTTGATGATATCCTGATATATAGTAAAAACATGCAAGAGCACCTACATCATTTGAAATTAGTATTAGCTTTGTTACTAGACAACAGTTTTATAGCTAATCAATCCAAATGCAAATTTGGGTGTACTCAGATTGATTACTTGGGCCATATTATATTTGGGGAAGGTGTAGCAGTGGATCCTGAGAAGGTGAAGTGTATTGTGGCTTGGCCAGAGCCTAAAAATGTCAAAGGGGTACGTGGTTTTTTAGGTCTCACTGGCTATTATAGAAGGTTTATCAAGGACTATGGAAAGATAGCTAAACCTTTGACAGAATTGACTAAGAAGGACAATTTTTCATGGGGTATAGAGGCTGTTAAGGCATTCCAACATTTGAAAGAGGTAATGACTACCCCTCCAGTCCTGATACTTCCTGATTTCAATAAATCCTTTGAAGTAGAGTGTGATGCAGCTGGTAGAGGTATTGGAGTTGTTCTGATGCAACAAAAACAGCCTATAGCATTTTTTAGCAAGGCTCTGTCAGATGGGAATCTTGTTAAATCTGTGTATGAAAAGGAGTTAATGGCTCTAGTCCTTTGTAATTCAGCATTGGAGGCATTACCTGTTGGGGAAAGAGTTTGTGGTGTACACTGACCACAAAAGCCTGAAACACTTTTTGCAGCAGAGGATTTCATCCCCTGACCAACAGTGTTGGTTGGCTAAGTTACTGGGCTATCAGTTTGAAGTCAAATACAAGCCTGGGTTGGAGAACAAGGCTGCTAGATGCTTTGTCTAGGATTTATGATGAAGGTGAGATGAATGCAATTATTTCTTATCCCTTGTGGATGGATAGGCTGAAGATGTTGGAGGAAATAGCTAAAGATCCTTACATACAGCAACTTATCAGCAAAGTGCAAGAGAATCCTGATTCTCATTCTGGGTTTGAAGTGAAACAGGGAGTATTGCTGTACCATGGCAGATTAGTGTTATCACCTCAATCATCTTCCATTCCCTGGTTACTTGAAGTGTTCCATTGTACTCCTTCTGGGAGACATTCTGGTTTCCTAAGAACATATAGAAGGTTGGCAGAATCATTATATTGGGTGGGAATGCAGAAAAGTGTAAGAGACTTTGTAAGGGCTTGTGATGTGTGTCAAAGGCAGAAATATAGTGCTACTACTCCTGGAGGTCTGCTACAGCCTCTGCCTATTCCTAATGCAGTGTGGGAAGACTTGTCATTAGACTTTATCACTGGTTTGCCTAAGTCTAAAGGTTATGAAGCTGTTCTAGTAGTAGTGGATAGATTATCAAAATACAGCCACTTTATTTTGTTAAAACATCCCTCTACACTGCTAAAGCTATTGCTGAAGTGTTTGCTAAGGAGGTAGTAAGGCTACATGGAATTCCAAGTTCACTGGTAAGTGATAGGGACCCCATTTTTGTGAGCCATTTCTGGTTGGAGTTGTTTAAATTACAAGGAACCAACTTGAAGATGAGTTCTTCTTATCATCCTGAAACAGATGGGCAGACTGAAGTCATTAACAGATGCTTAGAGAGTTACTTGAGGTGTTTTGCTTCTGACCACCCAAAGACTTGGTCTCATTGGTTGCCTTGGGCAGAATTTTGGTACAACACAACATTCCATGTATCAATTGGGAAGACACCTTTTGAAGTGGTGTATGGTAGGCAAGCTCCCCCAATAGTAAAATTTCTATCTAATGAAACAAGAGTTGCTGCTGTAGTTGTGGAGTTAAGTGAAAGAGATGAGGCTTTGACTCAACTGAAAAGGCATCTGTTGAAAGCCCAAGAACAGATGGCAAGTTATGCTAACAAGAAAAGAAGGGATTTGTGTTTTGAGGTGGGGGAGTGGGTCTTTCTGAAATTAAGGCCCCAGAGACAACAGTCAGTAGTAAGAAGGATAAACCAGAAGTTAGCTGCAAGGTTTTATGGCCCTTTTCAAATAGACAAGAAGATTGGGGAAGTAGCTTACAAACTGAAACTGCCAGATGAATCAAAGATACATCCAGTGTTTCATGTGTCACTACTTAAGAAGGTTGTGGGGAGCTATCAGGTACAGGGTCAGTTACCTCAGGAACTGGAGATTGAGGGAACTGATGATGTATATCCAGAACAGGTTTTGGGCTCTAGAGTTGTTAGGCAAGGTGATGCTGAAATATATCAGAGTTTAATTAAATGGAAACATAAGTCACTAGAAGATGTGACTTGGGAAGATAAAGATTTTTTGAAGGGTCAATTTCCTGAATTTTGCCTTGAGGGACAAGGCTGCTGTTAAGGAGGGGCTGATAGTACTACACTATCAGTTTGTTATTTTGTCCCATTCTAGCTGTTACTCTTGTAACTGTTTTCTCCATTAATACAATTGCAAGTTTCTTTCATTGTTCCTTTATATTTCCACTGTTTCATTCACAAAATCCATACACACACCTATCATCTACCAATCAGGAAACTAACTCAGATGTCTTGGACGATTTGATCAGACATACTGATGGTAATCTATTTAACTCCTATAAACCTCCCTCGTCTCAAATGAAAAAAAAAAGTCATACACCTTCATACCCCTGAAGGAACAACTCAAATCTACCCATCCTTTAAACCAGACTCCATTCTGACCTATCTTCATCCCTGGACAACTTATGCAGTAAGCATTAACAACTCTGTTGAAGATGCTCATGCTATCTCTAGAAAATCCAACCTTATAGTTATTGACACCATTGAACTCAACAACAACATCCAGCTTTCTTAAGCTGAGACAGATGCTCTTCCAGAAGCATTTGAAGGTGATCAATACCTAGGGCCACCCATTGTGCATAACAACAAACAACCAATCTTGGACGGAATGAGTATTCCATACTAATATTTCCTCTCTACCACACCAAAAGACCTTGAAGAAGTATTCAATAGACTCTATGCAAGGGACCGGAAGATATTCTCCAGAAGACATACAGTTGTATATTCTGGATTGATCAACTACCAATGGAATAGTTTGTGTGACTAGGTATTTGCAACAATCGATCATCTGAGGCATCAATTGGATTGTCATCTGACAAGGAATCAGTGGAAATGGCTGAAAGCTGTAATAAAGGCAATGAAACTTGTGTATCTTAGAAGATGCGCACTAGCTGCACCTGAAGAAGAGCCTGCATAAGTTTCAGAAGAAACAGTTGCAGTTGTACCGGAAGAAGAACCAGCAGAAGTAACTCCTGAACTTGCTATTGTCACACCACAACCTCAACAAACTGAAGATGAAGATGAAACTTAAGCTGTAAGTGACAGAAAACTTTTGACTGGTGAAGAAAGACTAGTAAGACTGGAGGAAAGGGAAGAGCAGATGAGAAATGATATAGCATCGTTGAAGGAATCACAGGAGCGGATGGACGCAAAAATGGAGAATCTGACTCAAGCTCAGATAAAGGTGGAAGCAACTTCGGAAGAAACAAATGAAAATGTCCATAAGTTGATTGAGATGTTGGCTACCAAAGGACTTTGATTAGGATTTTTTTTAACTCTTAAACAATTTGGGTTGTACTATTAACTCTGCACTTTTAGTTTTTCTTTTAATCGTGTTCTACTCTGTTTTATGCATGTTTTTCTCCTTTTAATTGCTTTATCTGTTATGATTGTTTAACTTGCATATATTTTTGTTGATGACAAAAGGGGGAGTAGTTATTTGAACAACTGAACTTTATGCTTGTTTAGTTTTCTTTATGTTAAAATATTTGAAAAATGAAAAAATAGAGCCTTGATGCTAATCTTATCAGAACTGATGGGATATCAGACTGGTCTTAATCGGAGTTTGCAAATATTTGTGTGATCAAAGTCTGATGTCTTGATGGGTATCAGATTGGACTTAATCGAAGCTTACAAACCTCTGTGTGATCAATCTGATATCTTGTTGATGTTCTGATATGCTTTATTGATTATTTGTTCTAATGCGCTCAAGAGTGACTAAGAATGAATTTAATTAACTGGGAATAAGACTTATGGAGAGCTTGCAAACCTCACCTTAATGGACCTATCACAGACTTTGGGGGAGCTTGCAAACCTCAACCTAAGATTGTCAGACTCAGGGGGAGCTTGCAAACCTCATACCCTGAAGTATAACTGTTAATTAGATTAATAACAATTGTTCAAAATACTTGTGTTTGTCGTCATCAAAAAGGGAGAGATTGTTGAAACAAGAAGTGTCTTGGACAATTCTCCTAAGGTTTTGATGATAACAAAGTATTGAAGAACAATTGGAATACTAACATATATTCAATGTGCAAAATCATAAAAAGATCTATCTATCAAAGAAGAAAAGAGCATCAGAAGGAACAAGAGAAGCTAAGAAGACTATGGTAGAAGACCAAAGGAAGATCAACCAGAAGTCAACGTCCTTAGAAGACAGGCACCACATAGATTCTGAAGAGGTAACTCAACAGGCTCTGTGATGGTCATCAGACTCAAAAGCAGACACTGCAGACTTGGATCACCCTCAGACGTGAGTAAGTTATGAGGGACCCAGAATCCACGTAGGCTCTGTCTTATTTTTTGAACTGTCACTATCAAGGTTCTGATAGGTGCAGTTCTTTTGTCATTTTCTGTCTACGTGCACAATCAGACAAAGGACATGAAGAACAAAGCAAGCAACGGATAATTCTTCTTTCAACAAAGGAAAATTCAAAGTGCATTCAAGGGGATTATCCATATCAGGCAAAGGGTCAACGTTCTTGATCAAAGCTTCTCAACGACTCTATTCAACGACTCTATTTGCACTGGCACTCTTCTCCAACGTCTCTCAAATCCCTGCCTATAAAAAGAGCTGAAGACTAAGAAGAAGATGAACAAAACTCTGCTATTTCAAAGTGTCAATACTCTATCAAAATCAAATAGCGCAAAACACCTAAGATTTTTGTATTCAAGTTTATATCTTAGAAATCCTAGAGTTGTAGAGAGTCTGTTCATTTGTTCATATACACCGAACATTGTTAAATCAGGTGTTAAACAAATTAGAAGTCTTTAGTTCCAAAGTTAAAGCGTATAAGTCTCTTGGTGAAACCTTGAGCAACTAGAAGTCTCTTAGGTGAGTCCTTAGAACATTGAAAGTCTCTTGACTGCGTGCTTGAGCACTTGTAAGTCTCTTGGAGTAGTCCTTGAGCAAGGAAGTCTTTAGAAAAGTCCTAGAGCAGAAAGTCTTAAGTTGTGTGCTTAAGCAAGAAAGTCTTTAGGAAGAGTCCTAGAGCATGTGTGTTTGAGCATAGGAAAGTCTCTTGAAGTTGTTCTTGAGCAATTTGGAATCTTGTGTGATTATAGTGAAATCCCTTGGAAGTGCAAGGGAACTGAACTACTCCTGGGTTGTAGGAGGAACCAGTATAAAATTGCCTCGCGTCTGCTTTCTCTCTCTGTCATTATCTTTATCTTTGTGTTTCTATACTATCTGCTGCACTCAGAATCGGTATACCTCAAATTCTGATCAGCTTTTGAACACCAAGAAAAAGAAACCAGAAAAAGCCAACACAATTCAACCTCTTTCTAGTATTTTTCTCACCTTCAAATAAAAATAAAATTCTTAATACGAAATTGAATTCTAAAGTAAGAAATTCTATGGTCTGACCTAAAAAAACAGAAATAGTCTTGTTGCTTTGTTGACCAATATAGAAGAGCGCCAATTTAATGAAATGTTGAAATTCAAGAACAAGGATAGGCTAAAATAACATTGACTACCTCTTCTATGGCTCTTGAATTTAGATACTTTTTGTATATAATCGAGTTCGAACCAGAGTAGTATTTTATAATAATAATTTAGACACGGTATAAAAGAACACAATGAAGAAGAGTTTTTTTTTTAAGGATAATAATTTTATTTTTGTATGGTTACATACTCGACAGCGGAACAACGATGTCGCTGGTTACAAAGGAAGGAGAGTGATAATAATAAATATGAAAATGATTTATATTAACTTGACACCAAATACTGAATACTAACCCCAATTTATGGAGATTCTATTCCTAATCCTATGTAAATAGGGAAATCAAGAACCAAGTAAGATCTTAAAAGATAAACTTGGATACTTGCACACACTATTGAAGATACTTCATATCCTATAACGGTAACTATAAGCAACTCATGTAACTGCCTCTCTTGTAGTATATATCTGAGTTATGGATACTAAGGCAACAATTAAGAAATCAGATTATTTTAAAGATTAATTTTTCTCTGCATTTTCTCTCTTAAGAACCCTATATCAGATTCTTATATAGTATCTAGAGCTTATGAACCCATAGGATGTGATATAGATAATATTTTTACAGTAGTAAAATATGAGGGCAGAAGTTAGGAGGGAAATTCATACAGTTACAAGAATAGGTATGCATTTCAAGATAATAACATACTTCTCTTTTAGCTTAAATCTTACCAATTTCAATTTCCTGGTCAAATCTTCCCAGTTGTCTGAGATCTGGATCAATATGGTCAGGCCTATTAGTAGCAGCAATTACAACTAACCCTCCATTTCTTCCAATTCCATCCATCAGACCTAATAAGGTTCCAACCAATCTTTTAGATAGCTCTTCACTTCCCATCTTTCCTTCGAGGGGCAATTGCATCTATTTCATCAATAAATATCTGTATGTGACACATTAAAAGCAATCGCATCATTGAGATTCGGCAACTAAGAAAAACTTAAAACATATAAATATCAAGTTCAAAATAAGTGAGACTATTCCCAGCAAATCAGGTGCAAAGCCTAGAAAATAATTAACCATTCAAACTAAAGCAATGAAATAGAAAAAATGTCAAGATTGTAGGTCACACAATGCGAGTTTAACATATTCTAGGTCAGTGTCATTTTAAGAAATTCTAATAATAGTGAAAAAGAAATTATCATTCATAACCATGTCGGTTTAAGAAATTCTAATAATAGTGAAAAAGAAACTATCATTCATTTAAATTACATCTACTTAAAAAATTGAAATCTTCCACCATCACTCTCAAAATTTATAGGAAATAAAGAATTGATTTAGAATAAATTTAAAGTAATTCAGACAAGTTCAAGGACTTTCAAATCATAGAAAAGAATCAAACAAAACGTTCTTTCAATATTTCTTTACCATTTTTAACTCTCAAACCAAATCAGAATGTGAAACACAAAAACAAGGTCATTGACTGATGATAAAATGCCTTACATTTTCATTTCATATAGTACTAATAATGCCTTCACATTTTATTCATTTTCACAATTAACAATATTTTTTATTAAATTTCAAATATTTTTCAGCCATCCGGCTTAAACCACATTTTAACTTCTCAATCAAATCCAACATGACAGCCTCATGATGTTAGGTGTTCCACTAATTCCATAAGCATCATACGTACCACAATTCTCATGACATGATGCTTTGCTTTCACAAAAAATCTCATTGTAAATATATTGATTGTATATCATACATGTGAAAACATGCAATGTGAAAACATGTATGAAAGAGAGAGAAGTGAAATTACAATCGGAAATTATCACCAACATGCATATGAGTTGTTTGGAGAAACTCTTGGTAATGTTCCAAAACAATGTACAAAATTTCTTCATCTTCTGAAAATTGTTCTATGCTGTTGAAATTTGGGGTCTAACTCATCCTTACAAAACCACCATATTAGAAATCGTGGTTGAACCTAACACAACCCCACAAAACCGGCTTGTGAGGTGAGGATTGCCCCCACTTATAAACACATTGCCAGACCATCTCCTATCCGATGTGGGACTCTTAACACACCCCCTCACGACCAGCACTATTGGACTTGATTCGTGGGCATAAATGGTGGGTGGCCCCCGATAGCGGAAACCTGATAGCAGGCGGCCCAATGGATCTTGAAGAGGCTCTGATACCATATTAGGTGTGGAGATTGAGGTGGTGATAATCTAACCAATGTGGGGCTAAATTCACCCCCTCAAAGAAGTCAACACAAGGCAAGCCAACACAAGGCAACTAGGGGCAGATCACAATAAAGGCGGAATTTTCAACACATACTATCAAGAGAAGTTAGTGAACGCCCAAAACCAGGCCATCGAACAACATCCAACCCAGAATTTGAAAACATTTCCTTTGACCGGAAATTTGAAAATATAATGGGGTTCGACGCTACACAATTCTTTTCAGTGTGGATACTAGTCATACACTGGGCAGTTCTATTGACATAAGTTAGCAAGGGAAGGGTGAAAATTGTCTAACACTAGTTAGTAGCTTAGATGGAGTGTGGACCCATCTCAAGAGTGAGATATGGTGTGGAGATTTAGGTGGTGATAATTTAGAGGATAATGAGGAGCGATGGTGACTAAGGAGATGTGATGTGACATTTACTCTTATCTAACAGGTGAAAGTAAGTATAATGGAAGTTGTAAGCAATGACTTGATCGATAGAGACGAGATCATCAGACATATTGTCTATCTCTTCTAAAGCAAGCACCGAAGGGATGTGACATTTGAAGATGGAGATTGGGTATATTTAAAGTTAGGCCTCATCTCCAACAATTGCTTCAAGGAGGATAATGATAGAATATGGTATCTATTTATTTTTTTTATCAATGGTATCTAAATTTATACACTTAGAAGAAAACAACAATTTTATTATAGTTAAATCCTGGAACTCTGTATCAAAATAGAGGACCGATGGTATTACAGAATAACAGACCAGATATTGACACAGACAATTGACAGAGACTGAGAACAGATTGGAGAGAATTAGAGAGCTTGGTCTCTCCCTCACATAACCACTCAATAACTACCCAATAACCACTTTCCCTTTTCTTTTCTCTATTTATTCCTAAAAATACACAACATTACAGCCAGTAACATAAATGACCATAACTGTCGTATTTTATGTCGGCCCTCTCCTCTTACATTGTTCTCTAATAAGAGGTCCGACATATAAATCCTAAAGTAGTTGCAAGCTTGCAAATACTTTGGAGCTGTTCAAAGCTTGGCCAAGAGGAGAGGCCTAGAACTCATCCCATTTGCTCTGTGTCTAACTTAAAGGAGCTATTTGGACAACATGTTGTTCATCCATTTACCAAATGACCATCAAGTGACAAGCCACTCCTTGAACTTAAAAAATTTCTTAATTCAAGAGTAATCTTTAGATATGGTCAGCACTTGTCTCAAGTTCTTCTTAAACGATCCTCTCAACCAGTTATTCAGGTTACTTGGGAAATGTGGCAATGATCAAGGAGCAATTTCCGCACTTCAGCCTTGAGCCATGTGGCAGTGATAGGCCAGTCCAACATGACAAGAATATAAGAGCCGGGACCCCAACCCGTCAAAAGTCTATACCAGAAGAAAGAAACAAGGCTCTAGGTTTAGTTATGCATGTCAATGGGGAGTTAAGAGGGTACGTCCAATGCATGGTGTGTGAGAAGTTTAGGGGCAATGTGTGTTTTAATAGAAGTGAGTATTATGAAAGTATTTCCTTGATTATGATAGAAACTGATATCAAAATATATATTAATTGTAATATTACAATAGAATCCCAAGAAATTGGAGAGTCTTGGTTCTCTCCCCTCCAAGAATTCGAGAGCTTGGTCTCTCCCTATCAATCATTTATCCCAATCCCTGAATGCCCCTCTTTTCCTCTGCATCTTTATTTATAATACTAACTCCCTATAACAGTTACATAGAAGTTTTGTGGATAACAATTATTGCATATAGCAATTACTGCACAAGTAACAGTTACTAATTTATAATATATTAAATAAACAGCTAATATTTTATAACTTCTGCCCTTAGGAGTCCTATTAGATTAATATTAAACGCCTTAAACTTCAATGAGAAACTTAATTAACTATTTGGCTGTGATATGTAACTAATGATGCACACATACACTAATAAATTATTATTCGTTTAAACATAAAATGTGAAAATACTGAAACATGTGCTCTTGACAAAATATCTAACCACGGCAGGTGCAGCTTGAAGGGCAGAGTCAAAAACTTCATGCAATGCTTTATCATTTTCCCCATACTCGGCAACAATTTCAGGTCCAATTGAGAAAAAATTGACCCCGGCATCATGAGCACATAATCGAGCCAGGGAAGTCTTTCCCGTACCAGGTGGACCATGAAGAAGGACTCCTCCGGTATTCTGAACACCAAAACTACATATTGCAGAAACAAGAAACATAAGCACATAAGGATGTGGAATTGTGTGCACATGTCTATAGAAGTATGTGAGGACACATCACCATGAGAATAGAGGTTTGAACAACAAGTTCAATAATTGACATGCAGAAACTTATATAATTGCTTTCCAAAAAAATTGTCTCAACATCCATGCTTATAATGAACTGACCATGACCTAACATGCAGTTCTACTCATTTTGACATTTAACTAATATTTTACCGAATGATGTCATATTTACAAGAAAGGGAAAGAAAAAAAAAGGCATGATGACATGTAAAACATATTTCTGACAAGATCACCAGATATACTACATGCACCTTATATTCAACAAAAATTGCCAATACACACACACACACTCCCTCCGTCCTTCATGATAAGACCATTTACGAAAGAAAATGTGTGTCCCTAAATAAAAGACTCACTACAAATTACTAGATGCATTTAACACTCCTTTTTTCAAATATACTTCTTATTAATACTATCAATTTATCTTGGAATATGAAAAATAAAAGGGTAATTTAGTAATTAATAAGCACACACATTTCAAACAAATTTATTATTACTCCAACAACTTTTTATTAATACCTGTGATTTTTTGTAAAGTGTTCTTTTTAAAAAGAGACGAAAGGAGTGTGTGTGGGGGGGTTTGCTATAATAGACCCACTCATTTTTATGAAGGTCTAGTTTGGCAATCAACACCTTTTCATTTGGACCAAAATACTCATGTTTTAGCTTTTTTGGAAAAATTAAAACTAAAGGATATAGTTGTAATTTTTTAGCGTCGTGAATATTATTGTTAATCAATTCTTTCTCTCATTTATACTCTGTTTATCTCTCTCATTCTGCAATTCTCCCTCACTCCTCTCCACCGTCTCTCTGATGGTGTTTTGCTCCCTTACCCTAAGCTCTCATCGTGTTTTTCTCATGTCGTGTACCTATGAATATGATGATGTTGCTCTGAGATATTTTTTTAAGAGCATCTAAGAGTAAAATTCCCCGTAAGCTTTTTTACTAAATCTTGCTCTTAAGAGTAAAATTCCCCATAAGCTTTTTTACTAAATAATCAAAGTGCAAGAATAACAAATTGCAATTGCTCATCACTGATTCCCTAGAAAGTGAAAATGAAATTCCATTATACTTTGAGATTTATTTCCATCAAAACAGTTTTAATATGAAGCATCAAATTCAATCTTTTTTAATTTGAATAAGAATGAAGGTGGAATTAATTTTTGTATCATCTGTATTCATTTCTACATGTAGTGGACTAGTGGGTGGAAGTTAGGATCCTCTCCATTTCTTCCATTCTAGCAAGTGTGATCCTTCACTTTTCACACTTCATGCTCACAAACATAACACCTTTATTCTTGTTTATGTTGATGATATCATCATTACTAGAAGTTCTGAGAGTTTGATTAAACAACTTGTTCAAAAGCTGAACTCAGAATTTTCCCTCAAGGATCTAGGTAAACTGGATTACTTTCTTGGTATAGAGGTCCATCACTCAAACTCTGGCTCCCTCCTTCTTTCCCAAACCAAATACATCAGAGATCTTCTCACCAAAGCAAATATGGAAAATGCAAACAGTATGGCCTCTCCTATGGCTTCAAGCACCAAACTCTCCAAATTTGGCTCCAACCATGTCACTGATCCTACATTCTTCAGATCTATAGTAGGGGCTCTGCAGTATGCTACCATCACAAGACCAGAAATCTCTTATTCAGTGAATAAGGTGTTCCAGTTTCTCTCTGCACCCCTTGAAGACCATTGGAAGGCAGTTAAAAGGATTCTCAGGTATCTTCAAGGAACTTTAAATCATGATCTGCTTATCAAGGTTGCACCTCTACATGAACCTATTTCCCTTACTGGCTTCTGTGATGCTGATTGGGCATCTGATCCTGATGATAGAAGAAGTACTTCAGGAGCTTGTATCTATTTGGGGCCTAATCTTGTCTCTTGGTGGGCTAAGAAGAAAACCTTAGTGGCTAGGTCCAGTGCTGAAGCTGAATACAGAAGCCTTGCTCAAGCTTCTGCTGAGATACTATAGATGCAATCTCTTCTTCAAGAACTCAAAGTTCCCACCGAAGTACCTCAGATGTGATAACCTTAGTGTTGTTTCATTGGCTCACAACCATGTGCTTCATTCCAGAACAAAACACATGGGGGGCGTTTGTTTGATGGTTGAAAATTTTATTCCTGGGAATAACCTTTCCTGGGAAATAATAATAGGCATCTTATTCCTGGGTATCTTAAAAAAAATTGTGTTTGGTAAATAATTGTCAGATTCATGGGAATTATTTGTGATAGTGGGTATATGGGTAGTTATTTCAATTTTATTACTATTTACATGGGAACTTTTTATTCTCACCCACTTCCTTTGGGAATAAAATCATGGGTAAGTGGAAGTTATTATTTTCCTAGGAATTTTTTATTCCCGGGAGTAATTTTTTAACTTTGTAACAAACATAGGAATCTATAATTGCAACCTCCACATTCCTTGGAATAATTTTTTAAACCAGGAAACAAACACACCCATGGAATTGGATATCTTTTTTGTCAGAGAGAAGGTTATGAACAAAAGTCTTCAAGTTTCTCATGTTCCAGCACATGACCAGTGGGCAGACATTCTCACAAAACCTTTATCTACAGCAAGGTTCCTATATCTCAGAGACAAACTCAGGGTTGAAAACACCCTCAGTTTGAAGGGGGGATATTAGGGGGTGTTTGTTTCCCAGTTATAAAATTTATTCCTCGGAATATGAGAATGGGAATGCACTTTCACATGTTTGGTAGAAGGTAAAAGAAAAATATATCTGGGAACAAACTATACCCTGGAAAATTTTTAACCCATGATCTCCCCATTTTTATTCCCATGAAAGTGGAGTTGGAATGTTTTATTCGTGGAAGTGGCATTTGCCTTGCTACGTGAAAGCCCACTATGTCCCCTGCCACTATGTTTTTTCAACCGCCAATTACTTTTTCTATTTACTGAACGTGTTGAATTTTTTCACATACTCTACATCAAGGCATTGTTATGGTGTATATTACTATTCAATCCATCTAATATTTCTTTATGTCTATTCAACTTTTCAACAATATTTTTCTATTCTATCAATCAATTATATGAAAAAATCATTTTATTTTATGGTGTATCTCGAAAAGCTTCAAGTTATAATAAAAAAATATATAATAAAATAAATTCAAATTGATTTAGAAACAAGGTAGGGGTATATTTGTAACTGTAACATGTTTTTCCTATGAACTTTTTTGAAAAAATTCCTAGGGATTTAGAATACTAGCCAAACACTTTTTTTCAAAATACACAGGAATAAACTTCCCACTACTTTATTTCCGGGTAAGTTATTCCTAGGATTAATTTATGAATCCCTGAAACAAACGCCCCCTTAGAGTATTAGACTTAGTCGGTTTATATTAGACTTAGTTTGTTATATTAGAGACTCAATTATTGTTAATAGTCTTAGAAATATCCCACTGTGTACAGCTGTAGTAGTGCCAGCTGTCACACTCTCTTGGGATCTATAAATACATGTAAGCACTATTGAGATCAATGAATATAAGAAACTTTCTGAAATCATTTCCCTCTCTTTCTCTCCTCTAACTAACTTTTCTCTCAAGCTTTTCCAAACTCATCAATGGAGTTTTCTCATTCTATCAGTATCCTCCGAGCATAATATGGTGCATTAAACAACGCATAATCTATGGCAAGGAAGTTAATAAATATAAGTCTTCAACTTAATATGACATACAAATGAAAATATAAAATAGACAAGACATACCTTGATAAGATATCGTTCCCTGAAAAAAAAAACAATTCCTTCAGTAACATTTCTTCTTTAGATAGACCACCTAATTTAGAAATATCATCATGTCTGCTAGGTTTAACAGCCTTATGATCAAGTTTGAGAGACGATAAATCCCTTTGAATTGACTCTTCAAATACTACATTTGATGGCAAAGATAAAAATATCTTTGTTTCCCAATTGATACTAAAAGCCAGATTCACATTCTCAGCCATATTAGAATCATTAAGATTTAAAGTACTGCTTCCATTCAATAGACAACAGTCAGGTATAGTAGCTGGAACCTTTTTAATGTCCGTCACTTGAAAAGTGAAAAACTCGGACAACATTGGGATGGTGACAAGATTCCCTAGCAATAAACAACGGGAGTATAACAAAGCAGTTGCACATGTTTCTAGTAATTTCTTGGAACTTTCATTTCCTAATGCCTTGCTAACATCAAATGAAGCCACCGATTGAGCATTGTAATAGGTTATACGTGATATTGAATCTTCAAATACAGGGGAAGAATACACGCTGTCATTAGAAAACTTTGATCCACAAAAAGGTGTTTTAGGAGATGCAACTGTATCAATCTCAGATTGGGCACGGGATTTTGACTTACACGAGTCTAATGACGGGAAATAATTATTAAATTTCAACGATACACTCTTAGAAGGAGTCAGCTGAAGATATAATTCTTTGCAGTTATGTACCAAAGATTGTTTTTGTAATGGGTGAACAAACACATGTGTGCCTAAAAGAGGACATCCCAGGTCAAAGGAAAGACTTGAAGACAGGCGTGCTCCATTCTTCAATACCTAAATAAATGTCATATCATAAAATAAAATATAGACTTGATGAATATACATTTATTACAAAAATGTAAAACTTTTTACACTGTCAAAATACATATCCATTAAACAACACAATGAATAAAGGCTTAAATGTAGTTTTTCCCCCTTATCTTTCAAAACGTTGCAATTTTGGCCCCTAATAAAAAAAATAAAATTTTTGCCCTCTATCTTTAGAGAAATATGCTCTTTTGACCCTCTAACTTTAGGAAAATATGCTCTTTTGGCCCTCTATCTTTAGGAAAATAAGATATTTTGACCCTTTGTCTTTACAAAAAGTTGCGATTTTGGCCCCTGTCTTGGGACACGTGGCGTCTTCTCAGCAACTTTGCAACGTTTTGTAAAATTAAGGAGTAAAATTGTTATTTTTTTTTGTTAAAGGACCAAAATCACAACTTTATAAAAGTTAAGGGGTCAAATGCATTTAAGCCATGAATAAAATAACAAAACAAAATGTTCGGAACAAAAGAGTGGGAAAGACTAACCTTCCTGGAAGGAAAAAGCGTTGCAATAGAAAAATAGTTTCCTGCAGCGGAAGCAGCATCCAATGTCTTACAAGTTTCCAAGCCGTAGCATTTGACACACTCGGCAGTCAATGAAGTGAGAGGAGAGCTAGGCAATTGCGCAATCCCTTCACTTGAAGAAGGAATAGAAACCTACAAAATCAATATGAAAGATGAATAGTCATAATCATAAAACAGAATAAATTAATCCAAACAAACCCTGACCCTAATCTGATTAAAAAGAAATTGAGGGAAAATGAATTACAGAGACAAGTGATCCCGGAGCAAGGGAAGATGCGACCATAGAAGACTCGGAAAGCCAAATTTTGGCGGCGGATCTGGTGTGATAATCGGTGCAGTCGATATCGGTGATTTCTGCGACTAAAGCGGTTTCTGAAATGAAAGATGGGAAGATTCGAGAAGCTTCTTTCAAGAGAGGGGCGAGTTGTTGTGGTTCGGCGGTGGTTCGGCCGTGTGGAGTGGAGGCGGCATCGGGAATTGACGATTGCTTCTTATTGCCACTGCGCTTTGAAGGCATGATTGAGAATGGAGAGCATGAGTGAGTGACGCGCGTGCGTTTTAAGTGTGAAATTTGTTAAGAACAAGATTTGAGATTTACGGTTTCTATTTATTTTTTTAAAATTAAACACATTTTTCACCCCTAACTTTTAAAATGTAACGATTTTAACCCTCTATTAAAAAAAATAGCAAAAATCGTTTAATCTCTTTTGCAAAATACCATTTTGATTCTATCAACGTCTACGTGACACCTCACTTAAATGAGTTGTCGTCACATAGACAATTTTTCTTCATAATTTTTTGTTCTTTCTTTTATTTTTTAAAAAATGATCGCATGTATTATATATAAAAGTTCTTGAGTCTCTTAGACAACTTTTTTGAGCCAAAATAGTTGTCACAAATTTCCTTCATAGTTTTTCTCCTTCTTAATTTTTAGAAAATGATCGTATATTTTATGGGAAATTCTTGTTTACCCATTAATAAAAGGTGGGTAATACAACCCATGTTGAGTTGGCCCAATCAAAACAATGTATTTATATAACATTAAAAATAATAGAAAACAAACAAATAATTTTGATTGGTGCCAACTCAGCATGGGTTGTGTTACCCACCTTTTATTGATGGGTACCCAAGTTGTCACCATATTTTATATATAAAGGTTCCTAAGTTTCTTAGACAACTTTTTGGAGCCAAAAAAGTTGTTGCAAAATTCTTAACTCTCTTAGACAACTTTTTTGAGCCAAAACAGTCGTCTCAAATTTCCATCATAATTTGTTGTTCTTTCTTAATTTTTTTAGAAAATGATCGCATTTCTTATATATAAAAGTTCTTAAGTTTCTTAGACAACATTTTTAGAGCCAAAAAAGTTGTTACAATTTTCCTTCATAATTTTCTGCTCTTTCTTTATTTTTTTAGAAAATGATCGCATATCTTATATTTAAAAGTTTTTAACTCTCTTAGACAACTTTTTGGAGCCAAAAAAGTGGTTGCAAATTTTCTTGCTAATTTTTTGCTCTTTCTTAATTTTTTTAGAAAATGAACGCATATCTTATATATAAAAGTTCTTAAGTCTATTAGACAACTTTTTTGAGCCAAAACAGTTGTCTCAAATTTCTTTCATAATTTTTTGTTCTTTCTTAATTTTTTTAGAAAATGATTGCATATCTTATCTTATATATAAAAGTTCTTGAGTTTCTTAGACAACCTTTTTGGAGCCAAAAAAGTTGTTGCAAATTTCTTTCCTAATTTTTTGCTCTTTCTTTATAGTTTTAGTTTATTAAAAAAATGTTCTCATATCTTATATATAAAAGTTCTTAAGTCTTTTAAATAACTTTTTTGAGCTAAAATAGTTGTCTCAAATTTCCTTTATAGTTTTTCTCTTTCTTGATTTTTTTAGAAAATGATCGCATATCTTATATATAAAAGTTCTAAAGTTTCTTAGACAACTTTTTGTAGCCAAAAAAGTTGTTGCAAATTTCTTAAGTCTCCTAGACAACTTTTTTGAGCCAAAATAGTTGTCTCAAATTTCCTTCATAACTTTTTGTTCTTTCTTAATTTTTTTAGAAAATGATAGCATATCTTTTATATAAATGTTCTTAAGTTTCTTAAACAACCTTTTTGGAGCCAAAAAAGTTGTTATAAATTTCCTTCATAATTTTCTGTTATTTCTTTATTTTTTTATAAAATAATCGCATATTTTATATATAAAAGTTTTTAAGTCTCTTAGACAACTTTTTTTAGCCAAAACAATTGTCTCAAATTTCATTCATAATTTTTTGCAATTTCTTAATTTTTTTAGAAAATGATCTCACATATATAAAAGTTCTTAAGTTTCTTAGACAACTTTTGGAGCCAAAAAAGTTGTTGCAAATTTCCTAATTTTTAGCCTTTTATTCTTTTTTGAAAGAATGATTTTACTTATCTTTTCTTATATATAAAAGTTCTTAAGTATCTTAACCAATTTTTTGGAGCTATAAGTAGGGTTAATATTGTAATTTTATATCTATTTTAACTAATTGAACCTAAATTCACTATCATGCATAAATTTGAAAATTGTTCTTTAAGAGGTCATTATATTTGTTGATGTATTTTTATTTTTATTTATCTGTATTTTTGGAGCTATTGTGTTGTAATAGGGTCAACAAGAGATTTTAAATAATTCTTATCAACAATCTCTCTGATGTGATAAGCCTTAGAAGCGTCGAATGAGGAATTGAATGGGATGTCGGAGACTTGGAGACATGTCTTAGAAGCGTATGACTTTCGAACGAGTAGAAGCAAGACAAAGAGTATATGTAATGTAATTTCAGCAAAAGGCGAAGTAGTTCTACCTTAGACATTAAAGTTGGATATCACATCATACAAGTTACATAGTTTAAATATCTTGGGTTCATAGTACAGAATGATGAGGAAATAAAAGCATATGAAAATCGTTGTATTCAAGTTGGATGGTTGAAATGGCGAACAACCTCAAGTGTTTTATGTGATACAAAAGTACCATTCAAGTTGAAGGGAAAAAATATCATACAGTTGTCAGATCAACGATGTTTTATGGAACATAGTGTTGGGCGGTTAAGAACCAACACGGGAATAAAGTAAGTGTAGCGAAGATGAGGATGTTGGGTTGGATGTGTGGTAAAACTAGATGAGATAAGATTAGAAATGACAACATTATAGAGATAGTTAGGGTAGCATCTATAGTATAAAATATTGTGGAAAACACGCTAAGGTTGTTGATACAAAATCCTCTTTTAATATTTTAAGGATTACAAACATATTTAAAATCATTTCATCTTGTTATCTACTAATTATTTTTTGTGAGAAATGTTTCATCATGAGTGTTTTCAAGAATGATCTCGGCTCACAACAAAGGGGCAAATACGCAAAAGGACAAAGATGAACATTAATGGCCATGCATCATTAAGATCAAGAATTTAAGTTTGTGATTATTGTCTCACCGTAAGTAGAAAGATCATAGGACTAAAACAAGAAAATTGTTTTTCCCACATTAAAGAAGGCTAAAACACACCAGTAAATGACGGTTTTACCCCGGCGGCAGTTAATTGCCGCTGGGATGGTTCCATCGGCAGTTAGTTGCCGCTGTCCCCATCGGCAGCTAACTGCCGCTGCGATCTGTACATAACCAGAACAGCAAAACAGAACCTGCATCAGTTGCATAATCCCTTTCAAATTTCCAAATTTGCACCAATTCTCTCCAATTCCCTTCTCACGAAATTGAAGCAAATCATCTCCACAAAACAACAAGTAAGTAGTATTAATCATTTATAATGTTAATGTTAGTTTGTGTAGGTTTATTTTTGTTAATTTTGGTAAATTTATGTGGTTAGGGTTTATGTAAAAATTGAATTTTTTGTTAGTTTATGATGTTATAGATGAATGTAGTTGTTGTGAATGTTTTTAGATTATGTTTAAGTATAATGTGGTTGTGAATGTTGTCCAATTAACACAATGTGAATGTTGCACTCAAAGTGTTTGTTAAAATGCCTAAATGAGTATGTTGATGAATGTTGTTTAGATTGTGATAGAATTGTGAGAATGTTGGAATTGTGATAGAATGATGTTTTTATTATGCCTAATTTTTTTAGTTTTGTTTTTGTGTAGATATGTCTGATCATAACCAAGATAGAACGACTAGAGCTGTTAAGCAGCCCATGACTAGCAGCTACCGACAGGAGAGGCAGGCTGCAAACCCTCATGTGCCTAAGAGGGGAAGAGGCCGGAGGCCTGTTGCGGGCGAGGGTAGTTCTCAGCCGACACAACAGGTGTCGCAGGTGGAGGACCCTACGCAGTACCTGCATTATCAGGAGCAGCTACATGATGCCACAGATGGTGGCTATGACGTCCAGCATGTTGCTGATGAGGGTGGGGACGACGATGCGGCTGCGCTAGATGAGGATGAGATTGCGGCTGCGACAGCCCCCGAGCAATTACCTGATGTGGCTCCATTTCCTGGAGGGCCTTATGATGACTCATTGTTGTCATCATACGCTTCACACGTTGCATTACCGTTGTGGTATAATGCAAATAATGTAAGTTTTCTTTTTTCTTTTTTAACTTTTATATATGAAGTCGGTATATTTTTTTTTGTATGATAACTTAAAAAAATGACATGAACATATGTTGTTGTCTGATTATTTTTTTTGCCTTCAATTATTGTTCGCGCGTAATTTTTTATATATGAAGTATATGCTTTTTTTTTGTTTGATAACGTTTAAAAAAATGACATGAACACATGCCGTTGTCTGATTATTTTTTTGTCTTCGATTATCGTTCGCGCGTAATTTTTTATATATGAAGTATATATGAAGTTTATTTATGTGGTGTTTTTTTATTATTTTAGATTCGCAACACCCGTAGGATGAGATGCATAAATCACGGGGCGAAGGTGGCAGAGATCCAGCGTCCACATATAAATCAACTCTGGTTTTGGGATCCTATAAGGGCGAGTGGGTTGCATGATTTGCTGTACACAGGGTATTCTACTGTTAATCATGCTCTGCTCCAGGCGCTAAGTGAGAGGTGGCATTCGGAGACCAGCATCATTCACATGCCTACTGGGGAAATGACCATCACTTTAGATGATGTGGCGTGTCTGCCGCATGTTCCTGTTGAAGGACGGATGCTGAGCCATAGGAAGAAGGTGTCTCAGGTTGATGGGGTGGAATTGATGGTGAGGTACTTAGGTGTCACTCAGGAGTATGCAGTGAAAAACTGCAAGACTGAGTATGGTGGCTACATTAGCTATAAGGCGCTGAAGGAGCTTTATGAGGATCACCTGAGTGTGGCCACCAGATTAGCGCTGTCTGAGGTGTTTCCTCCTATACCTGCTTGGATGTACGTTGTTCAGTGACTTGAGCAACAAACACATCGACCTGATATACCTGCAGACGATGGAGACCTTTGCTGGGATGAGGGACTACTCGTGGGGAGGAATGGCATTGGCATACCTTTACCACACTTTATCTGAGGCCTCTTCGCTTGCAGGAAAGAGGATCGGGGGAAGCACGACACTTTTGATGGTAATAATTTTAATTTACTATGTCTTTTAATAATTTACTGTGCTTTTTAATTTACTATGCCTTTTAATTTACTATTCCTTTTAATTTACTATGTTTGCTAATAACTTATAAATGTGTTTGGTTTGTGCAGGGATGATTCTTGGCACATTTTCCAGAAGTCTACCCACATGACCATAATGATAAATACAGGCAAAACTATCCTTGCGCGGCCAGATGGATTCCACACAGGGGTCATGCAAATTTGAAGCCCTACCGTCTGGCGCTGGATCGTTTGGAGATGGATGATGTTACCTGGATGCCATACGAGGATCATAGGGAGATCCAGGAATTTGAGGAGATATCATGGTATTCAGGCTGGATTATGTGTGGTCGTGACATCATCTACCGTCACTTGCCTGAGCGGGTTAAAAGGAAATACGGGTACGTGCAGGACATCCCCCGAGCTCCGACGTCTGTGCTTCCTCTCCCTTTTCAGGCCGTTGCACAAGCTTTCCTAGACTTTCGTGTGCACATCATTCCTCAGGCTGCGTGGGATAGGGAGGTTAATCAGCCATGGCAGTACTTGGAGGGATACATGAGGTGGTACGAACATGTGTCTCACCCAAAGATTCTGCCACCTATTGATGGATCTCCTCTGAGGCCAGCAAATGAGGAGCAGATCATTGCACACCATCAGCAGCGGCACCAGGAGAGAGGCTCGCCTGATACCATTGACATTGCGGAAGGCGTTGTGAGCCAGGCTGATGAGTACTTGGGTCAGGAGGCGATGAGCAGTGAGCAGTTGTATCAGGCGATGCGCCATATCAGGGACATGATGGCACCGATACTGTCCAGGAGGTCGAGGAGGCGGCAGCAGCAGCAGCATTATGACCAGGCTCAGGATTAGGACATTTTTTAGGACTTTTGTTAGTTTTTTTTTTGACATTTGTTAGATTTTTTTTTGTAAATTTGTGACATTTGTTTCTTTTTGTACAATTTTAATATGATTTCGGGTTTATTTTGATTACTTCGAAACAACAATAACAACAATTCATTCATGATCCGAACTAAATCATAACTAAAAATTCACAAAATAAGCGTTACATTACATAATAATACTACCTAAACATCACAACGACACAAAAATTAAAAAATAATAATACTACCTAAAATTTCCGCAAACTTTCGAGAATTAAAAAAAAATCCAACAAGTCTCAACGACACAACATAATAATACTACCTAAACATCTTCATCCGGCCGAATCAAACTCTTGAGAATATCTTCAGGCGACCTCAGCAACGTAACATCCATCTCGAGGGGGATCATGTTCGGCTCAGCAAATATTGAGAACATGCTCCTCACGTCGTCGTCGTTCGTTAACTCCGACCGAGTGAACGACAAATTCTCGTCTGAGTCTGCCGATGGACGGTGATACCAAACGTATTCCACCCTCCTCGCGTCTCCGTGGTTAATTCGTTGGTTGATTTCATGAAGTAGATCCTTCAATTCTTTTAACGTCACATCGTCGCAAACCTTGAAAAAATGTTGGTTACCACCGTTGAAGGATACATGAAAGTATACTTGAGCCATTTTTTCAGATCTACACCATAAGAAATTAAAAACAATCCAATTAAAAACTCATTCAAACATTTCATCAAACACTTGTAGTGCAAATTATACATAAACCCTAAAGCTAAAAATTACAACATAAACATGCAAAGATCTAAACATTTAAGCAACATAAACCATTTCCATGTAAACATTCTATCATTTCCTGCCAAAAAAATAAAAAATTAAACAAAGTCTAAAACTAAAAAAGAAATTAAATTAAGATAATAAATGTAACATATAAGCATAAAATGACAATGAACTTGATTATGGACACTTACTTGTTATTGGAGTGTTGGTTGATTTGAAGTTGAAATTTTTTTGAGATTTTTGGAAGATTTGAGAGAGTTTTTAGAAATTGAAAAGTTGAAGATGCATGTTCTGGTTGCTGAGCTTCATAAGTACTGATCACAGCGACAATTAGCTGCCGATGGGAATGGCTGCAACTAACTACCGCTAGTTACCTTCCCATCGGCAGTTAGGTGCCGCCGGATCCTTCCCATCGGCAACTAACTGCCGTCGGGGTAAAAACGTAAATTCCTGGTGTGTTTTAGCTTTCTTTGAAGTGGGAAAAGCAACCTTCCTAAAACAATGCTACTAATGGGCCTTAAAGGTTTCTTTTTGACCCATTAAAGAAAAAGATCCTTCACATAAAATATCTAAGTGACATATGCATAAGGTTATCATATGACATCATCAAAAGTCACTTCTCAATAGTTGTATCACGCTCCAACACTTACACAACTAAGCAATCACGCGTACTTTTTATTTTGGTGCAAGCTGAAATCTCAAGAACGTTCTGGACAAGTCAAGAACATTCTACAAGTGCAAAATCCCATACTTTCTCTCAAAGCTTCAACATGGAGCGTAAATCACATTCAAATTAAAGCATGTACAACTGTTTTATGAAGTGGGCAGCAAGTCTCTCAGCTTGTATAAATAGAGGAAGTATTTGAAGTATCAAACCAAGAGTTTGCAAAACAAATCAATTCTCTCTCAAAGTGAAAATATCATTCCCTCACAAGCTCTTCACCAAACAAACATGCTCTTGCTCTCTCGCTATATTTTGGATTAATCTTTTGAGTTTGTTTGTAATCATAATCTCAAACATGTGTTGGGAAATCGTGATCCAACAAAATCCTTCATCATACGAATTGTATTTTAAGTTCTCAAGTCTATTCGTTACAATAGTTTAAGAAAGAATTGTAGAAGCCTGCTGAGGTTGATAATACAGAGTGTAAATGACTGATCTGGTGTGATCAACAACATATAGTGCTAGTCAGAAGTTTCTGTTAGCAAGATACTACATTGGATAATCTCACACGAAGTGTGGGGACTGGAAGTAGCCGATTTTGGTGAACCAGGATAAATCTCTTGTGCTCTCTTCTCTTTCCTAATCTTTTATAACTGCTTACACTATACACACACACACACACACTAAATTACAATTATAATAACTATTATATCTATCCAGAACAATCTGGTCCTTATTAAATTAATCCAGAGTGCTCTGGTCCTAAAATAATCTTTAATATTATCTTGCTTTTTAATATAATCATTCTCCAGAACAATCTGGTCCTAATTAATAACTAAATTAATCCAGAGTTCTATGGTCCTATATTTATCAGTGATATTATTTTATCATTCTGCTCATTAATATAATCATTCTCCAGAATATTATGGTCCTTATTTAATCTACTTAAACACGTTAACTTTAATTAATATAGAACTCTTTAAATCTTGATAAAATAATTATTCTCTATCTAACTATTACCAAGAACTTTTCTTGAGTATATAATCTTGTTAAAGTTTCAGGATTAAAATTTAAAAAAGGTCACAATTCAAACCCCCCTTTCTTGCGACGTTTATTACTACTTCAATTGGTATTAGAGCCCGGTCTCTGAAAAAGTCAAGCACTTGACACGTGCCAGAGGAAAAGATTTAGAAAGAAGCAATGTCAAGAGAAAAGTACATACCAGAAGGACTGTCCTGTACAAGGCCTCCATTTTTCGAAGGAAAAAACTACTACTTCTAGAAAGGAAAAATGAAACTATTCCTAAAGTCTCAAGATACAGACACGTGGAAAGTTGTCACTGAAGGAAACCATGTAGCAAAAACCACTGGTGTTGTTACAGCAGTAGTGACCATCAAACCCGAGGCCTCATGGACTGATGAAGATAAAAAGAAGGTACTCCTAAACTCTAAAGATCAACTCTTTCTATCATGCGCAATAAACATGGAAGAAAGTGAAAGAGTAGATGAATGCAGAACTGCAAAAAGTGTGTGGGGTACATTAAAAATTCATCATGAATGAACAAGCCATGTAAAAGAAACAAGAATAGACATTGGCGTAAGAAAATTTGAAATCTTCGAAATGAGTGAAGAGGAAAACATTGATGAAATGTATTCCAGATTTACATCTATAGTAAACGAATTAAGATCTCTGGGAAAAATATACTCCACTCATGATAGAATTAGAAAAATACTAAGATGTCTCCCAAGTTCATGGAGACATATGGTTACAACAATCACTCGAGCTAAAGACTTAAATGTCTTAGCATTAAAAGATCTCATTGGATCACTAAGAGCTCATGAAGTCATACTTCAAGGAGACAAACCAATGAAAAAGGGAAAAATGATTGCTCTCGAAGCTTCTCAAGATACCCAAAATAATCAAGATGAAGCATCTTCACAAAATGAGGAAATCAAAAAAGATGAAGAAGAACAAATTGTTCAAGAAGAGGTAGAAGATGAACTGACACTCATCTCAAAGAAAATTCAAAGGATGATGAGAATAAGAGATTAAATAAAAAGATACTTTACAAACAGAAGAGACAATTCAAAAAATGAAGCTGACAAAAGTCAGGTAACATGTTTTGGATGCAACAAGCTGGAACATTACAAAAACGAATGTCCAATAAACAAAAAGAATCCAAAGAAATTTCCATATAAAAAATCATTGATTTCATGGGATGACCTTGAAGAACCAAAAGAAGGAGAAGAATAAATAGAAGCAAATTTGTGCCTAATGGCAAACACAGACAACGAAGAGGTATTTTGTAACACCCATAATAAGATTGCCTAGGATCTTATACGAGTATTAAAATTTCGTACTGGATACATTAATTTACAATATAAAAGTTCATACAAATATTACATCACATTGTAATATTACATCCAAAGTTAATACAATTCTCTTGTTACATGTACATCAAGTACCACAACATATAATACATTCAAACTTTAAACAAATAACATCAGCACGATCAGTCCGTAGCCTTCTCCTTACCCTTGTTGCGTGCTGAAAGCGATCCTGCCTGTGAACCTGCACCAGAAGGAATGGGATGAGACATAATGTCTCAGTGAGCTCTACCCAACCTACTGTTTGGCGACCACAGGGAACCTAGGGTCGCCATGCCTACCTTGGCAATTTAGGGGAATTCTAGAATCGCCAAGTCTTTAACCTACCTATGACTTTAACTATAACCTGCCTATAACTGTAAACTTTCTGTAACTATGACTTTAACTATAACTGTATAACATAAGCATATAAAGTGTTTTATGTTAGCTGTTAGCGTTGAACAAACAATTATCTGAGTTCATTTTACGGAGGGCACCCCGGGTGGAGCAACCCCGAGATACGTCTCCCTATAAACCGGTGAAATTCCTATCATATCAGGCTAACACCGGACTCCCTATAAAACGTGTGGACAACCCTCTCGGAAAAGTCCCATCCGGCGAAACCCAGAGTTTGATGAACACGCCCTGTAACTGTAAAACGTGCAAGCACGCCAATATCTGTGATCTTTAATTCTTTAACTTTAACATATAATCTGTTATTTTGATTCTATAACAATCCTGTAATCTATAAACTTGGCTTATCGTTCTCATAAGCCTCCTATAATTGTTGGAGATCCAACACTATAAACATGCCTATAACTATGATTGAAACATCACTCATACTCTCAATGCTCTTATGTTGCACATACTTAAGTGAATGGAGGGACTTCACTTCAAGAGATAATCCCATTACTAAGCCCTATACACATCTATATAACTTAGGAGTATGAGTATACATCTCCTAAGGCCATGCCTATCCCTCATCCTACCTTAATTCCAAGCCAAAGCTCATGAACAAAAAGCTGAGGAAGTGAAAAATCGTAGCACGATTTCAAGGGATCGGAGCACGATTTTATGCGAAAGTTTCATGAAAATCAGGACATAAAATCGTAGCACGATGCCCATAAATCGGAGCACGATTTTGGCTTCAGCAGCATTCAAGATTTTGCTTCCTAGACTAATCCAAACATCCCCAATCCTCAAAACAGCTTATGGGAATAGATTTCTAAGACATATAAACAACTTATCACATAGTAAATCATGTATTCACAAGCCAACAAGGGATTAAGGCATGAATCTAGCAAATTAGCTCATAATACTATAACTTTAAAGCTTAAACAAGGTGGGTTTCTAAAACCCTCTAAGAGCTCACCTTAAACTCAAAAGATTGCTTGCTAAGTTTAGAATCCAAACCCTAGCTTCAAGCTCCAAAGTCTCTACTCAAACAACTTCTATTTCTTGGCTTTTCCTTGCTCCAAGTTTCACCAACAAAAGCTTGCTTATCTTACAAAGATTTAGGGAGAAGTTTGCTAGCTTAAGGGATGATGATTTGATGATGAAGATTAAGAAGGGATGGGGCGAAAATGAGGGAAGAAAAGGAAGAGAAATTTCAGATTTTGTGTATGAGAAAATGAGTAGAAAAACCTTGCCAATTTTCATATATATCCATTATGTCTTTTCCCCTTATTTACAACTATGCCACTTCTCAATTACCACTTTGCCATTGCTTGCATACGAAGTTTCTAACGCTTATAACTGATACTTCTAAGCGGGATATTACACTCTACCCCCCTTAAAGAAATTTCGTCCTCGAAATTTAGAAATTACCTGTAAAAAGATGCGGGTAGCTCTCCATCATCTCTGATTCCAATTCCCATGTAGCTTCACCATAGGGAGAACCTTTCCATATGACTTTGACAATTGGAATCTCTTTCTTCCTCAATGCTTTAACATCACGTTCAACAATCCGTTCCGGTTCGGGACAGAAAGTCAAATCTGATCTTAAGTCGATGCTTTCCAACTCCACTGGTTGATGAGGATCAGGAATGAACTTCCTTAGCTGTGAAACATGGAAAACATCATGTAATCCTGACATCGCCGGTGGCAGAGCCAATTGGTAAGCTGCTGGTCCGACACGTTTAAGTATCTCATATGGCCGAATAAATCTTGGACTCAATTTCTTTGTTCTGAAAACACCTCGTAGTCCCAGCTTAGGGGTAACTTTCAGGAAAACATGATCTCCCACTTCGAACTCTAGTGGTCTTCGTCTCTTGTCCGCATAACTCTTCTGTCGACTTTGAGCAGTTCTAATCTTATCCTGAATAGATTTAATCTTTAAAGTGGTTTCCTGGATAATCTCAGGTCCCAAAATACTTTTATCTCCAACCTCTGACCAACAAAGTGGTGTCCTACACCTCCTGCCATACAGTGCCTCATAAGGTGCCATTCCGATGCTAGAATGGTAACTATTATTATACGAAAATTCAATCAAAGGCAGATGGTGATTCCAATTTCCTCCATCCTCTAAAATACATGCACGTAACATATCCTCTAACGTCTGTATAGTTCTCTCAGATTGTCCATCTGTTTGAGGATGATGAGACGTACTCAACTTTAACCTTGTTCCCAAAGCCTTCTGAAAAGCTTTCCAAAAGTGAGAAGTAAAGATAGGATCCCTATCTGACACAATGCTGGTTGGAACACCATGTAATTTCACAATCTCCGCTATGAACAATTCTGCATACTGAGCAGCTCTGTACGTAGTCCTAACCGGTAAAAAGTGAGCAGACTTAGTTAACCTGTCGACAACTACCCAAATTGAATCATGACCCCGTTGAGTCCGAGGTAACCCTGTCACAAAATCCATAGAGATCTCTTCCCATTTCCACTGAGGGATTTCCAATGGTACTAGCATCCCTGCAGGTCTCTGATGTTCTATCTTCACTTGTTGACACACTATACAACGTGAAACGAATTCTGCAATATCGGTCTTCATTCCCGGCCACCAATAATCTTTCTTTAAGTCTTGATACATTTTAGTGGTACCTGGGTGAATACTGAAACTACTCTTGTGTGCCTCTTCCAAAATCAACCTCTTTAAACTAGCATCATTAGGAACACAAACTCTACCTTCAAACAACAGAGTACCATCAGATGCCCTTGAAAATTCTGAATGCCCAATCCTCCTCTGAAGATCCATATCCGATTCCTGAGCTTGTGTGATTCTGGACCGTAAATCACAGGTAACATCTAATCTTTGTAACCAAGTGCCATTACCCATCTCAGTAACGCTGAGGTTAAGGTCTCTAAATTTCTCGTACAACCCACAAGTATGCATCAGTACTTCTGCTCTCATCAAAGTTTCGCCTTCCCCGGGTGATACTTTAACTCAAAATCAAAATCCTTTAGGTATTCCATCCACCTTCTCTGTCTCATGTTCAGTTCCCGTTGATCAAACAAATACTTTAAACTTTTATGGTCACTGAACAAGTCAAATTGTGCTCCATATAAATGGTGTCTCCATACTTTCAGAGCAAAAACTATTGCTGCCAATTCAAGGTCATGAGTGGGGTAGTTCTCCTCGTGAGATTTAAGCTGCCGAGAAGCATAAGCTATAACATTACCTTCTTGCATAAGCACACCGCCTAGTCCCTTGGAGGACGCATCACAATAAACCACATATTTCTTCTCAGGGTCCGGTATCGCTAACACTGGAGCCTTGGATAATTTCTTCCTCAAAGTCCGGAAACTCTTCTCACAATCTTCGTCCCAGACGAAAGGCACATCTTTCCTCGTGAGGCGTGTCAATGGTAAAGCAATCTGTGAAAATCTCATAATAAATCTTCGGTAGTAACCTGCTAAACCCAGGAAACTCCGAACCTCTGTAACATTCGTTGGTCTGGCCCAATTAAGGACAACTTCGACTTTCGACGAGTCAACTGACACTCCTCCTTTAGAAATCACATGCCCCAAAAACTGAATTTCCGATAACCAAAATTCACATTTACTGAATTTTGCATATAACTGATTTTCTCTAAGGATGTCCAAAACAATTCTCAGATGCTGAGCATGTTCCTGCGAGTCCTTTGAATAAATCAAAATGTCATCAATGAAGATCACCACAAACTGATCCAGATAAGGCTGGAAAATCCTATTCATGTAGTCCATAAAAACTGCTGGAGCATTAGTCACTCCAAAAGGCATAACCAGAAACTCATAATGTCCGTAACGTGTTCTGAACGCCGTCTCGGACACATCTGACGATTTGATACGAATCTGATGGTATCCTGATCTGAGATCAATCTTTGAAAACACTGAAGCTCCTTTGAGTTGATCCAAAAGATCATCAATCCTCGGTAATGGATACTTATTCTTTATTGTTACTTTATTCAGCCGACGGTAGTCGATGCACAATCTCATACTACCATCCTTCTTCTTAACCAACAACACTGGTGCACCCCAAGGTGACACACTAGGCCTGATAAAATGTTTCTGAATTAAGTCTTCCAACTGAGACTTCAATTCCTTTAACTCTGACGGTGACATTCTATAAGGCGCCACTGATACTGGCTCTGATCCTGGGATGAGATCAATAGAAAACTCAACTTCCCGTTCCGGGGGTAAACTGCTTATCTCAGAAGGGAAAACATCTAAATAGTCACTGACAACAGGAATGTCACTGGGACTCAGTTCTGATTCTGAAGTCACAGTAACCATCACATAAAAACCATTATCCTGAGCACACATAAGCTGAGTAAGCTGATGAGTGCGGTTGATTAACTCTGATAAAGCCACACCTTCGGTTGTATCATCTGTAGGCATAAAAATACACTTCTCCGCACAACCAATATACACATGATTAGCAGATAACCAATCCATTCCTAAAATCACATCAAGTTGTATCATGGGAAGACACACCAAATCTATGTAGTATGTCTTACTAGATACAGTGATCGGGCAATTTTCACATATAAAACTAGCTACAACTCCGCCCTCAGTAGCGGTAGATACCGTCATAGGAGGTATCAACGGTGACATAGACAATTGTAATGCTTCTACACACTTGTAAGAAATAAAGGAACATGTTGCACCACAATCAAAAAGCACTTTAACTGGAGTTTGACCTAAGTAACACATACCGGCAATTAAATCTTCATTTGCCAAAGCCTTCTGGCCATCAAGGGAGTACACTCTGCCCTTACTTGTCGTAGTACCTTCAGCTCCACTTTTACCTCTTCTTTCTGGACAATTTGCCAAAATGTGCCCCGGCTGCCTACACCCGAAACACACACCTGTTTGTCTCATGCACTGACCATAATGCGACTTCCCGCAAAATTTACAAATGACCACCGCCTGTGATGAAAATGATTGTTTACCCCTCTTAGGGGAGCCCTTAGGCTTGTTCTCTTGATACCGATCTGGAAATTTACCTTTTCTCTTTTCATACGCTGCAGCTTTCTCTTTCGCGGTCTTGGCAAAACCCGCTTCCGCAACCAAACTATCATGAACCATCTCGTCATAGCTAGTATTCCTTTGAAGGCTCACCGCTGTATCAATCTCACCTCTCAACCCACGCCTATACTGATTCATCTTCCAATTCTCATTAGCGGCATACTCGTTGTGAGAGGAGTAGTACGACAATTCTTCAAACTTCTTTGTAAACTCGGTGACTGACATGCCACCTTGCTTCAACTCAAGAAACTCCTGTTCTTTCTTCACTTTATAAGACATAGGGATATACTTCTCTATCATTGCTTCCTTGAAGTTATCCCAGTTAATCTCCGTGTCATTAGCTATCATTCGGCGTTGAGCAGATTCCCACCAATCTTCTGCTGCGCCTCTAAACTGGTTAGTAGCCAACAATACTTTACTTTCCTCAGGGCAATCCACCATCCGGAACACTTTCTCAATCTGTTTCAGCCATCTCTTGGCTTCTGGAGGTTCACCTTCCCCATTGAACTCAGGAGGGTGATTTCTGTTAAATTCCCGGTAGGACGGATTCGCCACTGCTGGTGGTGGTGTCTGCTGCTGAGCACCTTGTCCATGGTGCATCATCTCCATCCATTCATGCTGAGTTTGAGCTTGTTGTTGGGCCTGCTGCTGCATCATAAGCATCATCTGCTGATGCTGTAACGCAGCCTGAGCTTGCTGCTCTTGGTACTGTTGCTGCAACGCCTGTTGCTGTTGCATCATTTGAGCCCAAAATTGCATATTAGGGTCTCCACTGGGTTCCTCAGCATTTGCCTGATTCGATCTAGGCCTGCCAGGACCTCTTCTCCTCCCAGACATATTATCCTAACTGTCATACACAAGTCAAAGTGATCAGTTTCAACCAGATATAACATTTAGAATAATGTCCCGGATCCAAGAGATCCACAAACTTGAATTGTATTTTAATGACCCATGGCACAGTCTGAATCGACCTGCTCTGATACCAAATTGTAACACCCATAATAAGATTGCCTAGGATCTTATACGAGTATTAAAATTTCGTACTGGATACATTAATTTACAATATAAAAGTTCATACAAATATTACATCACATTGTAATATTACATCCAAAGTTAATACAATTCTCTTGTTACATGTACATCAAGTACCACAACATATAATACATTCAAACTTTAAACAAATAACATCAGCACGATCAGTCCGTAGCCTTCTCCTTACCCTTGTTGCGTGCTGAAAGCGATCCTGCCTGTGAACCTGCACCAGAAGGAATGTGATGAGACATAATGTCTCAGTGAGCTCTACCCAACCTACTGTTTGGCGACCACAGGGAACCTAGGGTCGCCATGCCTACCTTGGCAATTTAGGGGAATTCTAGAATCGCCAAGTCTTTAACCTACCTATGACTTTAACTATAACCTGCCTATAACTGTAAACTTTCTGTAACTATGACTTTAACTATAACTGTATAACATAAGCATATAAAGTGTTTTATGTTAGCTGTTAGCGTTGAACAAACAATTATCTGAGTTCATTTTACGGAGGGCACCCCGGGTGGAGCAACCCCGAGATACGTCTCCCTATAAACCGGTGAAATTCCTATCATATCAGGCTAACACCGGACTCCCTATAAAACGTGTGGACAACCCTCTCGGAAAAGTCCCATCCGGCGAAACCCGGAGTCTGATGAACACGCCCTGTAACTGTAAAACGTGCAAGCACGCCAATATCTGTGATCTTTAATTCTTTAACTTTAACATATAATCTGTTATTTTGATTCTATAACAATCCTGTAATCTATAAACTTGGCTTATCGTTCTCATAAGCCTCCTATAATTGTTGGAGATCCAACACTATAAACATGCCTATAACTATGATTGAAACATCACTCATACTCTCAATGCTCTTATGTTGCACATACTTAAGTGAATGGAGGGACTTCACTTCAAGAGATAATCCCATTACTAAGCCCTATACACATCTATATAACTTAGGAGTATGAGTATACATCTCCTAAGGCCATGCCTATCCCTCATCCTACCTTAATTCCAAGCCAAAGCTCATGAACAAAAAGCTGAGGAAGTGAAAAATCGTAGCACGATTTCAAGGGATCGGAGCACGATTTTATGCGAAAGTTTCATGAAAATCAGGACATAAAATCGTAGCACGATGCCCATAAATCGGAGCACGATTTTGGCTTCAGCAGCATTCAAGATTTTGCTTCCTATACTAATCCAAACATCCCCAATCCTCAAAACAGCTTATGGGAATAGATTTCTAAGACATATAAACAACTTATCACATAGTAAATCATGTATTCACAAGCCAACAAGGGATTAAGGCATGAATCTAGCAAATTAGCTCATAATACTATAACTTTAAAGCTTAAACAAGGTGGGTTTCTAAAACCCTCTAAGAGCTCACCTTAAACTCAAAAGATTGCTTGCTAAGTTTAGAATCCAAACCCTAGCTTCAAGCTCCAAAGTCTCTACTCAAACAACTTCTATTTCTTGGCTTTTCCTTGCTCCAAGTTTCACCAACAAAAGCTTGCTTATCTTACAAAGATTTAGGGAGAAGTTTGCTAGCTTAAGGGATGATGATTTGATGATGAAGATTAAGAAGGGATGGGGCGAAAATGAGGGAAGAAAAGGAAGAGAAATTTCAGATTTTGTGTATGAGAAAATGAGTAGAAAAACCTTGCCAATTTTCATATATATCCATTATGTCTTTTCCCCTTATTTACAACTATGCCACTTCTCAATTACCACTTTGCCATTGCTTGCATACGAAGTTTCTAACGCTTATAACTGATACTTCTAAGCGGGATATTACATATTTCCATTCGACAAATCCATCTTACATAAAGAATTAGAAAATAAATTCGATAGTCTTTTATTTGATTCTAATTTTCTAACAAATAAATGTTATTCTTTACAAAAAGAAATCACTAAATAAAAGGAGGAAAAAGAAAAACTTCAAACCTTGAATAATGATAAAAAAAACTATTCAAAGTTTGCAAGACTCATATTTTCAAGCAACTGAAAAAATAAAAGATTTTAGCAAAAATAAATTTCCAGAAACCTCCAAAGTTACTGAAAATATTATGCTAAAAACCGAAGTCAAAGAACTAAGAAATGATCCCACTTGCTTTATAAAATCAACTGAAACATTTCAGAAAATTATGGGTTCTCAAATAGGAATGTTTGATAAAGCTGGTATAGGTTTTGATATCTCCAAAAACCAAAAAAATTATGAAAATTTCTTTATACCTGAAAAAGACAAAATGAAGTGTTCATTTTGTAACAAAGATGGACATCTTGAAGCTTTTTGCTTCCATAAGAAAAGATTAACAAAAGCTAAACCAAAACATTCTCTTTTAATGAAACCAGAACATTCTTTTCTTAACCAAGAACATTCTCTCCAAACAAAAAGGAAGGAATGCTTGTATTGCAAAAGAATTTGTCATTTAGAAATAAATTGTTTTCTCAAGTTTAAACATCTTGAGCTTAAGAACACTAACATAGAAGAACCCACAAAATCATGGGTACCTAAGGAATCAATAACTCAAAATGCATGAATCTTTTCAAAATGCAAAGAAAAAGCCATGGTACTTGGACAGTGACTGTTCAAGACACATGACAAGGGATAAGCAGTGTTTCATTTCCTTCATAAAGAAAGAAGGAGGACTAGTAACATTTGGAAATAATGACAAAGGATAGATCAAAGGTAGAGGTATTATTGGTAAGAATAACTCTGCTAAAATAGATGATGTTCAATATGTCGAAGGTTTAAAACACAATCTACTTAGCATAAGCCAATTATGTGATAATGGCTTTGAAGTTATCTTTAAACCTAACATATGTGAAGTAAAACAAGCATCCTCAGGAAAAATATTTTTCTCTGGTTCTAGAAAGAAAAACATCTATGTTTTATGCTTAGATGACATTCCAGCTGAATCATGTTTTATGTATATTGAAAAAGATAAATGGATTTGGCACAAAAGAGCTGGTCATGTAAGTATGAAAACTATTTCAAAACTTTCACAACTTGATCTAGTTAGAGGACTTCCTAAAATAAATTTTGAAAAAGATAGAATATGTGAAGCATGTACAAGAGGGAAACAAGGGAAAAGTAGTTTCAAATCAAAAGACGTTGTTTCTACTCAAAGACCTCTCGAACTTCTTCACATAGATCTATTTGGACCGGTTAGAACCACAAGTCTTGGTGGAAAACAATATGGGTTTGTTATAGTCTATGATTTTTCCTGATATACATGGGTTTTATTTTTAAAACATAAAGACGAAGCTTTTGAAGCATTTCAAAACTTTTGTAAACTTGTTCAAAATGAAAAGAATTCAAACACCATCTCTGTAAGAAGTGACCATTGAGGTGAATTTGAAAATTTATCCTTCTAAACCTTCTTTGACGAAAAAGGAATCTCTCATAATTTTTCATGTGCAAGAACTCCACAACAAAATGGAGTCGCTGAAAGAAAAAACCGAACTCTACAAGAAATGGCAAGAACAATGTTAAATGAATCCAATGTTGTAAAATATTTTTGGGCTGAAGCCATTAACACATCTTGCTACATTATAAACCGTGTCTCAATTAGAAAAATTCTAAATAAAACTCCATACGAACTCTGGAAAGATAGGAAACCTAACATCTCATATTTCTATATTTTTGGTTGTTTTTGCTATATTTTAAATGATGAAGAAAATCTAGGAAAATTTGATTCAAAATCAGACAAAGGGATATTCTTGGGATATGCAACAAATTCCAAAGGATATAGGATCTTTAATCTGAAAAATCAAACCATGGAAATAAGCATACATATTATTTTGATGAATTTGATGATCTTGTCACTAACAAAGAAGATGACGAGAAAATATTGAAAAATCAAGATCAAGCAAGTAATGAAAACCACAATCAAGCATCATCCTCACAAACTCCTCCAAAAAGTTGGAAAATTGTTGGTGATCATCCTCCCGAACAAATCATTGGAAACACATTTGATGGGATTCGAACAAGACTATCATTTAAAGATAATGATAACAAAATGGCAATGATCTCACACATCGAACCAAAAAATATACATGAAGCAATATGTGAAGAATCATGGGTAAAAGTTATGGAAGAATAATTATCTCAATTTGAAAGAAATGAAGTATGGACTCTTGTTCCTAAACCTCAAAATCTATCCATCATTTGTACAAGATGGGTATTTAGAAACAAATTAGACGAAGAAGGAAAAGTTATCAGAAATAAGGCTAGACTTGTAGCTCAAGGATATAATCAACAAGAAGGTATTGATTACGATGAGATATTTGCTCCAGTAGCAAGGTTAGAAGCAATACGAATTCTTCTTGCATATGCATTTTATAAAAATATCAAACTATTTCAAATGGATGTTAAAAATGCATTTTGTAATTATTTTCTGAGCATTCTAAGATATAAACAATGCTAAGAATGATAGATCAAAAGATAAGGACCATACTTACAATGATTATAATTTAAAACCCTAAGTCCTTAAGCTTGTTCATCATCTTGATCCATGAGCCTCCATAAGCTTTCTTCTTTTTGTGATGTAGTCTTGTAATCATCAAAACCCAGCCAAGTCACAAGGAAGGAAATCTTCTTCACAATCTCCCCCTTTTTGATGATGACAAACCATATCATGTTGACATTGATGTGCAAAGAAAGCTCCCCCTGTCTTGTATATCTCCCCCTTTGATTTGCAATTGGATAACCTGTAAAATGTCAAAGTACAAGCACATACCTACACTTTCTCCCCCTTTTGACATCATCAAAAAGAAGAAAGATCGGCAAAACAGATATCCAACCAAAAATATGCATACAAGACAAGTAATAATAATATAAAACTTAAAACAAAGTTATCCGAATCCAAACTTATCATAAAAATGCATATAATCCTATATATAAAAAATCATATAATTTGAAGAAATAGACACCTAAAATAAAAATAACATTTTTTGCATGTACATATGTTAAATATCATTCTCATCCAAGATTCCCAATTCTCTTCTTATTTTAAAAAATTGTTCTTTTGCCAAAGGTTTTGTAAAAATATCCGCTAATTGAGAATGAGTATCCACAAAAGTAACTTCAACATCTCCTTTGAGAACATGATCTCTTAGGAAATGATGTCTAATGTCTATGTGTTTGGTCCTGGAATGCATGACTGGATTTTTAGTTAAATTAATTGCACCGGTGTTGTCACATCTTAAGGGAATGCATTCTAAATTTAAACCAAAATCACGTAATTGTTGTTTCAACCAAAGAACTTGTGCACAACAATTTCCTGCAGCAATATATTCTGCTTCTGCAGTACTCAAGGCTACACAAGCTTGCTTTTTACAAGACCAAGAAACTAATGCATTTCCCAAAATGTGACATGTACCACTAGTACTTTTTCTATCAGTCTTACATCCAGCATAATCAGAATCAGAATAACCAACCAATTCACATAGACTCCCTTTGGGATACCACAAACCAACATTGGGAGTGCCTTTTAAATATTTCATAATTCTTTTAACAGAAGAGAGATGAGATTCTTTTGGACAAGATTGAAATCTAGCACATAAACAAACACTAAACATAATATCTGGTCTACTTGCAGTAAGATAAAGGAGAGAGCCAATCATACCTCTATATTTTGTAATGTCTATTGGCTTACCAGATTCATCTTGATCTACATAAGTGCTAGAACTCATAGGTGTTGCAATCTCCTTGCAATTATCCATATCAAATCTTTTAAGAAGTTCTTTGCAATATTTTGATTGATTGATGAATATTCCATCCTTTGATTGCTTTATTTGTAGACCAAGGAAGTAATTAAGTTTTCCCATCATAGACATTTCAAATTCTCCTTGCATCATGTTAGAAAATTCTTTACACAACGATTCATTAGTAGCACCAAAAATGATATCATCAACATAGATTTGCACAAGCAAGGTATGATGATTAATTCTTTTTATAAAAAGAGTAGTATCAACTTTTCCTTTTTCAAAACCTTTTTCACAAAGAAAATTGCTTAATCTATCATACCATGCTCTTGGTGCTTGCTTTAGACCATAAAGTGCTTTCTTAAGCTTATATACATGAGAAGGATTTTTAAAATCTTCAAAACCTGGAGGTTGTTTAACATAAACTTCTTCATGTATATAACCATTTAAAAATGCACTTTTGACATCCATTTGATATAATTGAAAATCTAAGGAACATGCATATGCTAAAAGTAATCTTATGGCTTCTAATCTTGCCACAGGTGCAAATGTTTCATCAAAATCGATCCCTTCTTCTTGATTATAGCCTTGAGCAACTAATCTGGCCTTATTTCTTACAATAATACCATTTTCATCTAATTTATTTTTGAAAACCCATTTTGTACCAATGATATGTTTATCCAAAGGCCTAGGTACTAATTCCCAAACTTGATTTCTTTCAAATTGATTTAGTTCTTCTTGCATGGCTAAAATCCATTGATCATCACTTAAGGCTTCATCAATTTTAGAAGGTTCGATTTGTGAAACAAAAGCCATATTTAAACATGCATCTTGAAGATTAAGTCTAGTAGATACTCCCTTATTTATGTCACCAATGATGTTGTCAATTGGATGGTCTCTATGAATTCTCCATTCTTGTGGTAGATCATTATTTGTTTGCTCTTGTTGTGGCATTTCTTCTTCTTGGTGTGCATTGTTTTGTTTGTTCTGTTCATCTTCAATGTTGACTTCTTTTGGTGAACTATCTTCATCATCTTCATCAGAAAGAATAACTTTTTCCTCCTTGGAGGGGTTAGTTTCATCAAAAGAGACATGAACAGATTCTTCAATAGTAAGGGTTCTTTTATTGAAAATTCTATATGCCTTACTAGTGAGAGAATAACCAAGAAAGATACACTCATCAGATTTTTCATCAAATTTACCAAGGTTATCTTTCCCATTGTTCAAAACAAAACATTTACAGCCAAAAATATGAAAATAAGCAATATTGGGTTTTCTACCCTTATAAAGTTCATATGGAGTTTTCTTTAAGATAGGTCTTACCAAAACACGGTTACTTACATAGCATGCTGTACTTACCGCATCTGCCCAAAAGTACTTAGGCAAATTTGTTTCACTCAACATGGTTCTTGCAAGTTCTTCAAGAGACCTGTTCTTCCTTTCAACAACACCATTTTGTTGTGGTGTTCTAGGTGCCGAGAAGTTGTGTGAAATTCCATGTTCATCACAAAACTCTTCAAAAAATGTATTTTGAAACTCTCCACCATGATCACTTCTAATAGATACAATCTTCAAGAATTTTTCATTTTGAACCAATTTTGCATACTTCTTGAAAGCTTTAAAAGCATCACTTTTATTTGCAAGAAATAAAGTCCACGTATATCTAGAGTAATCATCAACTATAACCAAGGCATAATAGTTTCCTCCAAAACTTCTAGTTCTTGAAGGACCAAAAAGATCCATATGAATTAATTGAAGAGGCCTAGAAGTTGAGACTATATGCTTTGGTTTGAAAGAAACTTTTGTTTGTTTACCTTTTTGACAAGCATCACATAATTTGTCTTTAATAAACTTAATCTTAGGCAACCCAACAACAAGGTCATGCTTTATTAATTTATTCAAATGATCCATGTGAATGTGTGCAATTCTTTTATGCCATAACCATGCATCATTGTTGTTGTTTACCACAAGACATTTAAGCTTTAAAGACAAATCATCTAATGAAATCATGAAAATATTATTTATTCTTTTTCCAACAAGTTTGATTTCATGTGATGCTACATCTTCAACAAAACAAGAATCTTTATTGAAATTTACTCTAAAGCCTTTATCACATAATTGACTAATACTTAGTAAATTATGTTTTAGACCTTCAACATATAGCACATTATCAATAGTAGTATAGGGAGGCATACCAACTTTACCGATACCAAGAATCTTTCCTTTATTGTTGTCTCCATAGGTGACATATCCTTTTGATTTTAGGGTCAAACTTGAGAATCTTGATTTGTCTCCCGTCATATGTTTTGAACAACCACTATCAAGGTACCACATGTTGGTTGAAGATTTCAACCCTCCCTACAAAACAGAAAGTTTAAGTCTTGTTAGGTACCCATTGTGATTTGGGTCCTTGTGGGTTAATACCTTTCCTTACCCAAATATATTCACCATAAGGAACACCAAAGTTTCTTATGTAGCATGTATTTGGAGTATGGCCTTTCATGTTGCAATAGAAACATGATAAATTTTGAACATGATATACACTAGAATTACTTCCATTGGAGACATTATTTCTAACCTTAGAATTTGTTTTCTTATAAGACTTGTTAGAATAATTTCTTCCATAAGAATTATTTCTAGTATTCATACTTTTAAGAGGAATTACAACATGCATTTTCTTTGGTTCCAAGTTGTTGGAAGTTGTGCCTGCTTTAACAAAGATTGTTTTACTTGTACTTGGTTTATCAAAATTTGAAAATCCAAGACCGGTTTTATTTTTTAAATCTCTTTGTTTGCTAAGAACATCTTCCAAACTATTGTGACCTTTTTCAAAATTTTTTATTACTTGATTTAATTTAATAATTTTTGTTTCATGTTCTTTACATTTATTACATGAAGAATTTTTGACCTTTTCTAAATCCACTTGTGCATCAAAAACTTTTCTTTCAAGTGAAACAATTAATTTCTTCTGTTTTACACAAGTTTTAGAAAGTTTACTACATTCTTCATATAATTCATCAAATGCATTTTGTAATTCATCATATGAAGGTTTAATATCAAGTTCAGAATCACTAACCTCTTGTTCATCATCAGAGTGATGAGATGCCATTAGTGCAAGATTTGCATACTCTTCATCCTCTGATTCAGAAGATGAACTTATGTCATTTTCTTCCCATGCAATGTAGGCCCTCCTTTGCTTGAATTCTTTCTTTCCTTTGTCACCATTTTTGTTTGTAAAAGATGGACAATTTGCTTTCATGTGACCTTCTTTCCCACATCCAAAACATGTAATGTTTTGGTTTGACGTAGAGCCCTCATTCTTCTTGAAAGATTTTCTTTTATTACCAAACTTGAAGGACTTGTCCTTTTTAAGAAATTTTTTAAAACTTTTTGCAAGAAGATTGATGGTCTCACCTTCATCAGAACTTTCTCCTTCATTTTGTTGTTTTGACTCAACTCTTAGAGCAATGCTTTTGTTCTTCTTCTCTTGCCCTTCATGCTTTTCCAATCTTCCAAGTTCCATTTCATGTTCTTGGAGTTTACCAAACAAAGCGGCAGAAGTCATTTTAGAAAGACTTTTCTTTTCTGATATTGCAGTCACCTTTGGTTGCCAAGCCCTTGTTAATGATCTAAGGACTTTGAGATTTAATTCATCATTTGTGAAAGTCTTTCCAAGAGCCATCAAGTGGTTTGTTAAGTGAGAGAATCTCTTTTGTAAATCAAGAATTGATTCACCGGGCTGCATTCTGAACAATTCATATTCTTGTGATAAAGTGTTCAGTTTTGATCTCTTCACTTCTTCTGTGCCTTCATGGGTTACTTCTAGAGTGTCCCAAATTTCTTTTGCAGTTTTGCATTGAGAAATTCGGAAGAACTCATCCATGCCAAGGTGTCATACCCCATTTTTTGACCCATTTCCATTGTGTTTTTCTCGTCCTTTTAAGCCGAAAATTCTCGTCGTTTCAGACGAAATTTCGGCAGGGAGGTATTTTAAAATACCTCATTTTTTGGTTCGTTTTAGGGTCACTTGTTATCTTTTTTTTAATGTTTATTTTTCATCTTTACCTTTAGTCTCAGTTTTTATTTATTGTTCATTTATTCCATTTTTATTATTATTATTATTATTATTATTATTATTATTATCATTATTATTACTATTTATTGTTCATTATTATTATTATTACTATTATTTCCTTTTTTATTATTATCATTTTTTTATTTTTTTTAAATTTTATTTTATTTCTTTTTTATTTTTTATTTTTGAGGTCAAAGTCACTACAGTGTACAGTGTACACTGTTGCTGTAGCGCCCATCCCCTTTCCTGCATGCTTTCTGTTCCTTTTGTTCAAAACTTTGCACAAACCTTCACCAAACTCACAAGCAAAGACTACTGTTCCACCTTTAATCATCACACATATGCCTATATAATGAGAAGAAAAACCCAGCAAGAAGGGGAGAAGAAATTTTGAATCAAAAAACAGATTTTTTAGCAACACAAAACAACACAAACAGCAAGTTCAAACCCCCCCCCCCCCCCCCCCCCCCCCCCCCCTAACACCCAAAAACACACACGCACATCACCAACACAAAAACAACACAACACCACAACAAACCCCCACACGTCCCAGCGACCCAGCACAAACCCAGCATCACACACACACGTCCCAGCGACCCAGCACAAACCCAGCATCACACACACACGTCCCAGCGACCCAGCACAAACCCAGCATCACACACACGTCCCAGCGACCCAGCACAAACCCAGCAACACACACATCCCAGCAACCCAGCAACACACACCAACACACGCATACTACCACAGCAAAACGCGTACAGCCCTAACACTACAACAGCCACAGCACACACGCACAAGCCTTAAACACACGGCCACAACCCAATACCATTCCAAAACCGTACACAAACAAGAAGAAAAAAGGTAGATTTTTTTGTTTTTAAAAACCTAGATCTAGACTTTTTTAAGAGGATTTTGGGAAAAATAATTTCGGATTTGAGAAGAGGAAGGAAAAGGACATAGGAAAAGTGGTTCCTTTTTTTAAAAAGAGGAGGTTTTTCTCTCCGGCGCGGTGGCGCCGCCGCTTAGGCCGGCGGCCACCACGCCGGAACCCTCACCGGCGGCCAAGAAACTAGAGAGAAGGGGGAGAGAATGAGAGCACACGGCTAGAGAGAAGAAGAGAGAGAGAAAGAAAGTGTGGAAATGAGGAAATTGTGAAGGGAAAGGGTTTAAATACCCCTCCCCGATTCAGTGTGCGTGGGTGTACGCGTTAGCGTATACCCTCGCCCCTCTAGCCCTCTGATTTTAGATCAGATGGCTCTGGCTTTTTCTCCTTGTGATCAGATCAGGACTATCTGATTAATCAGACGGCCCAGATCAACTCACGTTGGCCCAATGCATTTTGGGCCTATTTCTTTTAATCTGATTTATTTTTCACTTCCTGCACCCCCCAGTTTTATTTTTACACCTCCTTATTTTATTTCTTTTATTTATTTTCTTTGCAATTTATTTTCCTTTTTATTATTATTTCCTTTTTATTTGTTCCTTTATTTTTAACATCTCATTCATTTACCTATCATATTACACATGCATTTTATTTTTTTGTTTTTATTTCTATTTGTTCATTTTATTTTGCATTTTTTTTATGGCATTAGCATATACATTAGGAACAAAATGTTTAAATATGCATTGCATTATTTTTCATTTTTCTTAGTTTAATTCATAATCTAAAAACAAAAACCTTTTCATTTTGATTCAATATCGTTTGTTTATTTCTCTCGCGTTTAGCTTATTTTTATCGCACTTAATTTCATTTTGAGCATTAATGCTTTAGTCTTTTCATGTTTTTTTATTTTATTTTTTATAAAGTTATCATTCTATTTTCAATATACCAAAACATAAAAAACAATTTTCTTTTTGTAAATGAAAATAAATATTAAGGGTTCAATCGACCGGAAAAAGGAAAACTCGGGTAGACACCCGACGCTTCCCCGAATGCGGAACGCGAGATCCCCGTCTCGGCTACGTTCAAAGTATTCGTCCTTCGATTAAGCTTTTAATAAAACAAAAATAATCAAACACTTTTGTTTCTTTTCCTGCATGTGAGCGAAAAAGGAAAACTTGGGTAGACACCCGACGCTTCCCCGAATATCCGGAAACGAGGTAGACACTTCACTTTTCGGATATTCGTCCTCCGCTTAAAATCAATCTCAACCCACTTAACTTTACTTTTTTTCACGCCCATGTGCGTTTTCAAACGGATGTCATCGCCCAAGCGCGAGTCCGCTCTTTTATTCAAACTTCTTTCACGCCCATGCGCGTTTTCAAACGGATACCATCGCCCAAGCGCGAATCCGTCTTTTTTTCTAAAGCAAACTTTTTCGCCCAAGTGCGACTAAACCATTTTCATAAATAAAATCAATCAACACACAAACATTTTCTACCAAAGAACTACGTAGCTTTGAATTCTCCATCGCACCAGGAGATACGTAGGAGCAAGATCAAACTCTTGTCAAGCACCCTAATAAAAAACTCATTTTTAGTCTTTAAATCATTTTTCTTTCTCTTCCATTCTTTACAAACATTTTTTTATGAAACTAACACATTTTGAAAGCTAACTAATTAATGGTTCCCGTTGAGTACAACGGATGTGAGGGGTGCTAATACCTTCCCCTCGCATAACTGATTCCCGAACCCGAATTTGGTTGCGATGACCTTATTCTCGTTCTCAAAGGGGTTTATCGACGTTCCCCTTTTCAAAAATAAAACTTCGGTGGCGACTTTACTGTCTAGCGAGCGTTTTCCGCCCGCGCATTTTCCCCGCCGCTTCAGCTGGCGACTTCACTGGGGATTATGAGAATCAAACCTAGTTAGTTAGTTAGCTTTTAGTGTTAGTTTCTTTCCTTCATGTTTGTTTATCTTTGGTCTATTTGCTTTATTTCCGCTTTGTTTATTTTTCTCACCTTTTATGTTATTGTGCTACCATATCGGGGTTATTCAAAACATTTTTTGAGTGGAGCTCTGTACCCGAGCTTGAAAAACCTAGGCTTAGGATGGTGGTTGCGTAGTATTGGCTTTCGAGGTAGACATCTCGTTTAGTCAATATGAAGACCCCGCTTAGAGATGGTCCTCTTCGCGAAAGGTCGTCCGTATAATGGTTAACCCGTTATTATGGCGAAATTCCGAATTGGACCCCTAACTCTAAGGACCTTCTTCTTAGAACCTTTTCAAATTTTGGATGTTTGTATTAGCTTTCGAGGTAGACACCTCGTTTTGGTTAATGCAAACCCCACCTAGAGGAGACGCATTCGCGGAAGGTTGTCATATAATGGTTAACCCGTTATTATGGCAAAATTCCGAGATGTTTCTATGACTCTAGGTACCCTCAAAACAAAAATTTTAGAGCTACCCTCGGTGAGAACCTTGATATAGAAAGCACATAGAACTAAGCCCTCCTAGGGAGCCATCCCTTTAAGTTTTATTTTCCCAATTATCCTTACCCACACAAAGCGTACATGCATTGCATCCACATGCATAAAATCATTTTCTTAATGCACAAGTTTTGTTTCAGGGAATTGCAAAGGCTAAAATTGTGTTGCAAATGTCTAACATAATCTCTTGCAGTCCCCTAAAACTAATCATAACAAAAAAATTTTTTCATGCATTTGCATTAGCATCATCCATAGCATACATCCGTTTTCATACCCAAAACGCATCCCCCTTTCATCACCAGGAATTCCAACAATCCAAACTGATTCATCGGCATTCGCATTTCACTCGAAACAACGCACAAAGGATCATGGAGGAAATCGAACATGAGACACCTTGTTTGGGCTACCATCGCTCTCCGAATGCAAGCCTCAACAACTGGACTGCCGTTGAAATCCCAAAGATACTTTCTTTTCCAAAGTAATCATGTTTTTCAAATCCTTTTGCTCTGCCCAAGGCTTAAGGATAACTTTGTAGGGCACCCTTTATTTCAAATGTTGAATCATCAATAAAAAGCATTTCGTTTTCCACTATTCTTTATTCTTTCATTTCTGCATTTATTTTTCTTAAAAAAATGATAATCCTTTCCGTTCTTTTGTTTTTGTTTTTTTTTGTTGTTTTGTTCATCCTTCTAAAAATAAAAATCATCATAAAAACACATGCAGATACCTGAACAAACCCATTGAATGTGATACTGCTACAATCCCGCGTAACCTTGAACTTCCCATTAACCAAGCTGAAGAGGATGGTGGAAGCGATTGCGAGCTTCCCGAAGAATTGGCAAGACTGCTAGAGCATGAATCTAAAGAGATACAGCCGAATCAAGAGCCTGTGGAGGTAATCAACTTGGGAACTGAGCATGATATAAAAGAGGTCAAGATCGGTTCGTCTTTAAAGGCAAAAGAGCGCGAGAAGTTGGTCGAACTTTTGAGGGAATATGTAGACGTGTTTGCGTGGTCATACCAAGACATGCCAGGGTTGGATACCGAGATAGTTGAGCACAAGCTACCACTCCGGCCAGAATGCCCGTCGATAAAGCAGAAATTAAGAAGGACAAGACCGGACATGTCACTTAAGATCAGGGAAGAGGTCAAGAGGCAATTTGATGCAGGATTCCTAGCCGTGGCAAAATATCCACAATGGGTTGCTAACATAGTACCAGTACCGAAGAAAGATGGTAAAGTGCGAATGTGTGTCGATTACCGAGATCTGAACAAGGCGAGTCCCAAGGACGATTTTCCATTACCTCACATCGATGTGTTGGTAGATAATACAGCCCGATTCGCGGTGTTCTCATTCATGGATGGGTTCTCCGGTTACAATCAAATCAAGATGGCTCCGGAAGACACGGAGAAAACCACCTTCATTACCCCATGGGGAACATATTGCTACAAGGTAATGCCTTTCGGCTTGAAGAACGCTGGGGCAACTTATCAATGAGCAATGATGGCTCTCTTCCACGACATGATGCACAAATAATTAGAGGTTTATGTGGATGACATGATTGCCAAATCCGAAACTGAAGAAGACCATGTCCTTCACTTGCAAAAGCTATTCGTACGATTAAGGAAATACAAACTACGACTCAATCCAGCTAAGTGCACCTTTGGTGTCAGGTCCGGAAAGTTACTTGGTTTCATCGTTAGTCAATGAGGGATCGAGGTTGACCCGGACAAGGTACGCGCAATCCAAGATATGCCAGCTCCTCGTACTGAAAAAGAAGTCTGTGGTTTTCTAGGGAGACTGAACTACATCTCTAGGTTCATTTCTCATCTCACCGCTACTTGTGAGCCAATCTTCAAATTGCTACGTAAGGATCAAGCCATCATATGGAATGAGAATTGCCAAGGGGCATTTGAAAAAATCAAACAATACTTGCAAGAGCCACCTATCTTGATACCGCCCGTTCCTGGAAGACCTCTCATTATGTACTTAACAGTATTGGAGGAATCCATGGGATGTGTGCTGGGGCAACATGATGAAACTGGTAGGAAGGAGAACGCCATTTACTTCTTGAGCAAGAAATTCACTGATGTTGAAACCAGATACACCCTGCTAGAAAGAACTTGTTGTGCTTTGGCATGGGCTGCACGCCGATTGAGGCAGTACATGATCTGTCACACGACATGGTTGGTATCAAAGATGGATCCAATCAAATACATCTTTGAGAAACCCGCTTTGACTGGAAGAATTGCCCGTTGGCAAATGCTGTTATCCGAGTATGACATCCTGCATGTGACTCAGAAAGCTATCAAAGGAAGTGTGTTAGCAGACCACTTGTCTCATCAACCGGTGGAAGACTATCAGCCCATACCATTCGATTTCCCAGATGAAGACATTATGGCTTTGAAGGAAGATGAGGTCATAGGAGATGATGAAGGACCCGAACCTAGGGCACGCTGGAAGCTTACATTCGATGGCGCATCTAATGCCATGGGGCATGGGATTGGGGCCGTTCTAATATCTCCACAGGGTGGTTATACCCCCTTCACAGCAAGGCTATGTTTTGACTGCACGAATAATGTGGCGGAATATGAGGCATGCATTTTGGGCCTTGAGGCTGCCATCGATCTAAGAATCAAGATTTTGGAGGTGTATGAAGATTCGGCCCTAGTCATTTACCAAGTAAAAGGAGAATGGGAAACCCGTCATCCCAAGCTGATCCTGTACCATGCTCATGTCTCGAAGCTAATAGAGTTCTTTGATGAAATCACCTTCCATCATATCCCAAGAGAAGAAAATCAAGTAGCAGATGCCTTGGCTACGTTATCCTCAATGTACAAAGTGAAGTTTCACAATGAAGCGCCGCTTATAAAGGTGGAGCGCCGAGACGAGCCTGCATTCTGTTTGTCAGTCGAAGAGGTGTCTGACAGTAAGCCATGGTACCATGACATCAAAGTCTACCTCAGAAATCAAGAATATCCTGCAAACATCTCAAATAGAGATAAAAAGACTCTGAGACGACTGTCAGCGAAATTCTTCCTGAATGGTGATGTGCTCTACAAAAGAAACCACGACCTGGTTCTTCTCAGATGTGTGGACAAACCTGAGGCAGATTTGCTCATCAAAGAAATCCACGAAGGGTCTTTCGGTACTCACGCCAATGGGCATGCAATGGCAAGAAAAATCTTAAGGGCTGGATACTATTGGCTGACCATGGAATCTGACTGTTTCAGCTACGCAAGGAAGTGCCACAAATGTCAAATCTATGCTGATAAGGTGCACGTGCCTCCAACTCCTTTGAACGTAATGGCGTCACCTTGGCCGTTCTCTATGTGGGGCATCGACATGATCGGACCCATCGAACCTCGAGCTTCAAATGGACACCGGTTCATCTTAGTCGCCATCGACTACTTCACTAAATGGGTTGAAGCTACTTCATATGCCAACGTAACAAAGCAAGTGGTGGTTCGATTCATCAAAAAGGAGATAATATGCCGCTACGGACTCCCTAACAAAATCATCACTGACAATGGCACCAACTTGAACAACAAATGATGGAAGATTTGTGTGAAAGTTTCAAGATCGAACACCATAACTCTTCGCCATACCGGCCAAAGATGAATGGAGCCGTAGAAGCAGCCAACAAAAACATCAAGAAAATCCTTCAAAAGATGGTGAAAACGTACAAAGATTGGCATGAAATGCTTCCCTTTGCCTTACATGGCTATAGGACCTCGGTTCGCACCTCGACAGGGGCAACCCCGTTCTCCCTGGTATATGGCATGGAGGCAGTTCTCCCCATTGAGGTGGAAATTCCCTCAATGAGAGTCTTGATGGAGACAAAACTAGAAGAAGCAGAATGGATTCAAGCAAGGTTTGACCAGCTGAACCTAATCGATGAGAAGCGGATGATAGCTTTATGTCATGGTCAGTTATATCAAAGCAGGCTCAAGAAGGCGTTCGACAAGAAGATCCGTCCTCGAGAATTCCAGGTAGGCGACCTAGTGCTCAAAAGGATCCTACCTATACAAAAGGATTCACGTGGAAAATGGACTCCGAACTATGAAGACCCTTATGTAGTGAAGAAAGCTTTCTCTGGAGGAGCCTTGATTCTCACAACAATGGACGGCGAAGACTTCCTGCGTCCTGTGAATTCCGATGTAGTCAAGAAATACTATGCCTAATAACAAAAGAACGCCTGCTAAGTTGAAAACCTGAAAGGGCAGCTTAGGCAAAAAGGGGCATCCCGGTGGACTGAAAACTCGAAAGAGCGGTCCAGGCAAAAGTTAGGGATATAAAAAACAAAAGAAAACCCGCTAAGTCGAAAACCTGAAAAGGCGACTTAGGCAAAAGTTGGGAAAAGAAAAAGGCATGTAACTACATTGGGGCAGTCTACTCCTAACACCGGCCGAAGAACCAATCCTTTCGCCATCCTCAGAAGCAGGGTATTGTGGGTTTAGGGTTATTAAGAAAGTAACAGTCGTCATGACTCAATGGGAACTTCCAATGTTTTCCCTATTCCCATCTTCATTTCTCTTATTTATCTTATGGAGTTACACCTTTAGTGTGCTACCATTCCATGTACTACATTTTGTTTGACCGTCAATGAAGCGCATCCTTTCATTTACCTTTTGTCATTCCCTATCGCTAAATGCTATTTTGATGATACAATTTTGAAATAAAAATAATAACATAAAATCTGTTGAAATCATGATTACTTTGATTTGAAAATATCATAAAGGAAATTAACGACTTCCGGCGAGGTGTTGTACCTCTCAGAATTCTCAGAACAACCACAAGTGATTCCCGTCTATAGCATAGTCGGCATCTACATAACATACGAACTGCCCATGCAGGCACGAAATGTCGAAAGCTCCGTCAGCAGCCATCCATTTTAAACTTCAAGAGCGATGGGTTTTGCGAATGCCGAAGGATCAGAAACCCCAAATATCGTACCCTAAGCATTCCATCCCATAAAATCCCAAAGCCCAATCCTCATTGGCACCCTTTGCAATTTCAAAACAAAGCCCAATTCTCATTGGCACCCTTTGCAATTTCAAAAACAAAGCCCAATTCTCATTGGCACCCCCTACAATCACAACCAAAAGCCCAACCATGCTTGGCATCCGATCACAACCAAAGCTCAACATGCCATTTGCTTACCCCACATGTCAGCATAGTACATGCATCATATCAAATTCATTCATTAGCATGCATCTCGTATTCATATCATACTCCTCCTCACAATTTCTCATGTTCCCCCAGTGAACCTCAATCAAATACTCCCCAGTGAGTCATCTCATGTTCCCCCAGTGAACTTCAATCAAATACTCCCCAGTGAGTCATCTCATGTTCCCCCAGTGAACCTCAATCAAATACTCCCCAGTGAGTCATCTCATGTTCCCCCAGTGAACTTCAATCAAATACTCCCCAGTGAGTCATCTCATGTTCCCCCAGTGAACTTCAATCAAATACTCCCCAGTGAGTCATCTCATGTTCCCCCAGTGAACCTCAATCAAATACTCCCCAGTGAGTCATCTCATGTTCCCCCAGTGAACTTCAATCAAATACTCCCCAATGAGTCATCTCATGTTCCCCCAGTAAACCTCAATCAAATACTCCCCAGTGAGTCATCCCAGTGTTCCCCAGTGAACCTCATTCAAGAACTTCACCAGTAAGTTTTTCAAAAAAATCCCCCAGCAGATTTCTTCCCAAACTATCCCATTCCTCAGTGGACCTACTCACGACCACTGAAATTCCCCAGTTAAAACTCCCCCAGCGAGTCTACCTGATCATACCATATCATTATCATGTCACTAGCGTCAGACTGGCGACAATCATATCATATCATATCATTTCACCAGCGTCAGACTGACGATGATCATGTCACCAGCGTCAGACTGGCGACAATCATACCATATCATTATCATTTCACCAGCGTCAGACTGGCGATGATCATATCATATCATTATCATTTCACCAGCGTCAGACTGGCGATGATCATATCACCCTTTACCATTCCACCAAGACCCACTTGGCAGTAATCGGAAAAGCATCACTTTCCCCTAAGGATCGACTCTCAGCGTAAGCGGCTGAGTAAGACCACCTTTCCCCAGTGAATCGACCTTCAGCATAAACGGCTGAATAAGATCACTCTTATCCTCAGGGATCTACCTCCAGCGCAGGCGGCTGGATATGATCACCTCTTCCCCTAGTGAATCGACCTTCAGCATAAACGGCTGAATAAGATCACTCTTATCCTCAGGGATCTACCTCCAGCGCAGGCGGCTGGATATGATCACCTCTTTCCTTAGTGAATCGACCTTCAGCATAAACGGCTGAATAAGATCACTCTTATCCTCAGGGATCTACCTCCAGCGCAGGCGGCTGGATATGATCACTTCTTTCCTTAGGGATTGACCTTCAGCACAAACGGCTGAATAAGATTACTCTATCCTCAGGGTCTACCTCTAGCATAAGCGGCTAGATAAGACCACTTATCCTCCTGGATCGACCTTCAGCACCAACGGCTGAATAAGATCGCCTTCGCCCTCAGGATCTACCTTTAGCATAAGCGGCTAGATGAGATCACCCTTATCCCCAAGGATCTACCTCCAGCGCAGGCGGCTGGATATGATCACTTTTTTCCTTAGAGATCTACCTTCAGCGTAAGCGGCTGGATATGATCAATCTTCCCCAATCAAACCACATAATCCCCAGTGGGATCGGATCCCATCTCTTTAGCGAGCTCGGGTATCCTTTTGTCTCGTTTTGTCCCCAGTCAGATCATCTTCGCCGTCTTGCAATTATACCTGCAGCACGAGCATTCATAGCATTGCATGCATAACATTGCATCCATAGCATTTTCCAGTCAAAATTGGTCAAAAATGGTGTACTCTGTATTTAAGTCTCTTCGACCCGTCGAATTAAAAATTTCACTTTTAAATCTCCGTAACGAAGAAACTTAAATAGGGGCAGCTGTCATACCCCATTTTTTGACCCATTTCCATTGTGTTTTTCTCGTCCTTTTAAGCCGAAAATTCTCGTCGTTTCAGACGAAATTTCGGCAGGGAGGTATTTTAAAATACCTCATTTTTTGGTTCGTTTTAGGGTCACTTGTTATCTTTTTTTTAATGTTTATTTTTCATCTTTACCTTTAGTCTCAGTTTTTATTTATTGTTCATTTATTCCATTTTTATTATTATTATTATTATTATTATTATCATTATTATTACTATTTATTGTTCATTATTATTATTATTACTATTATTTCCTTTTTTATTATTATCATTTTTTTTATTTTTTTTAAATTTTATTTTATTTCTTTTTTATTTTTTATTTTTGAGGTCAAAGTCACTACAGTGTACAGTGTACACTGTTGCTGTAGCGCCCATCCCCTTTCCTGCATGCTTTCTGTTCCTTTTGTTCAAAACTTTGCACAAACCTTCACCAAACTCACAAGCAAAGACTATTGTTCCACCTTTAATCATCACACATATGCCTATATAATGAGAAGAAAAACCCAGCAAGAAGGGGAGAAGAAATTTTGAATCAAAAAACAGATTTTTTAGCAACACAAAACAACACAAACAGCAAGTTCAAACCCCCCTAACACCCAAAAACACACACGCACATCACCAACACAAAAACAACACAACACCACAACAAACCCCCACACGTCCCAGCGACCCAGCACAAACCCAGCATCACACACACACGTCCCAGCGACCCAGCACAAACCCAGCATCACACACACGTCCCAGCGACCCAGCACAAACCCAGCATCACACACACACGTCCCAGCGACCCAGCACAAACCCAGCATCACACACACGTCCCAGCGACCCAGCACAAACCCAGCAACACACACATCCCAGCAACCCAGCAACACACACCAACACACGCATACTACCACAGCAAAACGCGTACAGCCCTAACACTACAACAGCCACAGCACACACGCACAAGCCTTAAACACACGGCCACAACCCAATACCATTCCAAAACCGTACACAAACAAGAAGAAAAAAGGTAGATTTTTTTGTTTTTAAAAACCTAGATCTAGACTTTTTTAAGAGGATTTTGGGAAAAATAATTTCGGATTTGAGAAGAGGAAGGAAAAGGACATAGGAAAAGTGGTTTCTTTTTTTAAAAAGAGGAGGTTTTTCTCTCCGGCGCGGTGGCGCCGCCGCTTAGGCCGGCGGCCACCACGCCGGAACCCTCACCGGCGGCCAAGAAACTAGAGAGAAGGGGGAGAGAATGAGAGCACACGGCTAGAGAGAAGAAGAGAGAGAGAAAGAAAGTGTGGAAATGAGGAAATTGTGAAGGGAAAGGGTTTAAATACCCCTCCCCGATTCAGTGTGCGTGGGTGTACGCGTTAGCGTATACCCTCGCCCCTCTAGCCCTCTGATTTTAGATCAGATGGCTCTGGCTTTTTCTCCTTGTGATCAGATCAGGACTATCTGATTAATCAGACGGCCCAGATCAACTCACGTTGGCCCAATGCATTTTGGGCCTATTTCTTTTAATCTGATTTATTTTTCACTTCCTGCACCCCCCAGTTTTATTTTTACACCTCCTTATTTTATTTCTTTTATTTATTTTCTTTGCAATTTATTTTCCTTTTTATTATTATTTCCTTTTTATTTGTTCCTTTATTTTTAACATCTCATTCATTTACCTATCATATTACACATGCATTTTATTTTTTTGTTTTTATTTCTATTTGTTCATTTTATTTTGCATTTTTTTTATGGCATTAGCATATACATTAGGAACAAAATGTTTAAATATGCATTGCATTATTTTTCATTTTTCTTAGTTTAATTCATAATCTAAAAACAAAAACCTTTTCATTTTGATTCAATATCGTTTGTTTATTTCTCTCGCGTTTAGCTTATTTTTATCGCACTTAATTTCATTTTGAGCATTAATGCTTTAGTCTTTTCATGTTTTTTTATTTTATTTTTTATCAAGTTATCATTCTATTTTCAATATACCAAAACATAAAAAACAATTTTCTTTTTGTAAATGAAAATAAATATTAAGGGTTCAATCGACCGGAAAAAGGAAAACTCGGGTAGACACCCGACGCTTCCCCGAATGCGGAACGCGAGATCCCCGTCTCGGCTACGTTCAAAGTATTCGTCCTTCGATTAAGCTTTTAATAAAACAAAAATAATCAAACACTTTTGTTTCTTTTCCTGCATGTGAGCGAAAAAGGAAAACTTGGGTAGACACCCGACGCTTCCCCGAATATCCGGAAACGAGGTAGACACTTCACTTTTCGGATATTCGTCCTCCGCTTAAAATCAATCTCAACCCACTTAACTTTACTTTTTTTCACGCCCATGTGCGTTTTCAAACGGATGTCATCGCCCAAGCGCGAGTCCGCTCTTTTATTCAAACTTCTTTCACGCCCATGCGCGTTTTCAAACGGATACCATCGCCCAAGCGCGAATCCGTCTTTTTTTCTAAAGCAAACTTTTTCGCCCAAGTGCGACTAAACCATTTTCATAAATAAAATCAATCAACACACAAACATTTTCTACCAAAGAACTACGTAGCTTTGAATTCTCCATCGCACCAGGAGATACGTAGGAGCAAGATCAAACTCTTGTCAAGCACCCTAATAAAAAACTCATTTTTAGTCTTTAAATCATTTTTCTTTCTCTTCCATTCTTTACAAACATTTTTTTATGAAACTAACACATTTTGAAAGCTAACTAATTAATGGTTCCCGTTGAGTACAACGGATGTGAGGGGTGCTAATACCTTCCCCTCGCATAACTGATTCCCGAACCCGAATTTGGTTGCGATGACCTTATTCTCGTTCTCAAAGGGGTTTATCGACGTTCCCCTTTTCAAAAATAAAACTTCGGTGGCGACTTTACTGTCTAGCGAGCGTTTTCCGCCCGCGCATTTTCCCCGCCGCTTCACAAGGGCTGAATGAAGCATGTTGATTGCCTTCTTGTCAAACAACAATTTTTTCTTATCATCATCAGTCCAAGATGTTTTTATTTTTACTTGGACAACATCATTCACAACCGTTGTAGGAATGAATGGACCATTCTCAACGGCATTCCATATTTCTTCCCCTTGTGCTTCCAAGTATGCACGCATGCGAATTTTCCAGAAATCATAGTATTCACCAACAAAGCATGGAGGTTTGTTGCTACTACCACCATCTTTGAACACAATGTTTGAATTTGAAGCGGAAGCCATTTTTCTGGATCAAGGAGCAAATTACCTTAACTTGCTCTGATGCCAATTGTAATTATTTTCTGAGCATTCTAAGATATAAACAATGCTAAGAATGATAGATCAAAAGATAAGGACCATACTTACAATGATTATAATTTAAAACCCTAAGTCCTTAAGCTTGTTCATCATCTTGATCCATGAGCCTCCATAAGCTTTCTTCTTTTTGTGATGTAGTCTTGTAATCATCAAAACCCAGCCAAGTCACAAGGAAGGAAATCTTCTTCACACATTTTTAAATGGATTCTTAAATGAAGAAGTTTATGTTCATCAACCCCTTGGGTTTGAAAGCACAAATAAACCAAATCATGTTTTTAAAACTCACAAAAGCAGTATATGGTCTAAAGCAAGCTCCTCGAGCCTGGTACGAAAGGTTAAGTACATTTTTAATCAAAAATAATTTATCTAGAGGAAAAATTGGCACAACACTTTTTAGAAAAGATGATAAAACAAATTTTCTTATTGTTCAAATATATGTTGATGACATTATTTTTGGATCAACAAATGAAAAAATGTGTGAAGAATTTTCCAGTCTCATGCAAAGTGAATTTGAAATGAGTATGATGGAAGAATTAAGATTTTTTCTTGGTTTACAAATTAAACAAGAAACCAATGGGATATTTATATGTCAAGAAAAATACATTAAAGATCTCCTTAAAAAATATAAAATGAATGAAGCCAAAATAATGGCAACTCTCATGCATCCATCTTCAAATTTAGATAAAGATGAAAATTGGAAAACTATTTCTGAAAAAGAATACAGAGGAATGATTGGATCTCTGCTGTACTTAACTGCCAGTAGAACAGATATTGTTTTTGTTGTTGGTTTGTGTGCACGTTTTCAAACATCTCCAAAAGAATCTAATTTAAGTGTAGTAAAAAGAATTTTCAGATATCTAGTTGGTACTACTGATCTTGGCCTTTGGTATAGCAAAGGTTCTTGTTTTGATTTAATAGCTTACTGTGACGCTGGCTATGCTGGAGACAAAATTGAAAGAAAAAGTACAAGTGGAACATGTCAGTTTCTCGGGAATGCTCTTATCAGTTGGTCATGCAGAAAGCAAAACACTATTGCTTTATCAACTACTGAAGCTGAATATGTATCAGTTGCAAACTGTTGCTCTCAGGTATTATGGGTAAGAAATCAACTCGAGGATTTCTCAACAAGGTACACAAGTATTCCCATATTTTGTGATAATACAAGTGCGATAAATTTATCAAAAAATTCCATCCAACATTCAAGATCAAAACACATTGAAATAAAACATCATTTTATTAGAGATCATGTAAATAAAAAGGAAATTGAATTAATCTTTGTTGACACTGAAAATCAACTGGCTGATATTTTTACGAAACCATTAGTCGAAGATCGTTTTAATTTTATCAAAGAAAAATTGCATATTATTAGAAAACCATGAATTTATTTATATAAGAACATTCTTCAGACCATTCTGAAGCATCATGGTTATCTAGTCCCTCCGTCCCTATTTATAGGAGTAGTTTACAAAAAAGTTTTGTCCCTAAATATAAGATCATATACAAATTCCTAGATGCATTGATTACTCTTTTTTCAAATATACCCCTTATTAATACTATCAATTTGTCTTGATATATGAAAAATTAACATTAAATATATATTTAATTAAGGGTAATCTAGTAATAGTCACACCAATTTGAGACAACTTTATTACTCCAACAACTTTTCTTAATACACGTAATTTTTGTAAACTACTTGTATAAAAAGGGACGGAGGGAGTACTTGCTTCCCACGTCTCCTTAAATTCCATAATCAGATTTAATTTGAATTTCAAAAATTATAATTCTTTAATCTTTTTGGTTTGCGCTTCCCCATGTATCCTTGCAGCTAAAATATAATGCTAAGACATCATTAGCATCGAAACCACTCATTAACCAAAAAACCACCATCAATCAGATCAAAACTTCTTTCTCTCTCTATTTTTCGATTTCTCTCTCTCTATAAACACATACTTTTCATCTCTTCATTATAACCTTCATCTTCTTCTTCCTAAAAAAATCCAAAAACTTCAATCTCCATAAGCATGGCTAGAACAAAAGGAAAGGGTTCTAAAGTTCCTTTTTCCAAACCTTCATCTCCCTCACCCTCTCTTCCGCCTCGTTCACCGTCGCCACCATCACCACCACCCAAACCGAACTCACCTTCTTCACAATTTTATCACCTATGCTAACACCTCCTTCCTCCTTCATTTATTCTTCTCCAGAAACCTCTCCTAAGCTTTCACCCATGCGTTCTCCAGAACGCTCTTCACCCCTCAAAAACCCAGAAGAACAATCTTCTCCAAGTCTCAACTCATATTTGGATCTTTTAAACATTAGCCCTCTTGCTATGATACTACACCCTCTCTATCAATTTGAACTTCAAGTTTTGCTCAAATGGCCCCTCATCTCAAAGCTAGTCCTGTTTTATCAAAACCTAACCCTAAAACAAACTAGTCTCAATCTGAACCCTCTAGAACAAAGTCAAAACCTAAGCCCAAAAGGACTCAATCATCTCAGTCCTTTAAAACTAGGAGGTCACAAAGATTAATCTCTGGTTTTGGAACTCGAAAATCTCAAACTGTTGACAACACAGTTTATGAGATTTTTGACTCTGAAGATAATATTGTTGAGCCTGTAGAAAAATCTCCAGAAAAGGCTTCTAAAAGCGGTTCAAAGCCTTCTCCTAGAAAGGCTCCCCCAAAATATCCTCCAAAGAAGCAACCTTCCAAAACTGTTCCATCCAAATCTCCTCCCAAAACCGCACCAACTAAACAGGATAAGGGAAAAGAAAAGGCTGAATTTTCGAATCCTACCTTTAAGAAATCACCTCCTAAAACCAAGAAAAACACTTCTGGAAATTTGTCTATCTCCAAAGAAAATCGTATCCCTCTGATGGATCCTGAACACCACAAGATATTCAAAACCAAGTGGTCAAATCGTCCAGTTGTCCCTGGTCGATATTTTGACTTTGAAGGACTTGAGAAGGAAAATATTATGTTAAGAAACTATAAAGATGCTCTAGGCTGGTCAAATTTTCTCCAAATTCGTGAGAGACATTATCCCAAACTTGTCAAAGCCTTCTTCTTTCAAGCCAAGGCATTTCCTGAAAAAGACCTAAATGTGTCTAAAATCAAGGATGTCGAGATCACTCTCACTCCTGAAACTCTTGGAAAAATCATTTCCCTACCAACTGATGGCCACTGCCTTTACGGTGATTGTAAGACCATGATCCCGAGACTACTAATTAAGCGATAAATCATGCAACACGACTAATAAGAATCCAACAAATCACCAAATAACTCATAATAAAAATCTCATCAATAATCTTCACAGCACAGCGGAAATAAATCATCTCAAACAATATAATCATCTCGGGTTTCAACATAATATCTCAAATAAAATACAACCTCATAAAATTCGACAATAAAATTAAATCCCGGACTCCTAGATCAGAGCACCTAATCTAGACATCCTTGGAAAATAAAGCGACAAAAGGAGAATGAGCACGATGCCATCCTCAACACAACTCACCGAGCAACTAATCCTCAACCTGCAAGTTTACATCCACAAGGGTTGAACCCACGGATGAGGCGACAATAAAGTCATCGGAGGGTAAGATATACATTCTACAAAAGGATAAGTAAACACATACGTGTATCAGCCACAAATATCATTTAATCACATAAATACTCATCACTACGAAAGACTTGGTTACTACTCATGCATAATTCACAATTTCATGGCATACCCTCATCATTATATAATTACCAATTAATTATACTACATTGTAATTAAACTGTAACTTCGCGTCATAATTCATCACCATTAATTAAATCATATTCTCACATCATAAATCATCACCAACAGTTAAAACATCATTTCAATTAGAAATCATCAACAACACAATTATGAATCATCCCATAATTTCCACCCATCGACAATTAACATTTACCACATAAATGCACAAGTTCACACCAAAACATTACCAAACACGACTTAAGTTAATGTAATGCGCCTAACACGACTTTACATGCATGTGGTACCAAGATTTTGGATATCTGAGGCCTGTTACTGAGTAATCCCACAACTATATGAATTCTCGAGATCTTAAATCCCGCACTGAATTCCACAACTATAAAATCTTGATCTTAAATCAAGCAACTATCGACTGACTATGAATGCATGGATGTTCACGTATGGACTTGACAATGCACCCAACTATAAATCATGATCTTAAATCATGCAACTTTCACAACCATCTCAACTTTCATTTGCATTATCAAATCAATACATCCACACAGTGCATGTTGTCATCACATCATCATTTAATTCATCACATCAACATTTAAATCACCACATCGCCATTTAAATCATCACATCATCATTTATATCACAACTATAATGCATTAAGTCACATCCTTCATCATTCATTTCATATTAATGCATTTCACCAAGTTTAATCATAACACGTCATTCTTGCATTTATTCAACATAAATCACATTTTCAAGTTTAATCCAAGTAAGGTTATGTTAACCTAACACTACACCATCTTACAAACATGATTCAATGTCATTCATACTTCTGTAATCAAATAACATACTCATTTAACCGATTTACTCACATTCTCAATTTCATAAAAATCACTAAGTTCGTCTCTATAACAACTCTACATACTTGATTCATAGCAAGCAACCATCAATCATTAATGAAAAGCCAAAATAGCACAAAAGGGGTGCCCGAGGATGTCCAGAAACATCCCCCAAAGGACAAAACGCGCAGAACAGCTGATGATGTTTCTGCTAAGGTCGTTGAGCGACCCCTATACTTCGGCTTCGCTGAGCGAAGTTGCCCAGTTCTGGGCACCAGAACCGGGTTTTTCCCTTATGGGAAAACCCCTAAACTCACCCAAAAATCCCATTTTTCATCCCTCTTGACCCAAAATCAGTTTACAAACAATGTCCATGATCAATACACTTTAATTGAACAATGGATGTACAATAACACATCAAAATGTCGTGAAATCTCAGTTTTTGGTTCATTTTCAAAGTTCGTCTAAAAATCCATTTTTTATCAAAACTTAGCGAACAAACATACCCAGCTTAAGTAACATCATTCCAACATGTTTAACAGTACACAAGTCACCTATTTCAACTATTCCAACAACAACTTATTCATTTTTGCAGCAACTTAATCATTTTCACTTAATTAAGCACTTTCACCAAAACACCAACAACAACAACTTAATTCTCATCAAAGCCACACATCTAACATAGATTATCATGCTTTTCATCATAAGGCAGCAACATAACCAAAACAGTAGCAACTTAAGCAAATTCACTCTATTAATCACTTTTCTCAAAATCACTTAAATTACAACTTATTCAACATAACTTCATGATCTACTTAACTATATATAAAAATCAAGTGCTAACAAACTTACAAAACTGCCCCTCCACTTTTAATTTTTACAGTTCAAATTTTTTCCCACTTAAGGGTAGAAATGTCCAAATTTGACCTGTTCATGCCTTAGAATTGTTCCATGTATTTGTCCCGTTTTTTCCAATACTGCCCTCCAACCCATTGCAAATGGTTTACAACAGAAAAGGGTATTTCAGACATAACAATCAAAATATCATTTAAAATTCCCGCAACAGTGTTATTACACTCTATTATCCAGGTTTATAGCACCATGCAGGCTATTATCCAGCCAACAAGTCCTCTCAGACTTACACTCTCCCTCCTTCCTTTTTTTTTTTCAAACAAATCATTTCTCCCTCCTTGGTTTACACTCTCACTCTCTTTCTCAGGTTCATTTTCATCGTTTTTGTGTTAAAAATGTTCATTTTTTCGATTGCATGTTGTGTTTAGTTGAATCTGTTGATCGACGATTTTCTGGATCTAAGACTACATTTGTTTTCCAAATGCATGCTGTGTTTGATTTCAATCGGGTTCTTTTGAATGGATATAGTAAGTGATGCTTTTTTTTTCTGAATTTTTTGTGATTTTGTGGATATATACGTTATATACGGTATATTTCAGATTTTCTTGTGAAAGTGTTTTTTTGTTTGATTTATTTAGGTTTTTTTTTTTTAAAATGTTTGAATATATATATATATATATATATATATATATATATATATATATATATATATATATATATGGTTATTTTTTGGGATTTTGTGGTATAAATTTTTCTGAATTTTTTGTGGATATATACGGTATATTTCAGATTTTCTGGTGAAACCATTTTTTTTGTTTGATTTATTTAGGTTTTTTTGAAAAAAAAACGTTTGAATATATATATATATATATATGGTTATTTTTTGGGATTTTGTGGTATAAATTTTTCTGAATTTTTTGTGATTTTGTGGATATATACGGTATATTTCAGATCTTCTGGTGAAACTATTTTTTTTTGTTTGATTTATTTAGGTTTTTTTTTGAAAAAATGTTTGAATATATATATATATATATATATATATATATGGTTTTATGGGATTTTGTGGTATAAAGTTTGTTATTTAATTTTGTTCTGCAAAGAACTTACAATATATACCATCTTTTTGGGATTTTGTGGTGAAAGTAAGTTATATTTGATTTTAATGCTCGAACATTTATGTATAGTAGATTGATTACCTGTTTGCTGCCTCATTTTAGCCTATTTTTACATATCTTGACCTCATTGTGTTAATATATATTCAGGCTCATTGTGTTAATATTTTAGCCTATTTTAGCCTATTTTTACATATCTTGACCTCATTGTGTTAATATATATTCAGGCTCAATATGGATGAAAATGTTGAAGTTGATCGTCCTTTTGATAACATCAAAGACATTGATGAATCCAAAGACATATGGACTCTTGCTGTCAGGATTGTTGATATATGGTCTGTAATCAGCAAATTCAAACAAGAGCATCTTGAGATGGTTATTATGGATGCCCAGGTTTGTTTCAATATAAGTCTTGGCTTTACATTTATTATGATTTTCACCTTCAAACAAAATGCTTTAATGTGTGTTCAATTTCATTCACATACAGAGTGATAAGATTCAGTTGACTATTCCTAGGGATTGTGTATCGGAGTGGAAAAATATTCTAATGCATAACAAAACCTATGAAATGGAAAACTTCAAGGTCACAAAGAATGACATTGTCGTCAAAGCTTGTGCTCATGAATACAAGCTGACTGCTACAGGTGCAACTGTGATCACATCTCAAGATTTCCCTAACATTCCTTTGGCAACTTTCAATTTCAAGGATTTTGGAGAAGTGTTGGCTGGGAATTTCAGAACAGATATGTTAGTTGGTTAGTACTGTTTCCACACATTGTTTGCAATTTTACTCACCACTGCACTAATATTGGTCTATTACTACTTACCATATCAGATGTTATTGGTGCCTTTCAAGAAGTTACTTCTACAAACAAGAGTGCTGGAAAAGTCAGATCTGTAACATTTTTACTCAAAGATGCTAGGTATAATAAATATATTAACCTTTTGTCATTTCATCTGTTGTGTGATTTATACTTTACCTAATATAAGTTTCCTTTTAATGTATAATTAGTGGAAATATGGTTCATTGTTGCCTTTGGGATGATTATGCCAAGCAGTTTGTAGATGCTTTCTCTAGGTCAGAGGATAATGATCAGAAATTTATCATTGTTAAGCATGTTCGGATCAAACCGGCACAAGGTATGTTTACTATTTCTATTGTTGAAATTAATCACAGAAAACTTGATAATAGGATCAGTCTGAAGCAATTCTTTGATGTTTTCCATTGTATGAAATTGTTTTGTTTTTTGTTTTGAAAATATGCTATTGTTCGGATCAAACCGGCACAAGGTATATTTACTATTTTTATTGTTGCTATGTGTCTTTAGTTATTCATGATATAATGCTACATACGAAATGATATGTTTTCTCAAGGTAATTATCCACTCTGTTTTACCAATACTTGGGATGGAACACAGCTGCTTATTAACCCAGATCTGCCTGCAGTTGCTGATTTCAAAACCAGGTGAATATTAACCTATATTATTCATTGCTCTTATATTTTGACTTAAAGTCCTCTAATATTTCATTTTACCATTCATATAGATTTGAAGCTCAACCAGTTGGTGATATAGTTCCAAGTCAGACTCTCTCTCAGTTTAGTCAAGGCTCACAGTTTTCAAACCAAACTCAAGACATTATGAACAGGGCTAACTTTCTCAGCCTGTCAGGTCAATGATCTTCAAAATGTATGTTTCTCATTAACCTTTGTACTCTACAATGTTTGTAATTTAGCTGGGAAGTGTGTCTTGAGGTCATATTCATTGTTGTTTCAGGAGACTATTTGTGTGACCATTGCTGAAATAATCAAGTTGAATGCCACAAGGCATGGTTGGACTTATGATGGTTGTAAGAGCTGCACAAAGAGTGTCAGGATGGAGAATGGAAAATTGAGGTGTAGGGATGGAGATATAAGTGATAGGCCTATGCCAAGGTACTGTTTGTGACTCATAAGTAATCTTTCTTATAGACATTGAAATTGTTTCTCTCAGTATTCACAATATGTGTGACAAGGTTGAGGAAATGTGGTAATCTGATTGTCCTTATATAAACTATAGGTACAAGGTTGAGGTAACCGTGTCACATAAGTCTGACAAGGCAAGGTTTTTAATTTGGGATGCGGATTGTGCTTCTATTTTGGGTGTCTCTGCATCTGATTTAAGAGATCAAATGATCAAGGTATTTCAACATACATTACCTAATTTCTATCATTATCATTTATATTTGACCTTCCTAAACAAACTGAGAGTGCTTAATATTTCTTCATCTATCGTATAGGCTGGCCACATCAATCCAAGAACTTATCCTAAAGTTCTGGATAAGCTGATTTCCAAAAAGAAGAAGGTATTTAAAATCAAAGTCATGCCTGGAAGAAATCCACATTCAGTGTTGCAGATTAGTGACAGTGAACAATTGCTTGCAAACCTTGAAAAATAATTTGGTTTGGAAGAGGTGAATTGATGCAGATTTTAATTTTCCAAAAACTATATAACTTCTTAATTCGTCCCAATCAACTCATCAACTTGATGTTTTTTTTCGGAAAAATGCCACTGACAATGTTGTTAGTGTAGATGATATTTCATTGAACAAACAGATTGAAACCATTCCTGCTGTAAGTTTGCTTGACTTTTGTCAAAATATAACGACACTCTCTAAATTTAATAATACTGATTGTATGTCTTTGCAAATTTCTGAACTGATTTACAGCATAGTTTCCCTGCCGAGCATTCTCCAAGCGTTGCTTCTTCTGCAAGCAAGCCACCTCTGCTTCTACAAAGTCTATCACAATCTGACCAACCATCCCTAATGCATGTTGTATGTGTTTATCAATAGTTGTGTATTATAACAATTAGTTTCAATTTATCTTTATTAACTATACACGATTGTTTGGAAACAGCAAACCCTCTTTGCTTAAAATGATCAAACATTGACATCCTTTACTCCTCCTGCCAAGAGAAATTCTGAACAAGACACTCAGACTGAAGGACAGTCTCAGTCCCAAGATTGTCAACCGACACAGCGATCTTCAACTAGGTTGGGCAAGCTTCCAAAAAATGCCAAGACTCCAAAACTAGAGATCTAAATGTTGTCGTCTTTTAACTTCACTTAGACCGTTTTGAACTGCTTTCAATGACTGAAGTTTGTAACCTAACTAATGAACAACCTCTGTTATTCTTCTGTTTTGAATATCAAAATATGTAAATTATGACTCAACTTCATCCAGCATCCTATAAGGAGTGCTAACAAATCTGAACAATTTATGTTTATCTATGTTAATTTCAATTAGTTTTATATTTCAGCCTATATGATCATGCCACTCATTGAGCATATGATGTGATTTATATTCCATACAAATACCAATAGTTATGCAACCTCTACTTATACTATAGTTTATAGCAATTTTAACCAATCTTTACTTTATACCTCTATTTATGCGGAAAATTGGTACTATTTTAACGAGTATTCACATCCAATTAATATTATCTTCCTTTTGAAATATTTCAAAATAGAAAGCTAAAAATATCATTATCCATTTTTAGTATTGCGTAAACAAAAATTCATTTCGATATATCATTCATTTTTACATATTCAAGTCTATACTCTAAATAATATCAATTATCGACAATCTAAATTGTCATTGCAATAGATTGTATAATGTTTTGTAATGCTGAGTGTGATTTTTACTATTTTGTAAACAAAAATTCATCTCAGTAGATCATTAATTTATACATATTCAAGTCTATACTCTAAACTAATATCAATTATCATGAATCTAAATTGCTTTAAAATAGATTGTATAATGTTGAGTGTGAATGGTCTAGGCTGCAAGCTGTCTACTACTGTACACGGATGAGACAATTCTAACTCTATGGTTTGCAAGGGTTTAAAAAAATTATTAGGTCCTATTTATAATAGAGTCAAATCATCACTTCCTATTATCCATCAGATATCTATATTCACATCATTTTAATTTTGGTTTTTCAAATATTGACCAAAATTTATACCTTCTTTCAAAATCGAATGAAATATTAATAGCAAGGTTGGAGGGAATTCTGAAATTCAAATTTTCATTGCCAATTTGTTCAGAATTTGAATTTCGTAATTTCAAATTATTACCAATTTACACCTTCTTCTTCCTCCAATGAATATCCTTCAATCTAGACTATCAAAGAAACAAAAAACTTCTTCTGAAAATTCATCAACTCCTTTTGCTGATATCACTAACACTTCAAATCATTTTAACACTTCTAAAAAACATTATCTACCCAACAATAGTTTCGCTTCTCCATCTGATTCTCAGTATACCCCAAAGTATGTTTTTCCCATTAATCAACCTTCCTTGCAAAGACCGAATCTCAACACGAAGCAAACCTACTTAAGTCCCACTATGCAAGATGAACGTAATAAACGACTTCTCACACCACATAGCAACTTAGGTAGCACAAACATTCAACTTTTCACTCAACCAAGTTCATCTCATCAATATCAATTATCAGTGTGAGATATTGGAACGAACTCTAGGGTAGTGCGTGTTGTAGTCGAAGTTGTTCTAACATGCATTAGTCGATATTGCTAGGTTTGTTAGCATATCGAATTGGGCCTGTTTGTTATGTCCAATTGTTTAAGTTAGCTTGTACCCTAAGTTAGCTTGTAATGGGTAATTGTGAAAAAGCTCATTAGTTAGTATGTTAGGTTTATTATAAATAGCATACTAGTCTCTCATCACTGATACGGCAAATCCTAATTTAGGGTGAGAGGGTTATTTGTTATTCTTGTAACACTTGTAATCTTGTTTCAAGAGAAAGTAAAGAATAGCAGTTATAACCAATCCTTGTTGTTCTTCTTGTTTTTCCATTCTTTTTCCTTACCCTTGTGTTTCTTAATCACCGGTAAAACAGTTTATACTTTGTTCTTGACATCGTTTTTCACAACAAATTGGTGCGGTGAGCGTGGAGAAGATGCCTTCAACAAAGTATGAGATTGAAAAGTTCACCGGAGTGAACGATTTTGGTCTGTGGCGCTTGAAGATGAAAGCCCTACTGGTTCAGCAGGGTTGTTTAGAAGCTTTGAAGGGAGTCGCAGCCATGGATGTTGCGTTAACGGAGAAGGAGAAGACGGCCATGATAGAGAAAGCCCACAGCGCAATCTTGCTGAGCCTTGGTGATAAGGTTCTACGACAGGTATCAAAGGAGACGACGGCAGCAGGGTTATGGGTGAAACTTGAAAGTTTGTACATGACCAAATCGCTGGTAAATCGACTCTACCTGAAGCAGGCTTTGTATTCATTCAAGATGAGTGAAGACAAAGTGTTGGCTGAGCAGCTGGATATGTTCAACAAGCTGATTCTTGATCTGGAAAATATTGATGTAAAGATCGATGATGAAGATCAAGCGCTGTTGCTGTTGTGCGCTTTGCCCAGAACACATGCTCACTTCAAAGAAACTCTCTTGTATGGAAGGGAGTCCCTGGCCTTTGAAGAAGTTCAATCAGCCTTGTATTCGAAGGACTTGAACGAACGAAAGGAGCATAAACCTTCGACTGTTGGTGAAGGTTTGGCCGTCAAGGGAAAATTCTTGCGAAAGGATGGTAAGTTCGACAAGAAGAAAGGTAAAAGTCAGCAGAAGTCTTACAGTGGCGAGGCATCTGGTATTCGATGCTATCATTGTAAGAAGGAGGGTCACACAAGAAAGGTGTGCCCTGAACGCCTGAAGGATCATGGAGGTAAGGATAATGGCAACGTAGCCATTGCACAAGATGATTTCGACTCATCTGATGTTCTTGTGGTTTCAAGCAGCGACTCAACGAAGGAGTGGATTATGGATTCAGGTTGCACTTGGCACATGACTCCAAACAAAGACGTGTTCGAGGAACTATGTGAGCAAGATGGTGGATCTGTATTGCTGGGAAACAACAAAGCTTGCAAGATTGCTGGTGTTGGATCTGTGAGATTCAAGCTCCATGATGAGTCAATAAGGTTATTGACTGAAGTTAGGTATGTACCTGATTTGAAGAGGAATTTGATTTCTCTTGGTGAATTCGACAAGAAAGGATATGTTTTCCAAGGAGAGAAAAGTATCCTTAGAGTCATGAAGGGGTCGAAGGAAGTCTTGAGAGGCGTGAAGAAACAAGGCTTGTATGCCCTTGAGGCTGAAGTTGTAAGTGGTTCGACAAATGTTGCATCCACGAAACCTTTGTCGAAGACAGAAATTTGGCACATGAGATTGGGCCATGTCAGTGAAAGGGGTCTGGTCGAACTAGGGAAACAAAATCTGCTTGGTGGAGACAAAGTCGAAAAGCTGAAGTTTTGTGAACCCTGTGTACTTGGAAAATCTTGTAGAGTGAAGTTCAACAAAGGTAAACAAAGAACACATGGATCCCTTGATTACATCCATGCTGATCTTTGGGGGCCTGCAAGGTGTCCATCACATTCAGGAGCGAGGTACTTTCTATCCATAGTTGATGACTATTCCAGAAAGTTATGGGTATTCATCCAGAAGACTAAGGATGAAACTTTTAAGAATTTCAAAAGTTGGAAGACTCTGGTCGAAAATCAAACTGGCAGGAAGGTTAAGAGGTTGAGAACCGACAATGGCCTTGAATTTTGCAATGAGGCGTTCGACAGTTTTTGTGCTGCCTCTGGTATTGCAAGGCACAGAACTACTGCAGGTACTCCACAACAAAACGGTTTGGCTGAAAGGTTTAATCGAGCTATTTTGGAAAGAGTTAGATGCATGTTAACTAGTGCTGGGTTAAAGAAGGTGTTTTGGGCTGAGGCTGTTTCGACAGCGGCATATCTGATAAATAGATGTCCGTCGACTGCGTTAGATATGAAGACACCTGAAGAAGTTTGGTCGGGACATCCACCAGATCTCGACAAACTGAGAGTATTTGGCTGCGTAGCCTATGTTCACATTAGGCAAGACAAGGTCGAACCTAGAGCTCTAAAATGCATGTTCATGGGATACCCTGAAGGAGTCAAAGCTTATAGGCTATGGTGCCTAGAGCCAGGTCACAGGAGGTGTATCACCAGTCGAGATGTAGTTTTCAATGAAGCTGAAATGGCTTTCAAGAAAACTGATGATGTTGATCGAAGTGCAGAAATTTCTGACGAAGAGCTGGAACAGGGAGAGATTCCTGTTGAGGTGGAGCATGTTGATGCTGAATTGCGTATCCCAGATGAAGTCGAAGAAGAAGTAGATACTGAGGAAGTTGAGGAAACTGTCGATGACTACTTGTTGGCAAGAGATAGGCAGAGAAGAGTCATCAAGCCACCTCAGAGACTTGGATATGCAGATCTTATAGCTTATGCCTTAATCTCTGCAAGTGAGGTTCTAGATGAAGAACCTAGAGACTATAAGGAAGTTCTGAGGAGTCGAAATAAGACTGAATGGCTGAAGGCCATGGATGATGAGATGAAATCTCTCCATGATAATAACACTTGGGAACTGATCGAGAAACCTGTTGGAGCAAGGTTAGTCAGCTGTAAATGGATTTTCAAAGTTAAGGAAGGAATTGAAGGAGTGGCGTCGAAAAGATACAAGGCAAGGTTGGTCGCTAGGGGTTTCACTCAGAAAGAAGGGGTCGATTTCAATGATGTGTTTTCTCCTGTTGTGAAGCATAGATCCATTCAAATGTTGCTTGCCATGGTGGCACAGTTCGACCTTGAACTGGAACAAATGGATGTAAAGACTGCGTTCTTGTATGGTGATCTAGATGAAACAATCCTGATGAGGCAACCTGAAGGGTATGTCGAAAAGGGGAAGGAAGATTATGTGTGCAAACTGCAGAGATCTTTATATGGACTGAAACAATCTCCTCGACAGTGGAATAGGAGGTTCGACAAGTTCATGAACGGATAAGTTTCATCAGAAGTCAGTTCGACCACTGTGTTTACTTCAGATTTCGACCTGGTAATTCATTTGTTATTTTGTTGCTTTATGTGGATGATATTCTCATAGCAAGCAACAATGTCGAAGATGTAATGAGGGTGAAGGCTGAACTCAATAAGGAATTCGACATGAAGGATCTGGGAGCTGCATCTAGGATTCTTGGGATTGACATCCGAAGAGATAGAAAGCAGTCGAAATTATGCTTATCTCAAGAGGCATACCTACGGAAGATTCTCTACAAGTTTGGTATGTCGAATTCAAAGCCTGTTGTGACTCCGACAAACCCTCAATTCAAGCTGAGTATAGATCAGTGTCCCAGTACTGATGACGAAAGAGCTTATATGAATAGCATTCCATATGCTAATATAGTAGGTTCTTTGATGTATGCTATGGTTTGTACTAGACCTGACATAGCATATGCAGTAAGTCTTGTAAGCAGGTACATGTCGAATCCTGGAAAGGCTCACTGGCAAGCATTGAAGTGGATTCTAAGGTACATAAATGGGTCTCTGAACAGAGTCCTGATTTATGGTGGAGCCTTGGGTGAAGATAGTAAAGCAGTAATCGAAGGATATGTCGACTCTGATTATGCAGGTTGTATGGATTCCAGAAAATCTATTTCTGGATATGTTTTCACTATGTTTGGCACGACAATTAGTTGGAAAGCAACACTTCAGAAGGTTGTAGCATTGTCAACTACTGAAGCAGAGTATATTGCCCTCACTGAAGCTGTGAAAGAAGCATTGTGGCTTGAAGGTTTTGCTAAGGAGCTGAAACTTCAAGGTCGAATTATCACTGTTAAATGTGATAGTCAAAGTGCAATACATCTGTCGAAGAATTCAGCCTATCATGAGCGAACGAAGCACATTGATGTGAGGCTGCATTTCGTCAGAGGAGTAATCGAGCGTGGAGAAGTCCAAGTGCTGAAGGTTTCGACAGATCACAATGCTGCTGATATGATCACCAAGACATTGCCAAGTTGCAAGTTTTTCCACTGTATGCAGTTGGTAAAGCTGCATGAAGAAAGCTAGCTGGTTCATTAATATTAGAGTTTGTTCCAAGGTGGAGATTTGTGAGATATTGGAACGAACTCTAGGGTAGTGCGTGTTGTAGTCGAAGTTGTTCTAACATGCATTAGTCGATATTGCTAGGTTTGTTAGCATATCGAATTGGGCCTGTTTGTTATGTCCAATTGTTTAAGTTAGCTTGTACCCTAAGTTAGCTTGTAATGGGTAATTGTGAAAAAGCCCATTAGTTAGTATGTTAGGTTTATTATAAATAGCATACTAGTCTCTCATCACTGATACGGCAAATCCTAATTTAGGGTGAGAGGGTTATTTGTTATTCTTGTAACACTTGTAATCTTGTTTCAAGAGAAAGTAAAGAATAGCAGTTATAACCAATCCTTGTTGTTCTTCTTGTTTTTCCATTCTTTTCCCTTACCCTTGTGTTTCTTAATCACCAGTAAAACAGTTTATACTTTGTTCTTGACATCGTTTTTCACAACAATCAGGGAACAAAAGGAGCACATGAAGGAGTCATTTGAATGTAAATGGAACAAATTTACTTCAAAAATTTTCAATGGTTGGCTCTGACACCCCATCTTCATCAAATACTCATCTACCACAAACTGAAGAAGTAGTTATTTCAGATGATCAGAGCGATCACACTTCTGTTCATAGTGAGGATGGTCATCCTTATAATCCCGCAAATCAATATGAAACAAGTGACAATTTAGATGGTGAAGATCTGCAATCAAGCTATGATCCTACTTTTGCTCAAAATTTGATTAGAGGTATGTATTCACATACATTGTATATGAAGACAGGAATTTTTTGAATTCAAATTATAAACCAAACAAACTTTTTCTTTTACAGGATATTTTGATATTGGTGATCCTTCATTTCAATGTAAAAAATGTGGTGCATGTATGCGGTACCAAGAACGTAAAAGCAAATCAAAGCATAGTGCAAATCCTTTATTTTCTTTGTGTTGTCGTGCTGGCAAAGTGCAGATACCATTTTTTCCAACACCTCCAGACGTATTAAATCATCTTATGTTTGATCACTTAACAACTGAAAGCAAAAATTTTAATCAGAACATCAGATTATATAATAATATGTTTGCATTTAGTTCAACAGGTTTTAAGGCTGATAAAGGAGTTACACACGGTAGAGGTCCACCTACCATCCGAATTCAAGGACAGTCGTGTCATAGAATAAGAAGCATTATTCCTTTGGCTGGCCGACCACCCAAGTTTGCACAACTCTACATTTATGATACTAAAAATGGATTGCAGAATCGAACTGAAAGCCTCAGGTTATTCATATCTATAACTATTGTAAATAACACTAATTTGTTCTTTAATTTCAAATTCTAATACTTCTCTTTACATTTATAGGAATGCTAACATTAATATGCAGACAGTCTTAAGATTGCAGAAAATGATATATGACCACAATTGTCATGCAAAATCGTTTAGAATGGCAAGAGATAGATTGGAATGAAACAATGTGCAAAACTTTAAACTAAAGCTCATATCAGATAGATCAACAGACGGAAGGATTTATAATCAACCTACTGTTTCAGAGGTTGCGGCGCTGATTGTAGGTGACGTTGACTTTGCCAAAAGAAGAGATATCATAATGGAGAAACAGAGTGGCCAGTTAGAAAGAGTTGATGAGTTCCATCCAATATGTAATATCCCGCTTAGATGTAACGATTTTCAGCGTTAGAAACTTATTAAGCAAGCATGGCAATTTTGTAAATATGTGGCAATGGCAATATAGTAAATATTTGAAAGGAGAGGATTATAAGAAAAGAGGCAAGATATTTTCTTACCACTTATCTTCTTTCCCCTTCACTCTCCCAAAATCAGTTTTCCCTCATCCCCTCCCTCTAGTCACACGCCCTCCTCACCTTGCCATCACCCATCAAGCCTTCATCCAATTCTTGTTAAAGTTCTTGCTAGCAAGCTGGGTTTTTGGGAAGTTAGAACAAGAGAAAGTAAAAGAAGAAACAAGGAGAATTAAGGAAGAGTCAAGAGAAGTGGTAGATTGAAGCTAGGGTTTGGAACTTAGATTTAGCAAGCACCAATTGAGGGTTAAGGTGAGCTCCACATGGTTTTAGAACACGCTTGAGTAAGTTTGAGTGTTTTTAGTATTATGAGTAAGTTTACAAATTTTAGTGCCCTAATTCCCTTTTCTTGTAATTCCTTGATCATACATGTTGTAATCTATCAATATGCATTAGAAATTCTTCCCTTAAGATGTTATGATATCTGGGTATGATTAGATTAGCCAAGAAGGGTGAAAATCACGTTTTGAACTTGCCCTATGCTGTCCAACTGCATGCAAAATCGTGTCACGATTTTGCAACCGTGTCACGATTTCATAGGCAGGACTTGCCACCAATTATGGGTAGAAAATTGTGACACGATTTCCAAATCGTGTCACGATGGCACAGTGTACAGGGCCATATTGTTTTTCTTCAGTTCTTGCACCATTCTGGCTATCTAATACTGCTTCAGACTCAATAAACAACATGTAATGGCTAAGTGACACTAATAAGTACTAGAAGATCTATCCTTTAGAGAATGTATAGATTAATATAGAATGAGGATAGGTACAATATTGAGAGATGGATACCTTAATCCATGAGTTGACATAGAGAGGTTAAGGAGCTAGTTTTGGGTTTATCCCTTACTAAGCAATTTCATACACTCAATTAAGTATGTGTAAGCTCAAGAATGATACTGTGTTCAAGTTTAGGACCTTTTAAAGGTTAAGTATTCAAGGATAATTATTCTAAAGAATGAGAACTAAGTAATTCAAAGGACTAGATGTGTCTCCTGTAGGCTCGTTAGTTAGTATACAGGGGGTTCCGGTTTATTCTGGAATGGTGAAGTTACCGCTCGTGAGGGCAGCTACGCATCTTAGTCAAGAAAAGTTAATGTGTCTCCTGTAGTCTCGCTAGTTAGAATACAGGGGGTTCCGGTGAAGTTACCGCCTTAAATGGCAGCTGGAACGGTGAAGTTACCGCTCGCGAGGGCAGCCACACAAAAGAAAAGAGGAGTCCGGTGTTAGCCTGATATGATAGGAATTTTCACCGGTAAGATGAGAGATGTACTTCGGGGTTACTCCACCCGGATGCACTCCGTAAAATGAACTCAGATAATTATTGTTTGTTCAACGCTAACTTCTAACTTAAAGATATGAAAGATGAGAATGTATATTCATATATATTGAGAAATATGCCAATTAGTTCCTAGTGAACAAGTAGTGATCATAGGATGTCCCCAAGATCACTAAGTATAAGTTTAAGTTAGATTATGATGAGAATGATTGAGACAAGTAGCGATCCTAGGTTTCCCCTTGATCGCGAATTATGTAAAGAATGAAGGCGATCGTAGGTATCCCCAAGATTGCCAAGAGTAGGCACGGCGACCCTAGGTTTTCCCCCGTGGTTGCCAACAGTAGGTAGGGCCGGAGCTCACTGAGACATCATGTCTCATCCCTTTCCTTCTGGTGCAGGTTCGCAGGTAGCACGACGTAAAGGTAAAGAGAAAGCTTTGGATTGATCGTGGTGACTACTTGTTATGTATTTTTGTTTCAGATGATGTAGTATGTTGTATATTGTTGAGAAGAAGTGTATCGGATAATGATTTGTATGATGACTCCTATTATGTATAAATAAATGTAAACTTTCTGTATTGTATTTAATGTATCCGGTACGAAATTTTAACACTCGTATGAGATCCTAGACAATCTCTATATAGGTGTTACAATTTGGTATCAGAGCAGGTCGATTCAGACCGTGCCTTGGGTCATTAAAGTACAATCTAAGTTTGTGGACCTCTTGGATCCAGGACATTATTCTAAATGTTATATTCAGTTAAAACTGATCACTTTGACTCGTATATGACAGCTAGGATAAGATGTCTGGGAGAAGAAGAGGACCCGGTGGACCTCGAGCTAATCAGGCTAGTGATGAAAGTGGAGGACCAAGTATGAATTCGTGGGAACAAATGATACAGCAGCAACAGGCCTGGCAGCAGCAGTATCAAGAGCAGCAAGCTCAAAATGCATTATAGTATCAGCAGATGATGCTGATGATGCAACAACAAGCTCAGCAACAGGCTCAAGCCCAACAGCAGTGGATGGAAATGATGAACCTAGGGCAGGGTTTCCATCCACAGCCACCACCTCCTCCCGTAATTGGTAACCCCGTGTTCCGGGAATATAATAGACATCACCCTCTGGAGTTTAATGGAGAAGGTGAACCTCAGGAAGCTAGGAAGTGGATAAAACAGATGGAAAAGATCTTTCGAATGGCCGAGTGTTCGGAAGCTGAAAAAGTGGTCTATGCCACAAATCAACTCAGAGGCGCAGCAGAAGATTGGTGGGAATCTGCTCAGCGCAGGATGGAAGCGAATGATATAGAAGTGAACTGGGTAAACTTTAAAGAGGCGATGTTGGAAAAATATTTACCTTTGTCTTACAAGGTAAAGAAGGAACAAGAGTTCTTGGAGTTGAAACAGGGAAGTATGTCGGTTGCTGAATTCACCAAGAAGTTTTAGGAGCTGTCCTATTATTCCACACATAATGAGTATGCTGAGAACGAAGTCTGGAAGATGAATCAGTACAAACGAGGTTTAAGAGGCGAGATCGACACTGCAGTGAGTCTTCAGAGAACTGCAAGTTATGATGAACTGGTGCATGATAGTTTAGTGGTTGAAGCAGGACTTGCTAAGACCTCGAAAGAAAGATCAGCAGCTTTTGAAAGAAAGAAGAGTAGAATGTCAGATAAGTATCATGACAAGCTTAAGCCAAAAGGATCCCCGCAACGAGGAAAACAATCTGGTTCAGCCTTAGCTTATTCTGCTTGCAGGAAGTGTGGGAAGTCTCACAAAGGAGAGTGTATGTTAGGTATGGGTGTCTGCTATGGGTGCAAACAACCTGGGCACTTCATACATGAATGTCCAAATAAGCGGGGTAAAGGAACAGCCGAAGGAACTACCACTAGCAAAGGCAGGGTGTACTCCCTAGATGGCGCAAAGGCTTTGGCTAATGAAGATTTGATTGCCGGTATGTGCTATCTTGGTTCAAATATAGTAAAAGTTCTTTTTGATTGCGGCGCTACTTGTTCTTTTATTTCATATAAATGTGTAGAGACACTGCAATTACCTTTGTCTCCGTTGAATCCTCCAATGTTAGTATCTACCGCTACTGAAGGCGGAATTGAGGCAAGCTATGTTTGTGAAAACTGTCCTATCACTATGTCTAGTAAGACTTATTATGTTGATTTAGTATGTCTCCCGATGGAGCAACTTGATGTGATCTTAGGCATGGATTGGCTCTCCGCTAACCATGTGTACATTGGATGTTCTGAGAAGAGTATTTATATGCCGACCAGTGATACGACGGAAGGTGTAGCTCTGTCTGAATTGATTAACCGTACCCATCAGTTAATCCAATTCATTTGTGCTCAAGATAAAAGATTTTATGTTATGCTCACTGTGTCTTCAGAATCAGAGTTAAGTCCCAGTGATATTCCTATTGTGAATGAGTACTTAGATGTTTTTCCTTCGGAAGTAACTAGTTTGCCTCCAGAGCGTGAGGTGGAATTCTCTATTGATTTAATTCCGGGAGCGGAGCCAGTATCTGTGGCACCGTATAGAATGTCACCAACAGAGCTTAAAGAGCTGAAATCTCAGCTAGAGGAATTAATCCAGAAGTATTTTATCAGACCCAGTGTGTCACCTTGGGGTGCTCCAGTTCTGTTAGTCAAGAAGAAAGATGGAAGCATGAGGCTGTGCACAGACTATCGCCAACTGAATAAAGTGACCATTAAAAACAAGTATCCTCTTCCAAGGATTGATGATCTCCTAGATCAGCTCCAGGGAGCAACGGTATTTTCTAAGATTGATCTTCGATCAGGTTATCATCAGATCCACATTAAGTCTTCGGATGTGTCCAAAACGACATTTCGAACACGCTACGGGCACTATGAATTTCTGGTTATGCCTTTTGGTGTAACTAATGCTCCAGCTGTATTTATGGATTACATGAACAGAATATTTCAACCTTACCTGGATCAATTCGTGGTGATTTTCATAGATGACATATTGATCTATTCCAAGGATCCGCAGGAACATGCTCAGCATTTGAGAATTGTATTGAATGTCCTTAGAGACAAACAGTTGTATGCTAAATTCAGCAAGTGTGAGTTCTGGTTATCCGAGATTAAGTTTTTGGGTCACGTTATTTCTCAAGGAGGAGTAGCCGTTGATCCATCTAAAGTTGAAGCCGTTCTCAGTTGGGAAAGACCCAAGAATGTGGCTGAAGTTAGGAGCTTCTTAGGCTTGGCAGGTTATTACCGAAGATTTATTATGAAGTTTTCTCAGATTGCCTTACCCTTGTCACGCCTCACCAGGAAGGATGTGCCCTTTATTTGGGACGAAGAATGTGAAGAGAGCTTCAGAGTTTTGAAAAGGAATTTGACTAAAGCACCAGTGTTGGCAATACCAGATCCTGAAAGGAGATACACCGTTTTCTGCGATGCATCCTCTAAAGGACTGGGTAGTGTACTTATGCAAGGAGAGAACGTAATAGCATATGCGTCTAGACAGCTCAAGCCTCATGAAGCGAATTACCCCACCCATGATCTCGAGTTAGCAGCCATAGTGTTTGCATTGAAGGTATGGAGACATCATTTGTATGGTGCACAATTTGATTTATTCAGTGATCACAAAAGTTTGAAATATTTGTTTGACCAACGGGACTTGAACATGAGGCAGAGACGATGGATGGAATACTTGAAAGATTTTGACTTTGATTTGAAATACCACCCAGGAAAAGCAAATGTGGTAGCAGATGCATTGAGTCGAAATGCTTTAGTTAAGGCTGAAGTGATGATGCACACATGTGGGTTATATGAAAAGTTTAGAGATCTTAATCTCCATGTTACCGAGTTGGAAGGTGGCCTCCTGTTGAACAAGTTAGAGATTTCGTGCGACCTACGGTCTAGGATTGCACAAGCGCAAACTATGGATGTGGACCTTCAAAGAAAAGCTGGTCAGTCAGAGTTTTCTTTGGCGCCAGATGGCACATTACTGTTTGAAGGAAGAGTTTACGTTCCGAATAATGCAGAATTGAAAAGGTTGATTTTAGAAGAGGCGCACAAGAGCAGTTTTAGCATCCATCTAGGTACCACCAAGATGTATCAAGATTTGAAGAGAGATTATTGGTGGCCTAGCATGAAGAGGGATATTACGGAATTTGTGTCGCGATGCATCGTGTGTCAGCAGGTAAAGATTGAACATCAAAGGCCTGCAGGATTATTAGTACCTTTGGAGATTCCTCAATGGAAATGGGAAGAGATAACTATGGACTTTGTGAGTGGATTACCTCGAACACAGCGAGGACATGACTCCATTTGGGTAATAGTAGACCGATTAACCAAGTCAGCTCATTTCTTGCCAGTCAAGACTACTTACCGAGCCGCTCAGTATGCCGAATTGTTTATTTTGGAGATTGTAAAGCTTCATGGTGTTCCTGCTAGTATTGTATCTGATCGGGATCCCATCTTCACATCCCACTTTTGGAAAGCTTTTCAAAGAGCTTTAGGAACAAGATTAAAGATGAGCACGTCCCATCATCCTCAAACAGACGGTCAATCAGAGAGGACTATTCAGACATTAGAGGATATGTTACGTGCGTGTATTCTAGAAGATGGAGGAAGTTGGAATGATCACTTGCCTTTGATTGAATTTTCTTACAACAACAGTTATCATTCTAGTATCGGAATGGCACCTTATGAAGCCTTGTATGGTAGGAAGTGTAGAACCCCACTATGTTGGGCTGAGGTTGGAGATAATAGTATTTTGGGACCTGAGATAATTCAGGAGACGACCCTAAAGATTAAATCCATTCAGGATAAGATGAGAACAGCACAGAGTCGTCAGAAAAGTTATGCTAATAAGAGGCGAAGGCCTTTGGAATTTGAAGAAGGGGATCATGTATTCCTTAAAGTCACACCTAAGTTGGGCCTAAGAGGAGCATTCAGAACCAAGAAACTTTGTCCAAGGTATGTTGGACCATTTCAGATACTTCGGCGTGTCGGTCCAGCAGCTTATCAATTAGCGCTGCCACCGGCCATGTCAGGTTTGCATGATGTCTTTCACGTCTCTCAATTAAGGAAATTCATCCCCGATCCTTTTCAACCAGTTGAGCTGGACAGTATTGATTTGAGATCAGATTTAACGTTTCAACCTGAACCAGATCAAATTGTTGATCGTGATGTTAAGTCCTTGAGGAACAAAGAGATACCAATTGTTAAGGTTGTTTGGAAAGGTTCTCCCGACGGCGAAGCAACGTGGGAGCTAGAATCAGAGTTGCAAGAGAATTATCCGCATTTATTTTTAGATAAATTCTAAATTTCGAGGACGAAATTTCTTTAAGGGGGTAGATTGTAATATCCCGCTTAGATGTAACGGTTTTCAGCGTTAGAAACTTATTAAGCAAGCATGACAATTTTGTAAATATGTGGCAATGGCAATATGGTAAATATTTGAAATGAGAGGATTATAAGAAAAGAGGCAAGATATTTTCTTACCACTTATCTTCTTTCCCCTTCACTCTCCCAAAATCAGTTTTGCCCTCATCCCCTCCCTCTAGTCACACGCCCTCCTCACATTGCCATCACCCATCAAGCCTTCATCCAATTCTTGTTAAAGTTCTTGCTAGCAAGCTGGGTTTTTGGGAAGTTAGAACAAGAGAAAGTAAAAGAAGAAACAAGGAGAATTAAGGAAGAGTCAAGAGAAGTGGTAGATTGAAGCTAGGGTTTGGAACTCAGATTTAGCAAGCACCAATTGAGGTTTAAGGTGAGCTCCACAGGGTTTTAGAACCCGCTTGAGTAAGTTTGAGTGTTTTTAGTATTATGAGCAAGTTTACAAATTTTAGTGCCCTAATTCCCTTTTCTTGTAATTCCTTGATCATACATGTTGTAATCTATCAATATGCATTAGAAATTATTCCCTTAAGATGTTATGATATCTGGGTATGATTAGATTAGTCAAGAAGGGTGAAAATCACGTTTTGAACTTGCCCTATGCTGTCCAACTGCACGCAAAATCGTGTCACGATTTTGCAACCGTGTCACGATTTCATAGGCAGGACTTGCCACCAATTATGGGTAGAAAATCGTGACACGATTTCCAAATCGTGTCACGATGGCACAGTGCACAGGGCCATATTGTTTTTCTTCAGTTCTTGCACCATTCTGGCTATCTAATACTGCTTCAGACTCAATAAACAACATGTAATGGCTAAGTGACACTAATAAGTACTAGAAGATCTATCCTTTAGATAATGTATAGATTAATATAGAATGAGGATAGGTACAATATTGAGAGATGGATACCTTAATCCATGAGTTGACATAGAGAGGTTAAGGAGCTAGTTTTGGGTTTATCCCTTACTAAGCAATTTCATACACTCAATTAAGTATGTGTAAGCTCAAGAATGATACTGTGTTCAAGTTTAGGACCTTTTAAAGGTTAAGTATTCAAGGATAATTATTCTAAAGAATGAGAACTAAGTAATTCAAAGGACTAGATGTGTCTCCTGTAGGCTCATTAGTTAGTATACAGGGGGTTCCGGTTTATTCTGGAATGGTGAAGTTACCGCTTGTGAGGGCAGCTACGCATCTTAGTCAAGAAAAGTTAATGTGTCTTCTGTAGTCTCGCTAGTTAGAATACAGGGGGTTCTGGTGAAGTTACCGCCTTAAATGGCAGCTGGAATGGTGAAGTTACCGCTCGCGAGGGCAGCCACACAAAAGAAAAGAGGAGTCCGGTGTTAGCCTGATATGATAGGAATTTTCACCGGTAAGATGGGAGATGTACTTCGGGGTTACTCCACCCGGATGCACTCCGTAAAATGAACTCAGATAATTATTGTTTGTTCAACGCTAACTTCTAACTTAAAGATATGAAAGATGAGAATGTATATTCATATATATTGAGAAATATGCCAATTAGTTCCTAGTGAACAAGTAGTGATCATAGGATGTCCCCAAGATCACTAAGTATAAGTTTAAGTTAGATTATGATGAGAATGATTGAGACAAGTAGCGATCCTAGGTTTCCCCTTGATCGCGAATTATGTAAAGAATGAAGGTGATCGTAGGTATCCCCAAGATTGCCAAGAGTAGGCACGGCGACCCTAGGTTTTCCCCGTGGTTGCCAACAGTAGGTAGGGCCGGAGCTCACTGAGACATCATGTCTCATCCCTTTCCTTCTGGTGCAGGTTCGCAGGTAGCACGACGTAAAGGTAAAGAGAAAGCTTTGGATTGATCGTGCTGACTACTTGTTATGTATTTTTGTTTCAGATGATGTAGTATGTTGTATATTGTTGAGAAGAAGTGTATCGGATAATGATTTGTATGATGACTCCTATTATGTATAAATAAATGTAAACTTTCTGTATTGTATTTAATGTATCCGGTACGAAATTTTAACACTCGTATGAGATCCTAGACAATCTCTATATAGGTGTTACAATTTGGTATCAGAGCAGGTCGATTCAGACCGTGCCTTGGGTCATTAAAGTACAATCTAAGTTTGTGGACCTCTTGGATCCAGGACATTATTCTAAATGTTATATTCAGTTAAAACTGATCACTTTAACTCGTATATGACAGTTAGGATAAGATGTCTGGGAGAAGAAGAGGACCCGGTGGACCTCGAGCTAATCAGGCTAGTGATGAAAGTGGAGGACCAAGTATGAATTCGTGGGAACAAATGATACAGCAGCAACAGGCCTGGCAGCAGCAGTATCAAGAGCAGCAAGCTCAAAATGCATTACAGTATCAGCAGATGATGCTGATGATGCAACAACAAGCTCAGCAACAGGCTCAAGCCCAACAGCAGTGGATGGAAATGATGAACCAAGGGCAGGGTTTCCATCCACAGCCACCACCTCCTCCCGTAATTGGTAACCCCGTGTTCCGGAATATAATAGACATCACCCTCCGGAGTTTAATGGAGAAGGTGAACCTCAGGAAGCTAGGAAGTGGATAAAACAGATGGAAAAGATCTTTCGAATGGCCGAGTGTTCGGAAGCTGAAAAAGTGGTCTATGCCACAAATCAACTCAGAGGCGCAGCAGAAGATTTGTGGGAATCTGCTCAGCGCAGGATGAAAGCGAATGATATAGAAGTGAACTGGGTAAACTTTAAAGAGGTGATGTTGGAAAAATATTTACCTTTGTCTTACAAGGTAAAGAAGGAACAAGAGTTCTTGGAGTTGAAACAGGGAAGTATGTCGGTTGCTGAATTCACCAAGAAGTTTGAGGAGCTGTCCTATTATTCCACACATAATGAGTATGCTGAGAACGAAGTCTGGAAGATGAATCAGTACAAACGAGGTTTAAGAGGCGAGATCGACACTGCAGTGAGTCTTCAGAGAACTGCAAGTTATGATGAACTGGTGCATGATAGTTTAGTGGTTGAAGCAGGACTTGCTAAGACCTCGAAAGAAAGATCAGCAGCTTTTGAAAGAAAGAAGAGTAGAATGTCAGATAAGTATCATGACAAGCTTAAGCCAAAAGGATCCCCGCAACGAGGAAAACAATCTGGTTCAGCCTTAGCTTATTCTGCTTGCAGGAAGTGTGGGAAGTCTCACAAAGGAGAGTGTATATTTTGTCTGCCTTTTTTAAGCTATCCGCACACCGATAGTAGGCAAGGTCTTCTCTTTTTATATTACCTTTTTTAAACTATCAATACACGATAGTAGGTAATACATGTCATCTGTGTTCTTTAAGCTATCATCTTTGTTGATAGTAGGCAGTGTCTTCTTCTATTACCTTTTTTAAGCTATCAAGACACGATAGTAGGTAATACATGTCATCTGTCTTCTTTAAGCTATCATCTTTGTTGATAGTAGACAGTGTCTCCTTCTGTTACCTTTTTTAAGCTATCAATACACGATAGTAGGTAATACATGTCATCTGTCTTCTTTAAGCTATCATCTTTGTTGATAGTAGACAATGTCTCCTTCTATTACCTTTTTTAAGCTATCAATACGCGATAGTAGGTAATACATGTCATCTGTCTTCTTTAAGCTATCATCTTTGTTGATATTAGACAGTGTCTCCTTCTATTACCTTTTTTAAGCTATCAATACACGACAGTAGGTAATACATGTCATCTGTCTTCTTTAAACTATCATCTTTGTTGATAGTAGACAATGTCTCCTTCTATTACCTTTTTTAAGCTATCAAGACACGATAGTAGGTAATACATGTCATCTGTCTTCTTTAAGCTATCATCTTTGTTGATAGTAGACATTGTCTCCTTCTGTTACCTTTTTTAAGCTATCAATACACGATAGTAGGTAATACATGTCATCTGTCTTCTTTAAGCTATCATCTTTGTTGATAGTAGACAGTGTCTCCTTCTATTACCTTTTTTAAGCTATCAATACACGATAGTAGGTAATACATGTCTTCTGTCTTCTTTAAGCTATCATCTTTGTTGATAGTAGACAGTGTCTCTTTCCTTTACCTTTTTTAAGCTATCATTTACATGATAGTAGGTAACATCGGTCTTTGTCTTTGTTAGGCTATCGTTCTAAATTAGTGCGATAGTAGACAACTCCTTCCCCCAGTGAAACTATGTTATCCCCCAGTGGAGTCGGATCCCTTGCTTTAACAAACTCGGGTATCATTTTGTTTTATCCCCGGTCAGGTCATCCTCGTCGTCTTGCATTCGCATTTGCATCACGAGCATTTCACATTTTTTGTTAGGTCCAAAATTGGCGTACTCTGTATTTAAGTCCCTTCGACCCGTCGAATCCAAGATTTTCTCTTCAAATCTCCGGACGAAGAGACTTAAATAGGGGCATTTGTCATACCCCAATTTTTGACCTAAAATTTATTTTAAGATACCTCATTTTTTAATTTCGTCCGGGTCCGTCTTTTTGTTTTTATTTTTATTCTATTTTTTTTATTCTTTTAAATATTTTTATTGTTATTTTATTTAGCATTTTTATTGTTTATTATTTTTTTTCCTTCTTTTTTACTAGTTACCTTTTTTAATTTTTACAATCTGACTTTTCACAATCTGACTTTTCACAATCTGACTTTTTTAATTGTTACAATTTGACTTTTTTCATAAAATTAATGTGCTTTGATTTGTCACTTAATTGTCTTTTATTGACTGTTATGGTCAGTAATGGCAATTAGTGTATTTTAACACTAGGCAGCACGCACAAAGTGGGGGGGAAGAATTTTTCAGCAGCACAAAACCACCGCAAACCTCAAACAATCAAAAAAACAAAAAAAAGCACAAAAACAGCCTGTAACTCATAGCAAGTACACGGCCACCATCAGAACCTAACTCATAACAACCTGTAATTCATAAACACCACAATCACACACAACAACCACTCACCAAATCACTACAACCACACTCAAGCAACAACACAGCCGCATCTCCCTCCAAACCACACAAACAAACACCGTACGGCCACTCTCTCACAAAACCACAAAAGACCATCACACCTCCTCCACTCCACAACTCAGCCAGCCACGGCCTCACCCCTCACCCACTCAGCCACACCCATAACCTCACAAAACACACACCCTCACCACATACAAAACAACTCGGCCAGCCTCCTCCTCCACAGCCCAAAAACGCGGCCTCCTCCCAACCACCCTAACACCAACGCCCAACCACAAAATTATGACAAATAATCATCTTCAAATGAGGAACAAAAAACATATAGGAACAGAAATCATCAGAATCAGTCCCAGCATTAACTTCAGACTCAGGATCAGACACACACTCAGCATTAGCAAATCTGGCAGGTACTCTATCTTCCTCACATCCAGTTTGCAGTAATTGCTATAATTCTTCATGTAAACAAACACCTAACTTACTCCTCAGATTCTCAAACTGTTTAGCATCTAAGGCCTTTGTGAAAATGTCAACAACTTGTTCTTCAGTATCCACATGTTCCAGCTGAATGATCTTATCTTCAACAAGATTCCTGATAAAGTGGTGTCTGATATCTATGTGTTTAGTTCTGCTGTGCTGAATAGGGTTCTAAGAAATGTTAATTGCACTGAGGTTATCACAATAAAGTGTCATAGTTCTTTGTTCAATGTTATACTCTTCAAGCATCTGTTTTATCCACACCAGTTGTGAACAACTACTACCAGCAGCAATGTATTCAGCCTCAGCAGTTGATAAAGAGACACAGTTTTGTTTCTTACTGAACCAAGAAATTAGATTATTTCCTAGAAAGAAACAACCTCCTGAAGTGCTCTTTCTGTCATCAGCACTTCCAGCCCAGTCAACATCACAATATCCCATTAAGTCAGAACTTGAAATATGTGAATACATGATTCCATAATCAGTTGTGTTGTTTACATACTTCAGGATCCTTTTAACTTGTGTCAGATGACTCATCTTAGGATCAGCTTGATATCTTGCACAAACTCCAACAGCAAAAGTGATATCAGGTCTGCTTGCAGTCAAGTACAATAAGCTTCCTATCATACTTCTATACTGGCTTTGATCTATTGAAACTCCATGTTCATCCTTGGTCAACTTCAGATGAGTAGCAGCTGGTGTTCTCTTATGAGCAGCATATTCCATTCCAAACTTCTTCACAATGTTCTTGGCATATTTACTCTGAGAAATGAAGATTGTATCTTCCATTTGCTTAACTTGCAACCCAAGAAAATATGTCAGCTCACCAACCAAACTCATTTCAAACTCTGACTGCATTTGTTGGACAAACAATTGAACCATCTTCTGAGACATCCCTCCAAACACTATATCATCCACATAAATTTGAGCAATCATCAGACTTTCATTTTCATCTTTCACAAATAAAGTTTTATCAGAACCACCTTTTCTGTATCCTTGAGCAACAAGAAATTGAGTCAGTCTTTCATACCAAGCTCTTGGTGCTTGCTTTAATCCATATAAGGCTTTCTTCAACTTGTACACATGATCTGGAAACTGATGATCCACAAAACCCTTAGGCTGCTCAACATAAACTTCTTCTTGCATATACCCATTCAGAAATGCACTCTTCACATCCATCTGGAACAATTTGAACTTCAGAATGCAGGATACTCCCAACAGTAATCTTGTGGACTCTAGTCTGGCCACAGGAGCAAAAGTTTCATCAAAGTCCAGTCCCTCTACTTGAGTGTAACCTTGAGCAACTAATCTTGCCTTGTTTCTGACCACAGTACCATTTTCATCTATTTTGTTCTTGTATATCCATTTAGTGCCAATCACATTTAAACCTTCTGGTCTTGGAACTAGATCCCACACTTCACTCCTTTTGAATTGATTCAACTCATCTTGCATAGCCTCAATCTAAAATTCATCAGTTAGGGCTTCTTTCACATTTTTAGGTTCAAACTTTGACACAAAACATGACTCTGTAGCAGATGAGTCTGATCTCCTGGTTCTGACTCCTTGATCCAAACTTCCAATGATTAGCTCTTTAGGATGATCCTTCTGAACTCTAATTGATGGCTCTTTACCAGCAGGAACATGTTCTGGATGAACTTCTGCATCTTCAGAATCTGGATGATTTTCTGCTTCTGAAGTTTGTTCTTCTGAGGCTTCAGACTCTGGAATAACTTCAGACTCATCCCTTTCATTCTCAGCAGACAGATCATCAATAACAACATTTATGCTCTCCATCACAACTTTGGTTCTTGAGTTAAACACCCTATAGGCTCTGCTGTTTACTGAATATCCCAAAAATATACCTTCATCAGACTTTGGGTCCAGTTTTCTCCTATTTTCTCTGTCAGCCAAAATGTAACATCTGCTCCCAAACACATGGAAATATTTCACTGTAGGTTTTCTTCCTTTCAACTACACCATTTTGCTGAGGTGTTATAGGTGCAGAAAACTCATGTTTTATACCTTCAGAAGCACAAAACTCAGAAAAACTCTTGTTTTCAAACTCTTTGCCATGATCACTTCTGATTCTGACAATACCACAATCTTTCTCTCTTTGTAATTGAATGCACAACTCTTTAAACACTTCAAAAGTATCAGACTTCTCTCTAACAAAGTTAATCCATGTGAATCTTGAGTAGTCATCAACCATAACAAATGCATACCTTTTACCTCCAATACTTTCTACTTGCATAGGCCCCATTAAATCCATATGAACAAGTTCTAGTACTTTAGTAGTTACCTGGTGAACTAATCTGGGATGAGACTTTCTTGTTTGTTTCATAATTTGACAATCACCACAAACACTGTCCTCATTGATCTTCAGATTAGGTACACCTCTGATAGCTTCAGTACTTAGGATTTTCTTCATGAGTTGTTTTTAAAATTTCCCAGGCCTCCTTTGCAACTGTACATTGCTTGATGAGTCTGAACATATTCTGGTCCACCCCATTAAAAATTGCATTCAAAGCTTTTGAATTTCCCAGTGACAGATCATCTTCAGCTTTGGTCCATTCTTCTTCAGGCTTCAGAACCTCAGTTTTGTTCCCATCTTTGTCCAAAACCACAGGATGATCCCAGCCTTTAATCACAGCTTTCCAAGTCCTGCTGTCAATAGATTTTAAGAAGGCACACATCCTAGACTTCCAATACTCATAGTTTGTGCCATCTAGTAGGGGTGGTCTATTGACATATCCTCCTTCTCTATCCATGCTTGCCAGGAATTAATACTCTGGATCTCACCCAAAACACAGGCAGGGTGCCTGCTCTGATGCCAATTGAAATTCTGGCTGGACAGACTAAGAACACGATGCAGGGCACAATAGTTTGCAAAAACAGAGCACAAACAAAACAAAACACAAGCAGCAAAGTAAAGTGCAGGAAATTAAAAAGGCACAAGGTTTGTTAACCCAGTTCAGAGTAAACACCTCCTACTCTGGGGGATACCAATCCAGGAAGGAATTCCACTATAGGAATTAATCCTTATGACTCAAGACACTGAACACCCAGTTCCCAGCCTAAGCAATTAACTTCCTCCTAGTCTGAATTCTACCCAACACGTTGAGTATTAGAGACCACTAACTTCCTAAACAAGCAACTACCCTGTTACTTGACCAGCTTCTGAAAAACCCAGCTTTTGAAGAACACACTTCAATATACTAACACTTCATTCGTACCTAAAGGCTTAGAATGAATTACAACTCAATTAAAACTCTAAACCAACTCAAATTGAGTGGTGTACAAATAAAACTCTAAGTTTAACACACAGACTCAATATCTGAATTAAAACTTTTTTTTTTCGTGTATCTTGAATAGCAGCAGCAACCCTCCTTATATAACCTTCAGTCAAGCAACATAAAACTCAATTCAATCTTCTAAATTGATTTACTTCTGAATTATGAATGATCCAATAAGAAAGCAAATAAACCAGGAAAGTATCTTCATAAGATTGCAGCAGAAAAATACGAGCATTCATAAATCCGAGCCAAATCTTCATTAAATCTTCACCAAATCAATCAGCATTCTAGAAGACATATGCGAGGATAAATCCTTGTTAAATCTTGCAAAGATTCGTGCAGAAATAACATGTAAAAACGCAGCTTCTGAAGAAGTCAACAAAAGTCAACACTTCAATAGTGCGTCTGATGCTTCAGACTCACATTTCAGCTTCTGAAGTGCTACAGTGCGTCCGAAGGTGCATTCAGCTTCTGAAAGGCAAATCAGCTTCTGAACTTCTTCAAATCGAATTTCTTGCAACTGAAGACTTGTTAAAAACATAGAGATGCTTCCATTGAACACATTGGATTTGCCAAAACATGCAGTCAACTTCAAAATACTCAACAGGTTTGATAATGCAATTGATAGTAGGGGTGGCAATTGGATCCATCAAATCCATATCCATCCGATCCATCCACTATAAAATCCATCTGATCCATCCGTCAAACAATTTTTTTTAATGGATTGGATTCAATCCATCCATTAAAAAATATGGATGTATCCAATCCATCCAATTTATTTTAAAGATCCAATGGATCATTTTTTATTGTTTATTTTTTATCCAATGGATCATTTTTATTAAAAAAAATAACAAATTAAAACAAAACAAACAGTTAAAAAAGTTGCTGAATGGCAAATGGCAATCGTATTCCTCTTCCCCAAATCAAAAACTATGTAGCTTACCCAAATTGAACCCTAATTTTTTCCCCAAATTGAACCCTAATTTCTTCCCCAAATTCCTCTTCGAATCTGAAATTCGGCACCGATTCCTATCAACATTAATCTGAAATTTCGGAACTGGTACCTTTCTTCACTCTCTTCTTCATTTCATTTTTCAATCTTTTATTTCTTCTTTCTTCCATTTTCGCACACCATGTGTTTGTTAATTTGTCTAACTTGGTTACACGCTCTAATATAATAGGTTTTTTTTGTGGGTCACAATTTTATGTTCTGATAATTTGTTTATCTTCTGGGTCAATTTTTTGTGGGTCATTTTTTGTTTATCTTCTGGGATAATTGTAATTGTTTTTCTGAAAGAAATTGTTTTTGAGAATTTGATATTGTTGAAGGGAGTTAAAACTGGTAGTATATGCAGCAAACAACTTAAGATTTTATTAATTGAACATCTTAGCTTTCTCTTTTGATTGCAAATGTGTTTGTGTATATTGGTTCATATATGGGCAGTTAGATAGTGTTATTGTACCACTAATTTGATAAGTTATCTTCATATGTTACTTCGTAAGTTACATGTTCTTTGTTTCAATTTCATATATAATGATTACCACGAATTTGATAGTATATCTTCATCTGTTTCCTTTATTCCAATCCTAATTTTTGGTTTTATCCTCCTGAGTCCTAATCCTAACATTCTAAAATAAGGGCAGTTTGGTAATGCCCTCCAGTAGTGCAATAAGTTTTGACATCATTGATATCAGGTCACATGCAAGGAGCAGTCTATTGGAGATCCACTAAGTTCGGGACTTATTTATTAGTTAATGCTTAGATAAGTTGAACTTTAATATTGACTTTTTATAAGATTAATGGATTAATGTATGACATTGGTTACTTTGACATCAGAGCTTGTTTTGGTCCCACAGTTTAGTCCTAGTGACTTGTTTAAGTACATTGGTTTATTTGGAAGGGAATTATGTAGTTCAGTTTACACTCCCTGTTTATTTTCTTATATATATCTCCAATTTGTTAATGAAAACCATATTTCCTTGGTGAAATTAACCAAGATTCGCATTGTGTTATCTCGTGGAAACACCATCTTGGTCATTGTTCTAATCAAGGAACATTGAACTCCGAATTCGGGATGAAATATTGGCTGTTATCTAATCCTTTTTTTCGTTGAAAAGTTGCTATTTGATCTAGTAACAATAATCACATAATTAATTCTAAGAAAATCTAATGAAGAAATTGATATTGTTGCTTTCCAAGATCAGAAAGTAATTGGTTATATAGAATTTTCATCCAAATATTTTTTTTTGTATGTCATAACATGGAGAGAAAGAGATTTTAAAAAAAATGTTCAGAATTTTTTTCAAAAAAAAATTGTTCAGAATTTTTTTTAAAAAAATTGTTCAGAATTTTTTAATAAAAAAAATTATGTTAATTATTTTAAGAATAAAAAAAATAATATAAAATATATGGATCGGATGGATAATCCATCCATTAAAATCTAGTAATGGATGGATTGGATGAACTTTATTCTTAATGGATGGATTGAATGGTTTTTTTTTAACAAAACAAAATAGTGGATTGTAATGGACTAATGGACTTTTTTGATCCATCCATTAGGATCCAAAATCCATATCCATCTGATCCATCCATTTTGCCACCCCTAATTGATAGCCGCATGATTTAAGATCATGATTTATAAATGTGTGCATTGTCAAATCCATACGTGAACATCCATGCATTCATTGTGAGTCGATCGATGCTTGATTTAAGATCAAGATTCTTGGGTGCTTGATTTAAGATCAAGATTTATAGGTGAGTGATTTAAGATCACTATTTATGGGGGCGTGACTTTAAGGTCACGATGGTACCACATGCATGTAGAGTCGTGTTAGGCGCATTGCATGCACTTGAGCCGTGCTTGGTAATGTTTTGGTGTGAACTTGTGCATTTATGTGGTAAATGTCTAATTGTTGGATGTGTGAGAATTTATGGATAATCTATATTTGATGTGATGATGTAAATGAAGATGATAACCTTGTTGATGATGATGTGCCATGTATGCTTAAGTACTTGTTATTTAAGTATTGATGAATTAACTGTTGGTAATTATTGAATGTGATATTAACAAGGTAATCAAAACCGGACCGGATGTTAAACCGGAACAAGTATGGGTTCAAGGTTCAAGGGTTTGACCGGGGTTCAACCGGAATTAATTAAATATAATTTTAAATTATATAATTTGGTATATAAAATAAAAATAATATAAGATTAATAAATTTTCAACATTTATAATTAAATTTCACTCAAGAATTATATAAATACTAAGAGTTCTACAATGAACCACCTTGATAAGTGGTCCACCATTGACCAATACTTAAATCTATCATAAATTTCAACGACGATTGACAATATTATTAAAAAAGAATTTGCGACCCTTGTTCAGAAAAAATAAAATGCACAACCCTTTTGATCTTTACAGTTAAGATTATGATTTAATCGGTGTCTATTCAATGTGAACTACATATTTTTTAGGGGATTATGAACTACATTTTTTTGTTGTTTCAATCAAATTAATATCAATTAAATTAAAATTTCAATCATAACAATAACAATCAAAAGAACCATTAACATTTACCACTAAAAATAATATCTATCATCGTAGAAATTAGTCTACGGTGAACCACTTCTATGTTAGAACTGCTCTTATAAACTACTAGTAATTAACACATGATACAATATATAAATGATTTTCTTTTTAAGTTTAAAAGAATATGAGGTTGTTTTGCGTACCTCAGTAGCTTTCTGTTAGTGTCAGAAGAAAAAACTTTAAATAAAGTAAACTAATAGCTTAATGACATACCAAAATAGCCTATAGTATAGATTAACTACGTGTAACTCCATCATTGTTGGTTTTCTTATTTTAGAGATTTGTTCCAAGACCAACAAACGAGGTTAACTTCGAACAGAAACGTTGTAGATCTAGCAATAGTCTTTCTTCTTCTTCTCCAATTTTCTGCTCTCTCTATTTTATTCTTGACACTAACAACACCAAAAGTTGCTGCAAATGTCATAGATACATCAGTCTACAAAGGAGGAGAAGCGTGTGGGTTTTTTTTCTTCTGGTGGTTCACTTTAGATTTTCAAAGAATAGAAGAAAAATGCGGTCTGACCTTTCAAACCGTCCCAACCGCCGGTTCTTCCTGGTTTGCCCGGTTTTATCCGGTTTTTCGGTTTTCTCTCCGGGTTTAAGGCAAGCCGGTTTTTAGGGTCTGCCGAACTGGAAGGGTGTCCGGTTCACGGTTAAACCGGTCGAACCGGCCGGTCTGGTTCGGTTTTGATTACATTGGATATTAATGTGATAATGAGATAACTACTCGTATGAATTGGATGCGATATAATTATTAACGACGGTAACCAGACTTTATGTATGTTGAATACTTGTGTGTTGATTGATGTTTTGCCTTAACTTACATGCATTTATTATATCTTTTTGTTAAACGTATATCTTACCCTCCAATGGCTTTGTTGTCGCCTCACCCTCATGGTGTAGACTTGCAGGTTGAGGAGTAGTTCTGCTTGGTGAGTTGTGCTGAGGATGACGTTACGCCTACTCCTTTTTATTGTTTTTCGAGGATGTTTAGATTAGGTGCTCTGGTCTAGGAGTTTTAGAGATTTTATTTTACTTGTTGAATATTCATGATGAAGTATTTATTTGAGATTTTTATGTTGAGACCCGAGATGATATTATGTTGAGATGATTATTTCCGATGTGTTGTGAATATTGTTGACGAGATTTTTATTATGAGATATTTGTATGTGTTAAATGATGATTTGTAAAATCCCGATTATGTTGAATTATAGGATTTATCATTTAATTAGTAGTCTCGGGGATCGAGGTCTTATATTTGGCATCCAAATGTTGGTTTTACGGAAGCTCAAAGATCTGAGCTCCGACTTGTGGAAGAAACTGATGAGCAATATTGTGGGGAGGATGCTGAGATGGAGTCGTCAAGTTTCAAAAACTTCGCAGATTGGATAGAATTCATGAAAGAATGCGGAAACGAGTATGGATGGCTAAGTTCTGATGAAGAAAAATCAGAAGAGGAAGATGAAAACATGGAACCCATGCGTCAAGCTCGAGACGCTAAACAAGCGTTGAATGGGAGGCAATATATCTTTTTAATTTTCAAGTAATTTTAAATTTTAGTCATTTGTATTACATAGCCACTCTTTCTCGTAATCTTTTTCTTTTGCGGTTGATAACTCGCGACTAGCCGCGTTGTTTTTACATGAATTGCATAACTTTCCCTTTCAAAAAAATAAAAAAAAAATTAGTCTTGGAGAATTGTTCCAAACATTGTCAGCTGAGGGCTAGCTTACTTCCGAAGTTCAAGAGCATGATAACTTTTGGATCTTGTTGCGGAAGATACTCAGAAAAAGTCACCACTACAGTTCTGTATAGCATAACCGGTGAGATTTTGAGCCATATATATATATTCCAATCTGTTTCTACTCTTTTCTTTCATTATGAGTGTTCCATGTTGGATTGCTATTTTTGCTCGAACTTTTGGTCGTTCTCTACACACTATCAGTTGTATTGTCATACACACGAGGCATTTATTTTTGGTAACTAGAGCCTTTTTCAAGCCACCCTGATTATTATTATTTATACTTTGTGAAACCTCTTTGAGCCTCCATGCATTAATTTTTTCTTGGTTACTTTTACGTGACTTTGCATCATGTCACAAGTTTTGAACCCTATTGATTATATATGTTTGATTTCCCTTTTGGAGTCAGATAGGTTAGTGAAATACTTGTCATGGTTTGAAATTAAGTTTGGGGTTACTCTTTGGAATTAGCGACATACTAAGTTTGGGGAACTAGCAGAACTTGGTTATCAAAGAAAAAAATGATGAAAAAGAAAAAAAATGTAGATAAAACATCAAAATGATGTTCTATACAAAAAATAAATAAATAGAAAATCAAGAGACACAAACAAAAGTTTGGTCCCTTCAAAAAAAAATATATAAGTAGTTCTACTAGTTCACGGATTCTTTGAACTGGCTCAAAAATGAAGGTTAGTACCTCATAATAATGGTCGTGACACAGTTTGTGAATGAAGTTACAGGTTTGGATGATAAAGTTGTCAAAGTATTTCAAATAGGGAATCCTTAGGAACTAACTTCAAAGTGTTTGTTAGCCTACTTTCCCAAATATATCCCACCTTAACCTCAGCCACGTTATAACCATGAAAAGAGCTCTATATGTGTGTGTGATGATATATACCTTGAATGTCTGTTTAGAATTACTTCAATCTCATAGCAAGGTACAATCACATGACGACTAGAGTGTGGCAAATGCCTTGACCAACCCCACTGACTTTAGGAGGTACATACGTGTATCTTGGAATTGTATGTGGTTGAAAGTAAGAGAAACTTCTCTAAGTTTGTTCCGCTTGCATGGAAGTGGTAAGCTAGTCAAGTCTGACGGTGAGAAGAATAACAATTTGAGAAAACCTCTGAAAAGGTATGTTCCATTCTTTAAATTCATGTAAATTCTAACTTTTTGCTATTGTGTCGCTTGAGGACAAGCAACAGTTTAAGTTTGGGGTTGTGACGACATAGCATCATATGACATTTTTTGCTATGTTTTTAGTACTTTCCTTAGCATTTGAAGACAAATAAGATGAGAGATAGAGGAGTTGTTAATGGTTTGAGGAACATATTGTATTGTTTTCACTCGAGTCGTTGTAATTCAGTTTTATCCTAGATCATGCAACTCCATAGGTGTTTTGTAGTGAGAAATCATGTCAATCGACAAATCAAGATATCACGTGAAGGATCAATGATATGAAGATTGAAGTCAATGGTTCTTAGAAGGTTCTTGAAGACAATACAAAGTGAAAAAAATTCATTTCAAGTTCCTAGGAGTTTTCAGACGGAAGAACAGTCGAAAACGGAAGAAAAACGCAAAAATTCGCACACCGGGGATGCCCTGGGCGCCACTAGCACCTGGCCATGTGTGGCTAGTGCCTAAGGCAGTGTTGCTGCTACCATAGGCGTGGCTATCACCTGGTTGCGGGAAGATTTTGCCTGCAGCTTGTTTTCCAAGCCGGATCGGTGCAATAAAACCTAGTTTTATTCTCCTAAAACCTACCCAATCATTCGCTATAAATAGAGACCCTTGCTATCATTATTTTTCATTCAGAAACATTGACGGTTCAGAGCAAGGGTCAAACATCAGAGCTTCAAGGCAGGATTCTTCCTTCTCTTGTTCTCTCTAGGGTATATTTTTCTATTATTTTGTTATGATGTCTGTTGCCATGAGCAACTAAACCTCTTGATTAGAGATTCATGATGAACCCCTTTTTATTTGTTGGATATTATTAATAAAGTTTTTTATTCAGTTTATGTCTTACAGTGTTCCGATTTCAATTAGATTATGCCCGTTCTTTAATGCTTTTATTCAATTGGTTAACTAAGTGAGTAATCTTGAAGAATGATCTATAGGGTTAAAGTAGGTACTAACAACCCGAAATTATTCAGTTCCATTGGCTTTTTCTAATTACCACTTCTTATAGAGGGTAGGAAGTTAAGGTTTGAATTCCAGTTGTTTAATTACTCCCTTCTTTGGACAGCTACCATACACAACCTAGTTGATGTGATACATAGTTGTTGTGAGGAGCTTCTTGTGAGGTTATCCGCTTGTTTCATTAAATCATAAGTAGCACACGTAACTGTTTATTTCTTTAGGTTTAATTCCAACAAAGACGAATGAGGGATTCTAAGGATTTCCTAATTACCGTTAATCATCTCAATCACAAAAGCCTAATCTTGCACTCAACATGGTAGTTCAACCCTGCAACCCTATTCAAATTCACTCTACTTTCACCCTTTAGAATAAGTTTTATTAATTACTAAGTTGAACCATAATCCCTATGAAGAACGATAAACTTACTACTTTATTACTTGTTACAATTTGGTGCACTTGCCAATTTCGTCTATCATCAAAAAACCGTCAAAACACACACAAAATTAACATATAATTACACAATTAAATAAATAAAAATATGAAGAGAAAAAGTGAAATTCCTGGCAGTTAACTGGTTCTGAACTAAAAACAGAGTATGAAAAAATAAAGTTCAGAAGCAGAAAAATAAGGTGCAGAAAGTAAAGGACGCAATGAGTTTGTTAACCCAGTTCGGTGCAAACTTCACCTACTCTGGGGGATAACAATCCAGGAAGGAAATCTACTAAGTAGAATTAATTCTAAGACTCAACAACCCCTGTTCTTCGTCTTATCACTTAATCTCTACCCTTCTAGACTTCTACCCAGGAGACCACCTAGGTATAAGAATCCACTTACTTCCTAACCAAGCAATCACAGCCCAGTGATTGTAAACTTAACAAAAACACACAAATTGAAGTCACACTTCAAGACAACAAAGACATCATTCGTGCTTAAAAGCTTTGAATGAATTACAACTCAAAACAATCTAAACCAACTCAAAACATATGAGTGGTGTACAAAACAAAGCCTAAGCTTACACAGACACAAAAACTCTAAAACAAATTTCTGGTTTTTGACACACGAAATTTCCAATAGCAAAGTCCTCTTTAAATAGTCTTCAGCTGCAACATAAATCTGAACCAAATATTCTTCAATTGATATGATTCTGAAATATTATAGAAGCTCAAAGAAGGAAACATATTTCTGAATTATATTTTCCAAAGATCCTTTGAAAATATATTCAACAATAAACACGAAGCCAATCTTCAAATAAGATCTTCTCATAAAAATATCAGTCTTCTGGAAACTTCAGCCATGATAAATCTTCAACAAATCTTCAAAGATATGATCTTAGAATTCTTTTAGAAGCAAATAGAAGATCTCATATTATTCAGAAATATATTTCCAAAAGATTACTTTGAAAATATATTTACGAATAACTGAAACAAATCTTCAGAACAAATCTTGCGCAAAGAATACTTCCTTCTAGAAATGAAGCTTTGGATAAATCTTCAATTAAATCTTCAAAAGATACTGTGAGAATTAACAAAATGAGATATTTAGCTTCTGAAGACACAATGCTTGTATATTTGATTTTTGCAAAACATGTAGCCAACACTCAAATATCCAACAAAAAGGAAAATCATCATAGTTAAATTACCAATCACACATAGAGAAACTCTTTCCAAACCTAGACAACACAAAGCAGTTGATCCCAAACTCAACGACGTAGGATGCATAGCTGTCAACACAAGCTTTTACAAATTAGGACAATTTCTCGCAATCGAAACCAAACCTTCATCGGGCAGGAAGTACAGATCAACCAAATTGGATTCACAAGGTGATGCTTCTTCATCTTCATAGGGAGGTAAAGCTTAACCTTGTTGGGTATGTGTTCAACCATCATCTCCAGTGACTGCAATCACCTCACCTTTTGTTGATGCATCTCACATTACATCTCCCATTCCTACTGTCGTGACAGAACAATCAATAGATACTGAGAATGTTGTCATAACAGAACCCCCACCCAACCAAGAAAACAACCTTAACACTACAAAATACCAAACTCATGCAATTGCATATGAAACTCCTCAGACTGCAATTGAAGCTACTCATACTACATCTTGTCCAACCAACGCTGCTATCATCATTCCCACAACCAACACATAAGCTTTAGCTACAAATAACCAATTATCCAACCAAATCTGGGATCTGGTCACAGTCAGAAACGAAGATACTGACTCTGATTGTGATTCTGAACCAACTAGACTTTATCTTCCAGCCAACCCTCACTCTCTTTCACAACAAACAACCTCTAAGAATACCTTTCGTCCTTCACCTCCTCCTCACCACCTTGTCCTAGATGTAATCTTCAATAGTATATATGACATAGTTAAGGAACTATACTCTGAAAGTATGATTGTAGTCTATTCAGAAGATCATACTGACAAATGGGACAGTCTCATAAAGACAGTGAATTTTGCCTTAATAAAATTGACTCAACTTGCCTCTAGGAATATTAAGCAGAATCTTTATAAGTGGCTTCAGGATGTTAGGAAAGCTATGGATATAACATATGTAGTACCCTAATTTTGTCCATGGCAATTTTAAAAATATAATAATGCTAAAACAAGTGATAATTTTAATTTTTATCATCTTTGTTAATTTTTATCATAACATCCAAAAATCAAAATATGTCAAATTGCATTTATCAAACTCATTAAGTGAGTCCATTTAGTTGTAACCTTTTTACATTTCAATACAATTGTGTATTTTTTATATTACAACAAAATATAAAAATACAAGCAAAAAGCAAACAAAACATAAAACAAAGAAAAAGCAAGGCCACTGTTCACTGTCAGCTTCCAAGCCAGCAGCACCCCCCTTTTTTCCTCCATCCTTCAGACCCCTTTTCTCTCTAAGCCTGCAGCGCCCCCATTTTTCCATCCTACAGACCCCAAAAGCACTACAAGTCTGCAGTGCCCCCTCTTCCTTGCCTCTTTTCATCATTTCCCATTCTGAATCAGCCACCCAAAATCTCTAGCAAGGATCCCCATCACTTCCTCCATTAATGCCAATCCAATTTTTGCCACACAAAAACCAGCTCCATTGGCCTATAAAAAGGATGAGAATCAGAGGCAGAAAAAATTAGAATAAAACAAAGGATAGAACATAACACAAAAACACAAACAGCAACAAAATACACAAACTCAGCCTTATACAAAACACAAAAAAACCAACACTCCTCCCCCACCACCAAAACCCACACGTGAACAGTAACAGCACCAAATCACCACCAAAGTTCTCCCCTCCCACAAGCCCACCACAACCGCGCGCAACACCCACATAAACCCACACATCCACGGCAAAAAACCCACACACACTCACCCACGCACATAACAACCCAGCAGCACCTAAACACACCCTAAAAACAGCCACCAAACACGACCCAAACAGCCACCAAACACGACCCAAAACCACCACAACACAACCCCAAAACAAACCCACACGACCGCACAACTAGCACACGCACAACAGTACAACAAAAACCACACACACACGCACCAAACCGGCCACAAAAACACAGCAACAAAGCCGCGCCTCCTACCCCAAAAACCACGCAAATCCGAACCAAAAAAGGCCAAAAAAGGTGATTTTTTTTCGTTTTTAAAACTTAGATCTAGGAGTTTTTGAAAAGATTTTGGAAATTTTGAGTGTAGATTTGAGAAGAGGGTGAGAAGAGCTTTTAGAAAAACTAAATTTTAAAAAAAAAACGGAGTTTTAAAACTCCGGCACGGTGGCGCCGCCGGCGGCCACCGCGCCGGAAAAGTTTTCCGGCCACCGGAGAAGAGAGAGGGGCGGTGCTGGTTTTAGAGAGGGGAGAGAAGAGAGAAGAGGAATGAGAGAGAAAGAAAAGAGAAAAATGGAAAAACTAGTAATGAAGGGGTATTTATACCCCCTCTCTAATCCTATGCGCGTGGGTGTATGCGTTAGCATGCACCCTCGCCCTTCAGGCTCTCTGATTTAAATCAGACAGCTGTGGTTTTTTCCCCTCATGATCAGATGAGGGCCCTCTGATTAATCAGACGGCCCAGATTAAATCACACTGGCCCAATGCATTTTGGGCCTATTTGTTTTAAATCTGATTATCTTCTCACTTCCTGCACCCCCCATTTTATTTTTTACACATCCCTGTTTATTTCTTTTATTTTTTCTTTGCAATTTTCATTTCCTATTTCCTTTTTATTGTTTCTTTTATTTTTCACATCTTATTTATTTACGTATCACATCATATCATGCATTTTATTTTATTTGTCATTTTACTTTGCATTTATCATTTTATTTATTTATATATGTCATTAGAATGCATTTAGGAATAAAGTAAATACAAATATGCATTGCATTTATTTTTACATTTTTCATAGTTTATAAACCAAAGAAAAGAGGATTTTCATTTTGAGCCAACACCGTAATCTAATCCCTCGCATTTAGTTTATTTTATCACACTTAATTTCATTTTGAGTATTAATGCCTTAATCTTTTCATGTTTTTTTTTAATTTATTTTTCATCAAATTATTATTCCATTTTTTAATATACCAAAACATAAAAAATAATTTTCTTTTTGTGAATGAAAAAGGAAAACTTGGGTAGACACCCGACGCTTCCCCGAATGCGGAACGCGAGATCCCCGTCTCGGTCACGTTCAAAGTGTTCGTCATTCGACTAAACTTTTAATAAAACAAAAACAATTTTCTTGTTGTGAGTGAAAAAGGAAAACTTGGGTAGACACCCGACGCTTCCCCGAATATTCGGAAAAGAGGTAGACACTTCACTTTTCGGATATTCGTCCTCCGCTTAAAATCAATCTCAACCCACCAAATTTTATTTCATTCACGCCCATGCGCGTTTTCAAATGGATATCATCGCCCAAGCGCGAATCCGTCTTTTTTCTTTAAAAAAAAAAGCAAACTTTTTCGCCCTAGTGCGACCAAACCATTTTCATAAATAAAATCAACCAACACACAAACATTTTCTACAAAGAACTACGTAGCTTTGAATTCTCCATCGCACCGGGAGATACGTAGGAGCAAGATCAAACTCTTGTCAAGCACCCTAATAAAAACTCATTTTTAGTCTTTAAATCTTTTCTTTCTCTTCCATTCTTTACAAACATTTTTTATGAAACTAACACATTTTGAAAGCTAATTAACTAATGGTTCCCGTTGAGTACAACGGATGTGAGGGGTGCAAATACCTTCCCCTCGCATAACCGATTCCCGAACCCGAATTTGGTTGCGATGACCTTGTTCTCGTTCTCAAAGGGGTTTATCGACGTTCCCCTTTTCAAAAATAAAACTTCGGTGGCGACTTTACTGTCTAGCGAGCGTTCTCCGCCCGCGCATTTTCCCCGCCGCTTCAACATACCTCAAAAGGAATGTCTTTAGACATCTGGAGTCTACATGACAGCCTCTGGTAGATGACTTACTAGAGTTCTTTTCTCTACCTTTTGTGGCTAAAAGGTTCGCCCTACAACCTGAAGAACTTATTATCAGAAGAACATTGGTTGAAAACCCTACACTAGAAGTCATGAAGATGGTGTTGGAACAAAATGTATGAACAACTCTCTTTTGAGTTTTGATGATAACAAAGTGTTAAAAAGAAAATTGGATATGCTAATACTTGATTCTAGTGTGCAGAACCATATACTTAAAGATTGGTATCTAACAATGGCTATGAAAGAACAAGTTAAGAGCAAGAAGGAAAATATAGAAGCTTGTGTTGCAAGGCTGAAGAAAATCAGCGTCTAAAGAAGAGCTTCTGAAGGGAGCGTCTGAAGACAGCTTCTGAAGAAGTGCGTCTGATGAATAGTGCTTCTGAAGACCAGTTTCTGAAGAAGTGTGTCTGATCAACAGTGCATCTGAAGACCAGCTTCTGAAGAAGTGCTTCTGATGAACAGTGCGTCTGAAGACTGAGAGTCTGAAGCAGCGTCTGAAGACTGGGAGTCTGAAGAGCAGCGTCTGAAGTCTGAAGTCAACTGCTGTCACTGTCAACAGTAAAGCGTTGTACAGTCAGAACAGCTCTCTGCAACCCTTGTCTCCTTGGACGAAACACGCAGCCAATTTTTAAGGAAACAATTCAAATTGTGTTGCTCTGTTCCTGAGTTCGCACACCAGAACAGGAAAAACGTGCTGTAGCTTCTATTTGCAACGACTCTATTTGATGACCTGCCAATCTTCTCAACAGCTCTATTTTTCTCTATAAAGGAGTGAAGTTTTGAAGAAGAAAAGGTTAAGACTCTGTTACTCTGTTCCAGAAACATAACACTCTGTTTTGCGTAAACTATCAAATTCTTAAAAGTCTCAACCTGTGTTGTATTTTGTGAACACCTCTGATTGTATATCAAGTGTTCAACTCAAACTTATTTCTGTTGTAAATCTGTTTGATTCAAAGCCTCTAGCCTGCGTGCTTGAGCAACCAGAAAAGTCTTATAACTTTGTGTATTGAGCATAGAAAGTATTAGACTGTGTGTCTAAGGAGGGAAGTCTCTTACTTTGTGTTTGTGCATAGGAAGTCTCTTACTTAGTGTTTGAGCAAAGAAGTCTCTTACTTTGTGTTTGAGCATAGGAAGTCTCTTACTTAGTGTTTGAGCAAAGAAGTCTCTTACTTTGTGTTTGAGCATAGGAAGTCTCTTGCTTTGTGCTTGAGCAAAATGTAATCGTTTGATTATAGTGAAAATCTCGTGTAAGTGACAAGGGAACTGGACTACTTCCGGATTATGGAAGGAACCAGGATAATTTTTGTGTCTCTCTCTCTCTCATTTACTCTATACCGCTGCATAAACAACTCTGAAAAACAGTTTCAGAATCTGATCTATATATGATTCTGAACTGACTTAAGTTTTTGAGAAAGAAAAGAAAAAGCTAACACAATTCAACCCCCCCTGTGTTTTTCTCACCTTCAGTTGGTATCAGAGCTCTGGTTTTGATATTCAATCACCTAACAGTGAGTCAGCAAGATCCTGAGTAAAACATGTCTTCTGGAGATTCTGGTGAATCCTCTGAAAGAAGTCAAAGAAGTGGTGGTGTTTTTGTATCATATGACTATGGTACAGATGAAAGGAAATCTCGGTCACATCATAAACCTCCTATGTTTACTGGTGATGCTGAGAAGTTTTCCTGGTGGAAAAGCAAAATGTACAGCCACATCATTGGTATTGATGATTCCTTATGGGATATCATAGAAGATGGAATATCTATACCAGTTGATGAAGAAGGAGTAGCTATCAATAGAAGAGGCCTTACTGATGATGAAAGAAAGATCTACAGAAAGCATCACAAAGTAAGAGGTAACATTGTGGATTCTCTACCTCACAATGAGTACTTGAAGCTGAGTGATAAATCAACAGCAAAAGCCATCTTCACTTCTCTCTGCTCTAACTATGAAGGAAACAAGAAGGTTAGAGAAGCAAAAGCCAACCTTCTAGTTCAGTAGTATGAGCTGTTCAGAATGAAGGAGGATGAAAATATTGAGACTATGTTCTCAAGATTTCAGACTCTGGTTTCTGGACTTCAGATTTTGAAGAAAAGCTATACTACTGCTGATCATGTGAACAAGATTCTAAGAAGTCTGCCGTCCAAATGGAGACCCAAAGTGACTACTATTGAGGAAGCCAAAGATCTAAATACTCTAAGTATTGAAGATCTTATAAGCTCTCTCAAAGTGCATGAACTGAGACTTAATGAAGATGAACCTGTTAGAGAGTCTGAATCTATAGCACTGAAATCTAAAGGAAAGTCATTAAAAGTTCTAAAAGCTATTGAATCTGATGAAGAATCTCCTGAGGGAAATTCTGAAGAAGATTCATAAGCTGAGGAACTGGAAATGATTTCCAAAAGAATTAAGTACTTGATGAAGAGACAAAATAAATCTTCTAACAGGAGCAGTAACTTCAAGGAATCTGGTTCCAAGAAGGAGAAATTCATAAGGACCAACTCAAAGTCAAGCAACTTCAAAGACAGATTCAGAAAAGGTCTTATGGCTACATGGGATGTGCTTGACAATGAATCCGAGTCTGAGAATGAAGATGAAGAAGAAGCAAATATAGCTCTGATAGCTACAACATCTTCTGATGAAGAATCGGGTTCAGACTCTGAAGATGAGGTATTTTCTGAACTCACTCGTTCTGAACTTATTGATACAGTTAAGGATCTCATGAACCATCTCAAAAGCAAGTTGAGTCAATTAAAATCTTTGAAAAATAAACACAACTTGCTGACTAATGAGAATCTTCAACTTCAGAATCATATCAATGAGATTGATGAAGAAGTTAAAGAACTCAGAGAAATGGTTCATAAGAAACCTGATTAAATCCCAAGTGAACAAGAAATTGTATTTCAGGATTTTATCTTAACTGGAATCAACAGAAGTAAAATTGCTTCTATGATTTATAATATCAGCAGAAACAGAGGAGAAGGAATTGGTTCAAAAATGATCCATTTAATTATTCAAAAGAAACAAACCTACCTTCTTGTTCTGAAGATATTATAGAAGGTACTAAGATATGCTTTATGCCTGCATCTGAGATTTCTGAGAAACAAAGTTTTCCAAAAAAAGAGACTGCTGAGTCTGAAGTTCTGAACTGCTCAGAATCTGGAACTTCTGAACCTAAGGGAAAGATGAAGGCAGAATCTAAAACTTTGCTTAAGTCTAAACCAAAAGATTCTAAGTCTAAGACTTTGAGGAAAACAGACTTTAAATCTGAAAAGGTTCAAAGTCTGAAGAGTTCAGAACCTAAGACAAACAAGTCTCAGAATCTGAAGAATTCAAACTCAAATTTTAATAAGACTGTGTTTATGAAACCTTCAAGGAATACTAAACCAGTTCATACAAAACCTTATCAATCTCAGAATGTCAGGCAAAGCAAACAAAAGAAAGCCAATCTGTCATCTGATTCTGATTGTGCTAAGAAAGGTTTAAAAGTTTGCCTTGTGTCAGGAGATGACAAAACTGAGGTTCTTAACAAATCAGAACCTTCTACTTCTGAATCCAAGATTCTGAACAAATCAGAATCAAAGACTCTTAAGTCCAAATTCTGAAGAAAACAGAACTAAAGTCTTCAAAGGTTCAGACTCTAAAAAATTCAGAACCAAAGACCTTCAAGTCTCAGGTTCTGAAGAAATCTGAGTCAAGACCTTTGAAAGCTCAGGTTCTGAAGAACTCAGTGTCTGATACTAAGACTTATTCAAGATTAAAGGATTCATATCCAAGGTATCTGAACAAGTCTGAGTATTATAACTCCAGACATAAGGTGCAACAAAGGTGTAAACCTTTCATAACTAACCCAAGAGGACCCATAAAGATATGGGTACCTAGGTGTGAAATTATCTCTGTTGCAGATATGCTGAACATCCAAAGAAAAGGAGATATCTTGGTACCTGGGCAGTGGCTGCTGGCATTACATGACAGAAGGAAAGTCTATGTTCCAAACCCTGATCATGAAAGAGGGAGGAACTGTGGGATCTGGAGGAAATCACAAAGACTGGATCACTGGTACTGATTTTCAGCCTTCAGAAGATGCTTCAGAACCTGATCAGACTTCTGAGTCTGAGAAAAGTTCAGAAGCTGAAAATCTTCAAGAAGCTAAAAAACCTCTCAGTAGCTGACTCTCCTCCTGAAGCTAATCAAGGGCAAGATGTTTCTGAACAAAAGTTTTAATGATTATGGCTATACAAGAAGAACCCAATCAGTTCCAAATAAATGGTGTTTGGGATTTATTTGCAAGACCAAAGCACAAGAACATTGTTGGAACAAACATGGGTGTTCAGAAACAAACTAAATGAACAAGGAGAAGCAGTCAGAAGCTCAAAGGTAGATCAGAAGCTCTACAAAGGTATGATTAGTTCTCTGTTATACTTAACTGCTTCTAGACTAGATGCTTTATTCAGTGTATGCTTTTGTGCAAGATTCCAATCAGATCCTAGAGAATCTCATATGACTGTTGTCAAGAGAATTCTCAGGTATCTGAAGGGAACAACTAATCTGAATGAAACATCAGTTGGAAGACTATCAGATTCATGAAAACAGCATACCCATCTTTGTGATATTACTGTTGCAATCTGTTTGTCTAAAAATCCAATTCTACATTCAAGAGCCAAGCATATTATATTCAAACATCATTTTGTTAAGAGATTATGTTCAGAAGAGTGTTTTGGATATTCAATTCATTGATTCTGATCATCAATGGGCTGATATTTTACAAAACCCCTCACATTAGACAGATTTAATTTTATTAAAAAAAAATCTGAACATGCATTTCATCTCTTGAAAAATTGCTTGACTCTGAATAGAAACTGAGAATCTGAAGTTCATCAGAAGCTAAGACTTATCAGACACTCACTTTGAGAGTCTGAAGAAAGTTCAGCTTCTGAAGACATCAGAGTCTGAGTTTCAGAATCTGAATTTTTGACTTGTGATAAAACTCATTATAAGTGGACACCTTACACGTGGCCCACTAATGAGAGTGAATCTGAACAGTTGTCTAACACATGGTCAAAATCTGATAAGGTATAACTGCTGGGAAGTGATGAGTTAGTTTTGAAAGTTGTATTTTGCCTCTCCTAAAGTCATTAATGTGCAGTTGTGTTCAATGTTTTTCTATTTTCAGTTTCTGAAACGTTTTAACAAAAACACTCAAAACACAGTCACACTTTCAATTTCTCATCTTATATGTTCAGTTTTCAGACCCTGTTTTAAACTCTCAATTCTGTCTGAAACAGTTCAGTAGTACTGAACCATCTGTTCTGAACAATTGTGTCTGAAAGAGTTCAGCAGTATTGAACCATATGTTCTGAACAATTGTTTCTGAAACAGTTCAGTGGTACTGAACAAAATGATCTGAACATGTTTTTATCTCACGTTTTAACTCTCTTAAATTTCTGAATTTTCTTTTTGTTGATGACAAAAGGGGGAGTAAAAGTAACAGGTATTTCAGGCTCTGAGCTCAGAACATAAGTTAATTTCTGATAGTTAATTAACTTATGAGAACAGTTCCTCATCTCTTAGCCTCTGATTTAAATTCTGTGAGATAAACTGAATTTAAATAACTTGGATAAAACTCAAGGGGAGCTTACAAACCTCACCTTGTGAATTATCAGACTTAGGGGAAGCTTACAAACCTCAGACCCTGAAGTCAGTTTGTTATTTAAATTCTGAATTTAATTAACCTGGATAAGACTCAGGGGGAGCTTACAAACCTCACCTTGTGGATTATAAGACTAAGGGGGAGCTTACAAACCTCAGACCCTGAAGTCAGCGTGTTATTTAAATTCTGAATGTATTTGCAGAATTTATTGATTTAAATTGAATTTAATTAACCTGGATAAGACTCAGGGGGAGCTTACAAACCTCACCTTGTGAATTATAAGACTAAGGGGGAGCTTACAAACCTCAGACCCTGAAGTCAACTTGTTAATTAAATTAACAATAATTTTCTATTAATGCTTATGTTTGTCATCATCAAAAAGGGGGAGATTGTTATAACAAAATGTATGAACAACTCTCTTTTGAGTTTTGATGATAACAAAATGTTAAAAAGAAAATTGGATATGCTAATACTTGCTTCTAGTGTGCAGAACCATATACTTAAAGATTGGTATCTAACAATGGTTATGAAAGAACAAGTTAAGAGCAAGAAGGAAAATATAGAAGCTTGTGTTGCAAGGCTGAAGAAAATCAGCGTCTGAAGAAGAGCTTCTGAAGGGAGCGTCTGAAGGCCTGGTTCTGAAGGCAGCGTCTGAAGAAGAGCTTCTGAAGGAAGCGTCTGAAGACTGCGTCTGAAGACAGCTTCTGAAGATGTGCGTCTGAAGACAAAGTCTGAAGACAGCATCTGAAGACAGCTTCTGAAGAAGTGTGTCTGATGAACAGTGCTTCTAAAGACCAGTTTCTGAAGAAGTGCGTCTGATGAACAGTGCGTATGAAGACCAGCTTCTGAAGAAGTGCTTCTGATGAACAGTGCGTCTGAAGACTGAGAGTCTGAAGCAGCGTCTAAAGACTGGGAGTCTGAAGAGTAGCGTCTGAAGTCTGAAGTCAACTGCTGTCACTGTCAACAGTAAAGCGCTGTACAGTCAGAACATCTCTCTGCAACCCTTGTCTCCTTGGACGAAACACGCAGCCAGTTTTTAAGGAAACAATTCAAATTGTGTTGCTCTGTTCCTGAGTTCGCACACCAGAACAGGAAAAACGTGCTGCAGCTTCTATTTGCAACGGCTCTATTTGATGACCTGACAATCTTCTCAACAGCTCTATTTTTCACTGTAAAGGAGTGAAGTTTTGAAGAAGAAAAGGTTAAGACTCTGTTACTCTGTTCCAGAAACGTAACACTCTGTTTTGCGTAAACTGTCAAATTCTTAAGAGTCTCAACCTGTGTTGTATTTTGTGAACACCTCTGATTGTATATCAAGTGTTCAACTCAAACTTATTTCTGTTGTAAATCAGTTTGATTCAAAGCCTCTAGCCTGCGTGCTTGAGCAACCAGAAAAGTCTCATAACTTTGTGTATTGAGCATAGAAAGTCTTAGACTGTGTCTAAGCAGAGAAGTCTCTTACTTTGAGTTTGAGCATAGGAAGTCTCTTACTTAGTGTTTGAGCAAAGAAGTCTCTTACTTTGTGTTTGAGCATATGAAGTCTCTTACTTAGTGTTTGAGTAAAGAAGTCTCTTACTTTGTGTTTGAGCATAGGAAGTCTCTTGCTTTGTGCTTGACCAAAATGTAATCGTTTGATTATAGTGAAAATCTCTTGTAAGTGACAAGGGGACTGGACTATTTCCGGATTGTGGAAGGAACCAAGATAATTCTTGTGTGTCTCTCTCTTTCTCTCTCTCTCATTTACTCTATACTGCTGCATAAACAACTCTGAAAAACAGTTTCAGAATCTGATCTATATCTGATTCTGAACTGACTTAAGTTTTTGAGAAAGAAAAGAAAAAGCTAACACAATTCAACCCCCCCTTCTTGTGTTTTTCTCACCTTCAGATGGAATTGGCAGAACATAAGGAAATGCAAGAAGCTATGAAAGCTAAGTTGGATGGTCTTATTGCAAGTGATGTAGCATTGCGTACTCATGTATCATCGGTGGTTCAAAGACAAGTCAGAATGAAAGGTTGTCTAGAAGACACCAATGATAAGTTGGATGCCATTATTCAGTTGCTGAGAGCCAAGCCTTGGGATTTTTTTTTATTATTTATGTGTTTTGTTTTTCTCCCTATGTTTGTGCACTATCAGTCTTGTACTTTGGTTATTTAAGACTTTAATATATTTCTTTATGTGTTTTTACATTTATGTTGTGCATTCATTATTTTTGTTGATGACAAAAGGGGGAGATAAGTATAAGTATTTAGGCTTTGAGTCTCTAAGCAAAGTCTGATAAAACTAAGGAACTTAAAGCTTTTCAAATCTATATTTAATTTAGGCTTAATTGCATGTTTGGTCCCTTATGTTTATTTTAGGTTTTAAGTTGGTCCCTATTGTTTTAAAAGTTTCAGTTTGGTCCAAAACGTTTATTTTATATTTCATGTTGGTCCCTTTTGTTTTAAATGTTTTCAAGTTGGTCCCTTATGTTTGCAACGTTAGCATAAGTTAGTCCTTTTCAAGTTGATTTTTTACACCTGAAAGTAGGATTTTCTATTAAAATTTGAGCTCCAATTATGTTCACATTCAGATTCAAATTGAAATTGCATGGAAAACGACGAGAATACCTCCTAGAACATGTTTTGGACCAAATTGAAACTTTTAATACAATAGGGACTAACTTGAAACCTAAAATAAACATAAGGGACCAAACATGCAATTATGCCTTTAATTTAAATAATCTCTGATATACTTAGCTCTGATACAATTGTGATAAGCCAAAAGCTAAGTACATGTACTAAGTGTATGCTTTGATACACAGTTTACACTCTGATACGTTTTAATGTGATTAAAAATGAATTTAATTAACATGGAGAGAACTTAGGGGGAGCTTACAAAACTTACATGCGCCCAACACACAGAATGGGGCGCCAGGCGCCTAGGAACACTACACACAAGCGCCTGGCGCATGGATGTAGGCGCCTGAACTCCCTCTCACATGCGCCTGGCGCATGGTTCTAGGCGCCCATCGTCTGTTCCTTGTGGGCCAAGGCGCTGTTTTGTGACTTTTTGGTGCGAAAAACCCGGTATTTTAGCCCAAGTTCAGGTGGAAACTCCCCCTATAAATACCACATTCCTCATTCACAATTTCCCATTCAGAACGATGCGGTTCAAGAGGAAGGCAAACACTAGGAGCTTCAAGGGAGGAGTTTTTTTCCTCACTTAAGGTTTTTCTAGGGTATGTTTTATTTCTTTTGTAATTTGTCTTTAGTTACCATGGGTAACTAAATCTTTTTAGGTTATGGTTCTAAGATGAACCTCTATTCTAGTTGTTGGATAATTTATTTAATTTAAAGTCTTTTATTTAGTTATTTATCTTCATGCTACTAGTATTACTGTTGTTGCGTAAGATTTGTCTCCGCTGAAGCATAACTCTGACTTAAGCACTTAGGGAGGTGACATTACCTAATATTGATGTATATTTGTCTAATCAGAAAGTAATTAATTAGTAACTAGGGAAAGATGCCGAAAGCGAGCAAACAATGAGAGTACGTACTTAGGGAGGTGACATACCTAATATTGATGTATATCTGCTAAAATCAGGAAGTAACTAGTTGAGTAATTAAGGAAACAGGTGACTTCACCACTTAAATCAGCCCAGTAACTCCGCTCTTCTTTCACCTCGGTAAGGTAGACGCTGATAGGGCTGCCCGTTTGTAGAACTATCGAGAGGGAGAGTGTGCTATGTGCTTCTAGGATTCATAGATGGCACTACAAGAAAAAAGGCATTTGGCGACATTTAAAATGATGGATTGCGATTGTTAGGGACCATTAAAAACAATGATTCAACAACGCGCTTATCAGCGCCTTGTAACACCCCGTTTTTTAACACCAAAAATTGTGTCTGTTTTCTTTGTAATAAATAACAAAGGAATAAAGTTAAACCTTTTCAAAAATAAGTCGTCAACTTTTATTCACAAAATATGTTAAACGTTCCTTTTCAAAATGAAGGTCAGATTTATATAGAGCTTTGCATGACAATTCAATAATTTACAAGACACAATTACATCCCTACGCAGAGGAAGAATTTTCTATCAAAAGTGTTGCCAAAAATTAAATGGACTCCTAAGTTGATCTTTAATTCTATAATACATAAAGTTTGGTACTGAAACCACCACTAACATCATCCTAAAGTCTTTCTTCCCACCAACTATGTATGTGGTCTCGAGTATGTTACCCGTAAATTTGACATGTCCTGAGGCCGAGTCAAATCCCTAGGACGTAGTAGTCCAGATATCAGGGAAGCTGAACTATGTCGCCTCCGATGCAAGCGTCTCGGGATCCCATGGGTCATAATCTATGGCATATAGCCCACACATCCACTGGAAGGGTCACCAATCAAAAAATAACAAATATACAAGAAACATAAACAAAGCAAACATTATACGTGGATTAAAGACCTCATTCTAACCCACGTATGGAAACAAGTAGAAAATAAGACTAATAAAAATTATTAAGATTCGATTCCTAATGCAATGTTTATATGTCGATGCATATGATTCCAGAATTATTACCGCTCTGCAGAGGGTTGTGGCAGCGCCACTAAGAAGATGAGTATCTTACTCATCTATCAGACTCGACGATCCACTGTGGGTAGGGGTGGGCATGGTTCGGTTCGGGATGAAAACTGAACCGAACCGAACTATTTGGATTTTGAACTGAACCGAACTGTTCCAAACCGAACCGAACTGTTTCGAACTGAACCGAACTGTTATTATTGGTACCATTGAAAAAAATATAAAAAACCAAACAAAATCGAATTTTAGAAGGTAAAACCGAACCGAACCAAACTGTTTTGAACCGAACCGCTGTTTTGAACTGAACCGAACTGTTTCAGTTCAGTTCTAGAACTGTTAGTAATGATTCAGTTTTTTTTTTGTTTGGTTCGGTTCAGTTCAGCAGTTCGGTTCGGTTTTTTGGTTTTTATGCCCACCCCTAACTGTGGGATAAGGTGGTTTTAAAACGCACCTTGTGCCACCTCTCTGGTGGTCACATAAATATGAATGCATGGACCTAATATTTATAGTCACATGTAATAACTCGAATGTACCATAAGTAATTTATCTCATGCATAAAAGACTGCGCGCGCGCACACACACACAGATATATATATATATATATATATATATATAATCATTTATTCACCATGGAAATTAAGCATCATTAAACACGTAAAAAAATACTAAGCAATTATAACATAACAAAGTATATAAAAATGGATAGGTGCCCTTACCTCGACTAGCTTTTGGTCCAAACGACTATGTCTTTTTACCTTTTATTTCTTTTAGTCGTCAAAAACCCTCAAGAACCCAATAGCCTTCACATGGATGATATTCCAAATTTTCTCACACCAATAGCACCTCCAAGTAAAGGCCTTTATTTCTCTTCTTACTCGCTCCTCCAAATTTTCACTCAAACTCTCTCACAGTCTCACTTGTCTCTCAAAGTTCACGACACCAACACTCAAGGAAAGGGAAAAGAACACTAAAGGAGTATAGAAAGATGATCAAATTTGAGAGAGAGTACGAAAAATACAACTTGACAATTTTCTACCCAAGATACCATAATTTTGAAGATTAAGAATAAGGTCAAGATTAAGGTCATAATGCAACCATTGTTTTTAACGGGCTAAAAACACATTACAACAACTTTTCTTCTAAATAAATTCTTAAGAGAATTGGATAAGAGTATATGACTGATCGATGCCAAAATAAATAAAGAGTATAAGGGTTAATTTTTTTTTTATTTATTCATGTGTTTACTTAGTTTCACTAAATGTCCAACCGACATATATATTTGTTTCTAAAGTTTTTAATTCTAGAAATAGTATCTTTAGTATATGACTTGAAACCGCGATGGTTTTGCAATTGTTGTTATTGCAAGGAATGAAGGTCAAGTCCATCTGATGCAACTTCAATTGAAGACGTATTGTGTGGACAAAGACATAAAAAAAAAAAACTTAAATTGGTAATATTTTTGTTTTGAATGATTATTCTATGAGCTAGTTTTGTTGTTCTTCTATATATGATTTCCCTTCTATCTTGTCAAAACATATAAGGTATGATGAGAGTTAACCAAAAAAGGCACGAGATGCAAAACATATAAGGTATGATGAGAGTTACCATTTAATTACATTTTGGGCCTTATATTTGAAGTTAAAAAAAAAAAATGGTTTGAAGTGTACTATTTAAAGTTTCAAAAACCCGAGATAAGAGTTAACTTGTCAAAACTAGGGTTTCTTCGCCATTGTTCCACTTCTCCCCTCCACTCCACCTTGGTACTACGATGGGTAGTTCGGTTGAAAGCTTCACGAGCAGCAGCAACAGACAACAGAAGAAAGCGGAGGAAGTGATAGTTGGCAACGCGAAAGCGATTGAAACACTCAGAAATCTCATCACAAAACCTCCGACTCACGCAAACAAGGTGGGTGGGTGGTTGGGTTCACTTGTTTTCCCTTCTTTGCGGGTTATTATTATTCCTTCTAACTTCTTTTTTTCGTTGCTTTCAGTTCCCAAGAAATTTGTTGCTGTATGGTCCACCTGGCACTGGAAAGGTACCATTTAATTTGGATGGATGTGCTGTGTGGGTGTTTATATTTAAATAACTTACTCCTTAGAAGTAGTGTGATTATGCTATGAACCATGCTTATATATTAATTTTAAATTAATTTAAAATTGTGATTGCAGACCAGTTTGGTACGGGCAGTTGTTGATGAATGTGGAGCAAATTTGATAATTATCAGGTACTTGTATCTTGAATATCTAGTTTTGTGAATCTTGTGTTCCTAAGTTCTATGACCTGAATCAATTACTTGTCGTTATTTATCAGCTACACTGGTGATAGTGAGAGAACTCTCCGTGAGGCTTTTTCAGAGGCATTGGGCAAGCCATCGGTTATCTTTATAGATGAACTAGATAGACTTTGTCCTCTCCCAGATTCCAAGTATGCGACAATTTATCACTTTTATGTTGAATAATACTTTTGTGGTTTAATCATTAGGATGCATTTTCTGCTATAAACTTGTTAATATATACTTTTGCTGAAATTTTTTCATTGATTTTCTTGATATATCTTTACCACCATTTACTGAATAATAAAGGGTTAAAACCCTTACATTTTCTGAATGGAAGTTCTAAATTATGTTTTCTAACTGGTCTTTAACATTCTTTGGGGATAGAGTCAGCTTGTCACTTGTCTTAAATTTACAAAGAATTTATATATGCATGCATCAGGCTTATTGATCCCACTATTTTACATTGTCTACATGCAGAGGAGAGAAAGTTGACCGAATTGCTTCCCAACTCTGTACTTTGATGGACTCCAGCAAAGCAACCTCTTCTAGGCCAGGGGTAGTTGTGGTTGCATCAACTAACAGGTTAGGTTAGTTGAAATTGTGAGATTTAGCAAATATAATAACAACTTTTGATTAATTTTTTATATCTGTTTTTTGCTTGCACAGGCTGTACGCAATTGACCCTGCCTTAAGAACGTCTGGACGCTTTGATATTGAAACTGGAGTTACAGTCCCAAATGAAAAGGAGCGCCTTCAAATTCTAGAGGTAATTGTGAGAATTGAGAAACAACACTATATGTGTGTAACCTTGAGATGTGAAGGGTGTGTCTTATATGTGTGCGTGTCTGCATATAGAACCATTCATGGGTCTCTACTAACACATTATGTAGTTAGAATGATTAACTTCCTGGCAGTAGTATAACTTTTTCAGATTTGTTTATGCAATTTCTAAGACCATTTGTTTAGTGAGAAAAGTCTATCTGTCTGGTTACATTACAACCATGAATTTATGTTGTTTTTATGTTGAACTTATTTTAGCTGTATACAAGGGAGATCCCTCGGAATTCACGCGACTTAGAATCCGTTGCTGCATCATGCATCGGATATGTTGGAGCTGATTTACAAGTTCTGTGTCGGGAAGCTGTCTCGTCTGCTGCTAGAAGGTCTTTAGATGCAATGAAAGATGTTAATGACTCCAGTTTAACGATGGAAGATTGGGAGAATGCAATGTCTTGTGTTCACCCAAGTATAACAAGAGGCATTACTCTGGAAATTCCCGAAGTGACTTTCAAAGATATCGGGGGGTTGAATGACGTGAAGGTTTGCATTTGATTTTTACTTTTGAATATATCACATTTCAGCAATGTCTGAGTGTATCCCCTCCCTTGGACAGACAAAGCTCAAGCAAGCTGGTGAGTGGCTTACGAAGCATCCTGCCGCCTTTTCAAGATTTGGAATAACCCCCATTCGTGGAATTCTTCTCCACGGGCCTCCAGGATGTGGCAAAGCTACTCTTGCTAAAGCTGTTGCAAACGCTGCTGATGTTCATTTCATTTCCTTGAGGTTTGTATAATTTTAATTTTTTTAAGTAGAGCTTATCATTGCAGCATGGAGAGCCTATACATATTTAGGACTGAAGTTTATGACGAAGATAGAATAGATTCTTTCATTATGCTATAAAGATGCAAATCCCCCTGTACCAGGACTATTTTATTTTCAATGTTCCACAAACCCTCCACTCAATCAGTGTTGTCAAACGCCGGCTTAGGTGGAATTTGCGTCGGATTTTTGGACATCCGTCATAGGCAATTTGTGAAGGAATGTCCGCCATAGGCTGCAATGGCATGTTTATATGGCAAATTTTTAGCCTTCCATCATGATCTTCCATACGCCATCGATAACACTACTCACAATTGTTCATATTTACTGTGAATGTGATGTGCTCGTTTTGAGATCATGGCTCTTGGGGAGGGGGGTGGAAAAAAAAAAAGTACCTGTAAAACCATGTATGCTAAGGAACAAAGTTGGTTTGAGGAATTGAGATTCAACATAATATGCCATCTTTCATAAATGGGCAAATACTGTGACTAAATTCTTAGTTGTTACCTTGAAACCATTAGTTCAACCGTTTTTCCGGTAGTACCACCCTCCCATGTAAAGTGGCATTCATATTATTCTCTTTAGCGGCGATGTTATGTATTGATATGTTCCACATTCCAAGCTGTGCAATTCTATAACATTCAGATCTCTTTTTATATTTTTATTGTTCGAATCATTTTCTTTCTTGCAATTCTGTTCTCACAGAAACTGATTTCCACATTAAGGACATGTTTTGAAGTAATAAATTATGAATTAGTGGTGCAGAAATACTTTCAAAGTTTGCCGGAGAAGAAGGAGAAGGTTATCTTCGTGAAATATTTCACACAGCACGTCTTGCCGGGAAAAGTATAATATTTTTTGATGAAGTTGATTTTATAGCTGGGAATCGGTTAGTAATTTTTTCTTTTGTATCTGCTATGGAAAATAATCCTAAGAATTATTGTCTTGTTGTGGGCCTTTTGCACATTGTGATAGGCTGATAGCATTTCATGATAGTTTTCAATTGTTTTGACATAATAAGATCTATTTTATTGAATTCTTTATGCTGAATAGGATCTTGCATGTAATCTAAACCGTGTTTTTGGCAATCTGCCTGCTTAACATCTGTGATATAGTATTTCCCTGAATAATAGTGTGTTGGAAAGAGTGTTAGATAGTGCGTTGATGACACTTTGGTAAATTCTCTGTTTCTGTTAAAAAAAAGTAATCTTCTTAAGTTTTCCTTAATTTTAGGGGTGATAGTTCGAGCGGTAATTCGGTAGCCAAAAAGATTTTATCCACTCTGCTAACTGAGATGGATGGTTTAGCAGAAGCCGAAGTAAGTTTACTTTTTATGGGGACATTCTGTCCTCCCACCCTTGTGTACTCTTTTATTCACCGTATCAAGAGAGATTGGTGGACGTGTCAATTTTCCCCCTTCTGTCCTTTAACCATATTCACATTTTTTTTCTTCTTCCAGGGAGTCCTTGTTTTGGCAGCTACGGATCGCATTGATGCTATTGATGCTGCACTTAAGTGTCCTGGACGATTCGATCTGGTACGAATATTTACAAGCATACTTGTAATTCATGTTGTTATTACTACAACACAAGTTTGTGAATAACTTGAATCATACCAATGATTTGTGCATGCACAATAACGAGCCTATTGTTTTGAATCAATTATGAAAATATTTTAATCATTTCTCTCATTCTATTATGCTTTTATGTAATTATAGATTTTGGATGTGCCACCACCTGATTTGGAGGGTCGGTGTGAGATACTCAATGTGCACACGTGCAAGATGAAATTAGGGAGTGATGTTGATCTCAGAAGACTAGCAGAAGATACTGAGTTCTTCACAGGTGCTGATCTACGGGGATTATGTAATGAAGCTGGAATAGCAGCTCTAAGGGAAAGCATGGATGCCGGTGTTGTTGTTGACCGCCATTTTCAAGCTGCAAAGAATTCTTTAAAAGCAACATTAACAATTTTCAGATCGCAAAGAATTCCTTAAAAGCAACATTAACGGCAGAAACAAGGAGCTGGTTGTTTTCTCTGTCTTTGGCTGACGTCAATGTAGTCACTAACATGTTACTTGCCACTTCGGTACTATATCATGCACGTACTTTCATTTTCTTACATTAGATAATAACTTTAGATGACCAAATGACTTGTTTATATCTGTGGATGTCGTTTTAATTGGAACTTTTAACAATATCGTTATCATGTTTGTTTCATTGGATAGCCATAAGGAAGACCTCACGGTTTTGTCCTTGCTTAGAAAACGTCTCGATGGATTTAGGAGAGTGGATATTTTTTTTATAAAGGCCAAATACCTTCTTTGGTCATTTAAGTTTGACAAAAGTATCGAGTTAATCTTTATTAGGTTTTTAAGTTTCATATTAGCCATTTGAGTTATGAAACGTTTGCATCGTTGTTATTTTCCATCCAATTCCTTTAAAAAGTGCATATGTGAATGTTTTCTGCTGATGTGGCACACCCAACTCAACCAAAAGTAATTTTTTATTCTTTTTTATTAAAAAACCAAAAAAACATTATGAATATCTCTATCTTAATCTCCATCTTGGGCAACCAGCATTTAACGGACACATCAACACCCTTTGACAGAGTTGGATGGAAAAAGACAACAGTGCAAACGTTTCATAACTAATATGAAACTTAAAAAACCAAATGAAGTATTTGGCTTGCTATACACTAACTACCCTTAGTCTTCATTTTCAAGCAATGTGAGACTTTGTGGTGTACCACCAGAACATGGATCTTTTGGCATTTGGGGTTTGACAGACCCTCGAATTTATGCCAGTTGGTTCCTATAATGCTGTGTTAAATGTGGTTAAAAGAAAACTATTTGAGTACTTTCTCTAGTTTCTTTTATTTTTGAAGAGTTAAAACAAGAAATTCTTAAATGTTTAGACAACATAGGCTATATAGAGAGCAAACATATCGTCTGATCATCAAGCTTTTCAACTGAAGCCTCGAGGACTTCATTTGGATCGCAAGTGTTTCTGGTGACAAATAGACCGAAAGAAGCGGTCAACTTTTCTGAGCTCTCGACGTCCGTAATTGTTGTGTTTGTTTTATTGGTTAGGCATATCGAAGGTGAAGTCAAAACCTGATTTTTTTTTGGCTTAATTGCAGTTTTGGTCCCCTTATTTTCATCATTTTGCAAAATTGGTCCTCCTATTTTAAAATTTGGCAGTTTTGGTCCCTCTATCTAAAATTTTGTCTAAAATATGGTGATATAACATGTTTTAAATGGAGTTTGCAAGAGAATTTTCTTACAATTTCATCGATGTTGATATTTTCTCATCTTTGGATCATATACCATGGCATTTAAAATCTATCAAATCGCCTTTTTTTAGTCAAAAAATACGATGGATGGACCAAAACTATCGAATTTTAAAATAGGGGGACCAATTTCACAAAAAGATGAAAATATGGGGACTAAAACTGCAATTAAGCCTTTTTTTACATAGTATGTTAGCTATACGGAGCTGTTTCCATGTTGGGGGAAGGATAACTAGTATGGCTGCACATATATTTTTTTTTTTTTTTTTGCAAATAACTAAATCTAGACTATCAATTGCAAATAACTAAATCTAGACTATCAATTGCAAAGAACGACAATACACAATTTCTTTATTTAAGAATTACATAAAATGTTATTAAGAGTGAAGAGTAATGAAGTAGGAAATAAGTTTTATTATGACAATTAACCCAGCAAGTTATTTGTAAACAAGACACTTATTGTAAGTTATCGCCATACATTCTCTTGATTTTGTTTTTATATCATCCATGTAATAAAACCGGTGTGAACCAATGTAACTCGGATAAACCAGGTGAAAATAGGTTTATTAAATTATATACACAATAAACATATTTTGAATAAGAGTTAAACCATCGTCCACTTTTTTTTTGACAAGAAGAAACTTATTGCATTTCATTTAAAATAATAGTAGAGATACAAGATGTAATCTTAATATGAATATGGAAACTAGCATGACGCAAAGCCACCCTAGCAAAGCTATGAGCGACTTCCTTGGCTTGTCTCCGAATAAACCTAACATCAGAGGTTACTAAATCAGATGCTAACAAACGTCTACAGTCATTGATCATTGCGCTAAAATTAGAGACGCCACATTACGGCCATAAATACTATCCACCACAGTTTTGGAATCAAGCTCAAAGTCCACAATACCCAGCTGTAAATCACGAACCCAATACAAAACTGATAATAAACCTAAAGCCTCACCCAAATCCACATCAAGGAGTGGAGTCAGCCATTCAGTTTTGGCTAAAACATAACGACCTTCATCATCTCGAATACACACACCAATACCAACCCGATTCAAAGCTTGAGAGAAGGATGCATCAACATTACATTTGAACCTGCCGGGAACTGGTTTCATCCACTTGAAATCATTCGGTGAAATGGGATGCTGAGGGACAAGGACACGAATAATCTGAGCATTCCTCCAACTAGTAAGAAGAAAACCTGCACGAGCACAAATATCGTGAGTTGTTTCAGTAATATCGTTCCAAACCTTGTTGTTACGATGCTTCCAAATACTCCAGAGAGTCACACTGAATACTTGTTTTTGCTGCTGGTCCAAGTGTTGTAAGATAGCAAAAACATTTGTTTGAAAACTTACATTCATATCGAAAACAACCATCAAATGACTCCATAAACCAAGACGCTGCCAACATAGCAAGCTTTTATTACACATAAAGAACAAATGAGTACTATCCTCACCAAAATCATCACACACTGCACACCTATCAGTACACTGAACTCCTTTGGATTGCAAGCGGATTCTTGTGGGCAAACAATTGCGGCAAGCTCTCCACAAAAAATTCTTAACCTTCGGGGGCAATTTTAAGCTTCAAACACAATTCCAATTACCCGGCACACGGTGCTGAACAACTGCCACATCATGGTTCAAAATATCCCTGTAAGCACTCTTAACTGTATAGTCACCATCTCTCTCAAGCTTCCAGACAGGCACATCATGAGTCACCGAAGGGAGTAATGGAGTATTAAAAATATTTCTAGCAGTGATATTGTCAAAAAAAGCATTTATTACCTCCATATTCCAGTGTTTTTGGGATGTAACCACCAAGTCAGAAACAGTTATAAGTGGCCACTCCAAATGATGTGGAGTAGACGGTACAATTCGTGCAGCATTAAGGAGCCAAAGGTGATCCCAAACTGGTATGTGTTCTCCCGTGTCTATACTCCACTGAAAACCACGACGAATCACATCTTTCACACTCCAAATACTACGCCAAACATAGCTGGGATTATGGCATATGCTAGCTCCAAAATAATCACTTCGAGGAAAGTATTTAGCTTTGAGTAAACGAGTGATTAGAGAATCTAGAGTAGAAACCAACTTCCATGCCTGCTTGCCTATCATAGCCATATTGAATGCCTTAAGGCTCTTTACACCCATGCCTCCGAACACTTTAGGAACTGAAAGACGTTCCCAAGATAACCAATGCAATCCTCGAGAATTCGCAGAATTATGACCCCACCAAAAAGAATTTAACATTTTTTCAATTTCATTAATAAGGGATCCCGGAAGAAGAAAAATACTCATCACACAGGAAGGAATAGATTGCAAAACAGATTTAATGAGAACCTCCCTCCCAGCCTGCGAGAGACATCTACTACTCTAGGAATTGATTTTATTCCAAATACGATCCTTGATAAATTTAAAATTTGCATATGTGCTACGACCAATCATAGATGGCAATCCAAGATATTTACCTGTACCCAGAACTTGACGAACACCGAGAGTAGAAACAATGAGATTCTTGAGATCATCCGGAGTATTACGACTGCAAAATAATTCTGACTTCTGAAGATTAATGGCTTGCCCCGAAGCCGCTTCATAAGTAGCCAAAATATTTTTCATACAAACAGCCTCACGTTCACAAGCTCTAAAGAAGAGAAAACAATCGTCTGCAAAGAGAAGGTGAGAAATAATAGGTGCATTTTTGCAGATCATAGTACCTCTAATATCATGACGATGTTCAGCTTCACGAATAAGGGAAGAAAGACCTTCAGCACAAATGATGAACAGATAAGGTGAGAGTGGATCACCCTGACGAAGACCACACCTGGCACAATAGGACCTATCGATGCACCATTAACCAAGACTGAGTAATCAACCGTCTCAACACAAAGCATAATCCAGCTAACCCATTTGGAGGAGAAACCCATTTGGAGCAGAATATCACGAATGTAATCCCAATCTAATCTATCATACGCTTTACTGATATCCAATTTAAGAGCAACATCTCCACTCTTTCCTTTAGCCTTTGCCTTCATATAGTGAACAATTTTAATGGCCACCATTGCATTATCTAATATGGACCTACCTGGGACAAATGCTGACTGATTGATAGATATACATTTTGCAAGCACCTGTTTAAGCCTATTAGCAAGCACCTTGGCGACAATTTTATACACAACATTACATAGAGCAATAGGCCGTCAATCCTTCATCGAAGTCTGAGAATCACCTTTTGGTATAAGAGTAATATTAGTAGAATTTACATTTGGCGGGAAAGCACCATTTGCTAACCATTGACAACCAGCCTGAAAAACTTCATGACCACAAGTATCCCAAAAATGATGGTAGAAACCTGGGTTAAAGCCATCCGGCCCTGGACATTTATCTTCTTGCATAGAGAAAGCTGCTTGTTTGAATTCCTCTAAGGTAAAAGCCGCAGTTAACATAGCATTATCATCGCCGGTGATTGAAGTTGGAACCAAATTAATGACACTAGCACGAGAACTTGGTGATTTTTGAAAAAGATGCATGAAATAATCACGTGCTATATGCTTCAGACCGTCTTCCGACCTACATTCGAACCCATTCTCATCTTCAAGATGTTCAATTCTATTGAGCTTTCTTCTAGTGGTAGCTGCTGCATGAAAGAACTTCGTATTAAGATCCCCATCACGGTACCAAAAGGTCTTAGTACGTTGTTTCCAAAAAATATCATCTTTGATTAACAATTGGTCCAGCCTATGCTGTAACATGTTGAAATAGCTCACATTGGAGGCATCCACACGCGAACGGACAGCTTCAAGCTTGCGTTGAGTCTTGCGGATCTCTTGTCGAGTGTTTTGATTAATATTTGAAATTCTGGCCAGGCAATAACAAAGAGTAAACAGGTTCTGAACCAAACAGGTTCTGAACTAAACTTAGCACAATTAACAACAGATAATCAGCAGAAATTAAAAGTGCAGGAAAGCTAAAGAAGGCACAAGGTTTGTTAACCCAGTTCGGAGTAAACACCTCCTACTCTGGGGGATACCAATCCAGGAAGGAATTCCACTATAGGAATTAATCCTTATGACTCAAGACACTGACTCCTAGTTCCCAGCCTAAGCAATTAACTTCCTCCTAGTCTTGAATTCTACCCAACACGTTGAGTATTAGAGACCACTAACTTCCTATTCAAGTAACAGACCTGTTACTGAACCCCTTAACAAAAACTACTCTGTTTTGAAGAACAACTTCAATACATCTGACTGCACTCGTACCTACAGGCTTAGAGTGATTACAACTCAATTAAAAACTCCTAAACCAACTCAAACAATGAGTGGTGCACAAACAAAGCTTAAAGCTTACAAACACTAAGACTCAATTCTCTGAAGTAAAAACTCTCTAATTCTTCGTATCTTGAATAAAGGCAGCAACTCTCCTTTTATAATCTTCAGCAATCAACATTAATCTGAAACCAATCTTCTGAATTGATATGATTCTGAATAATGAATGGCTTGAAAAGGAAACAAATAAAACTGCAACATATCTCTCAAAGATTGCTTCAGTAAAATAAGAACATTCATAAACACGAGCCAAATCTTCAAAGATCTTTTCCAATTTAATCAGACCTTCTAGAATCAACATGCTTGAATAAATCCTTGTTAAATCTCGCAAAGATTCGCGCCAAAACAATTCAGAAAAACTAGCTTCTGATGAAGTCAACGAAAGTCAACTCTGCTACAGTGCGTCTGATGCTTCAGAAGCACATTTCAGCTTCTGAAGTAACTTTCAGCTTCTGAAGGTGATTTCAGCTTCTGAATGACTTCAAAATGAAAAACTTGCAACTGAAGATTTGTTCTACACATTAAGATGCTTCTATTCAACGCATTGGATTTGCCAAAATATGCAGCCAACACCAAAATACTCAACAATCTCCCCCTCTGGTAAATTTTTGGCTAAAACCAATGTTCACACATGACAAGCTCTTCAATCTCCCATAAGACTATCTCAGCAATGAAGAACTCCACAAATATATAACATAGCAAACAGATTAGCAGCGGATTCAAGCTATGTTCACATTAAAAAACAATCAGTTTCAGCTTCTGAACACTGATACACACATAAAGCAGTTACTGATCAACTCCTGATCATCACAAACACTCCTGAAGCTTCACAACACTCCCCCTGCAACTCAGCATGCAACATTACTCCATAAAAACTCCCCTTTAATTCTGAACTGCAGTAACTTGTGAAACAAGTAACTTCTGAAAAAGTCTGGAAATTTTGAAACACTTCAGGACCACAAACACGACCACAAACACTCAGGAAAATAATAAACTTGTTCTCCCCCTGAGACACATATTCCCCCTTTAATCACATCTGCACAACTTATGTTGCAATGCATCTGAATTCTGAGTAACTCTGTCAGCTTCTGAACTCTGAACAAAATGCATAGCTTCTGAATAAAACAATAACTCCAGTCTGAATTCAGGTTTTTCTCCCCCTTTTTAGCCACAACATTATGACAACACACAGGTTTCTCATAGGGATTAAACACCGAACAACAATCTACAAAATCTGTTCTAGCATTAACTTCAGACTCAGGATCAGACACACACACAACATTAGCAAATTTGGCAGGTACTCTATCTTCCTCACATCCAGTTTGCAGTAATTGCTATAATTCTTCATGTAAACAAACACCTAACTTACTCCTCAAATTTTCAAACTGCTTAGCATCCAAAGCCTTTGTGAAAATATCAGCAACTTGGTCTTCAGTAACCACATGTTCCAGCTGAATGATCTTATCTTCAACAAGATTTCTGATAAAATGGTGTCTGATATCTATGTGTTTAGTTCTGCTGTGCTGAATGGGGTTCTTAGAGATGTTTATTGCACTTATATTGTCACAAAACAATGTCATAACACCTTGTTGAATATTATATTCTTCAAGCATCTGCTTCATCCAAACCAGTTGTGAACAACTACTCCCAGCAGCAATGTATTCAGCCTCAGCAGTTGAAAAGGAAACACAGTTTTGTTTCTTGCTGAACCAGGAAATTAAATTATTTCCTAGAAAGAAACATCCTCCTGATGTGCTCTTTCTGTCATCAGCACTTCCAGCCTAGTCAGCATCACAATATCCCATTAATTCAGAACTTGAACTATGAGAATACATGATTCCATAGTCACTTGTGCTATTCACATACTTCAGGATCCTTTTAACTTGTGTCAGATGACTCATCTTAGGATCAGCTTGATATCTTGCACATACTCCAACAACAAAGGTGATATCAGGTCTGCTTGCAGTCAAGTACAATAATCTTCCTATCATACTTCTATATTGGCTTTGATCTACTGAAACTCCATGTTCATCCTTAGTTAATTTCAGATGAGTAGCAGCAGGTGTCCTCTTTTGAGCAGCAGATTCCATTCCAAACTTCTTCACAATATTCTTAGCATATTTACTCTGAGAAATAAAGATGGTATCTTCCATTTGCTTGACTTGCAATCCAAGAAAGTATGTCAGCTCACCAACCAAACTCATTTCAAATTCTGACTGCATCTGCTGAACAAATAACTTAACCATTTTATCTGACATTCCACCAAACACTATGTCATCAACATAGATCTGAGCAATCATCAGACTTCCATGTTCATTCTTCACAAATAATGTCTTATCAGAACCACCTTTTCTGTATCCTTGAGCCACAAGAAACTGAGTCAATCTTTCATACCATGCTCTTGGTGCTTGCTTGAGTCCATATAAGGCTTTCTTCAGTTTGTAAACATGATCTGGAAATTGATGATCCACAAAACCCTTAGGCTGTTCTACATAAACTTCTTCTTGCAGATATCCATTCAGAAATGCACTCTTCACATCCATCTGAAATAGCTTGAACTTGAGAATGCAGGATACACCCAACAGTAGTCTTATGGACTCTAGTCTGGCCACAGGTGCAAAGGTTTCATCAAAATCCAATCCCTCTACTTGATTATAACCCTGAGCAACTAACCTTGCCTTGTTTCTGACCACAGTGCCATTTTCATCTGTATTATTCTTGTATATCCATTTAGTGCCAATCACATTCAACCCTTCAGGTCTTGGAACCAGATCCCACACTTCACTCCTTTTGAATTGATTCAACTCATCTTGCATGGCTTCAATCCAAAATTCATCAGTTGGGCTTCTTTCACATTTTTAGGTTCAAACTTAGACACAAAACAAGAATCAGTAGCAGCTGTGTCTGATCTCCTGGTTCTGACCCCCTGATCCAAACTTCCAATGATAAGCTCCTTAGGATGATCCTTCTGAACTCTAATTGATGGCCCTTTATTGGTAGGATCATGATCTGGATGCCCTTCTGCTTCTTCAGACTCTGAATGATTTTCTGCTTCTGAAGTTTGTTCTTCTGAGGCTTCAGACTCTGGAATAACTTCAGATTCATTCTTTTCATTCTCAGCAGACAGATCATCAATAACCACATTTATGCTCTCCATTACAACTTTAGTTCTTGAGTTAAACACTCTATAGGCTCTGCTGTTTACTGAATATCCCAAAAATATGCCCTCATCAGACTTAGGATCCAGTTTTCTTCTATTTTCCCTGTTAGCCAAAATGTAACATCTGCTCCCAAACACATGAAAGTATTTCACAGTTGGCTTTCTCCCTTTCCATAATTCATATAAGGTACAAGTTGTTCCCTTCTTCAAAGTAACTCTGTTATGGATATAGCAGGCAGTATTCATGGCTTCAGCTTCTTAGCATGCAGCATAACCCTTGCACATTCTGCTAATGTCCTATTCTTCCTCTCTACTACACCATTTTGAAGGTGAGAAAAACACACACAAGAAGGGGGGGGGTTGAATTGTGTGACTCAAAAACTAGTTTCTTTTCTTCTCAAAAACTTAACACTAGTTCAGAAGCTGATATGAATCAGTTCTGAACTATTATCAAGAGTGTTTGCAGCGGATTAATAAGTAAAATGAGAAGGGAAGAGAGACACACATAAATTTATACTGGTTCCTTCTCAATGTGAGAAGTAGTCCAGTCCCCTTGTTTTCCAACAAGAGATTTCACTATAATCAGCTGATTACAAATGCTCAACCACTAAGGAAGAGACTTCCAGTTGCTCAACCACCAAGGAAGAGGCTTCTAATGCTCAACCACAAAGGAAGAGGCTTCCAATGCTCAAGACACTAAGTCAAGAGACTTCTCAATGCTCAAGACACTAAGTCAAGAGACTTCTGACTCAGACCACAAAGGAATGAGGTTACAATTGCTCAGTATACAGACTGAGACTTAGGGACCAAACTGGTTTACAAATAAATGAGTTTGGGTTGAACACTTGATAAAATATCAGAGGTGTTCTCTTAATACAACACAGGTTAAGACTCTTAACCTTAAGAAATTCTAAGTTACAAAGACTAAAGAATTTCTAAGAGATTTTGAACTTGACAGCAAAACAGAGCACAGGTTCAGCAATTTTGTTTCAAGAGTCTTAGCCAATTTTCTTCTTCAAATCTTCTTCCTTTTATAGAGGAAAATAGAGCTGTTGAAGATTGCAGGTTTTAGGAAAGGAGCCGTTGCAAGTTGATAGCTAGGTTTGCTGCAATTGTGTGCTGAACTTTTTCCAGAAAACAGAGCAGCAACCATTTTTGAATTAGCCTACCTTAAAAGCTGGGGAATGTCTGAGTCAGGGAGACAACTGTTCCATTGGGTTGTTCTGACACATCCAGGCATTAAATGCACACAGTACCAGTTGCTTTCCATGCCACATCAGCCTTCAGAAGCTTCTGCGTGAACAGTGCATCAGAAGCTCTCTTCAGAAGCAGGTCTTCAGACGTTGACTTTGCGTTGACTTCTTCAGACGCACCTTCCATCAGAAGCTGCCTTCAGAAGCAGTCTTCAGACTCTCCTTCAGAAGCACTCTTCAGACCCAGTTTTCTTCCACTCTTTGCAACATTGCTTCTTAGCTTTCCTTTCTTGCTCTAAGCTTGTTCTTCCATAACCATTATCAAATTCTTGATCATTTAAACACGTGGTTCTGAAATCACTTGAACAAAGCATTAACAAATAACCAATTTTCTATTTAACACTCTTGTTATCATCAAAACCACAAAGAGAGATATGTTTACACATAATGTTTCAACAATCTCCCCCTTAAATCAGAAGAGAGTTGTTTAACACATTTTGTTCCAACACATTTTGCTGAGGTGTGATAGGTGCAGAAAACTCATGTTTTATACCTTCAGAAGCACAGAATTCTGAGAAACTCTTGTTTTCAAATTCTTTGCCATGATCACTTCTGATTCTGACAATACCACAATCTTTCTCTCTTTGTAATTGAATGCACAGCTCTTTAAACACTTCAAAAGTATCAAACTTCTCTCTAACAAAACTAACCCATGTGAATCTTGAGTAATCATCAACCATAACAAATGCATACCTTTTGCCTCCAATACTTTCTACTTGCATAGGCCCCATTAAATCCATATGTAAAAGTTCTAGTACTTTAGTAGTTACCTGATGAAATAATCTGGGATGAGACTTTCTTGTTTGTTTCCCAATTTGACAATCACCACAAACATTGTCCTCATTGATCTTCAGATTAGGTACACCTCTGATAGCTTCAGTACTTAGGATTTTTTTCATGCCTTTCAGATGCAGATGTCCCAGTTTCTGGTGCCAGAGCTTGACTTCCTCTTCTGAGCTCATGAGACAAGAAGTCAGGCTTCTTTCTTCTTCAGACACCCATAAATAACAGTTATCTTTGGATCTATAGCCCCTCATCTGAACTTTACCTTCTTGATCAGTTACAAAACACTCTTGCTTGTTGAAATTAACCTTTAAATCTTGATCACAAAGTTGGCTAATACTGATCAGATTAGAAGTTAAACCTTTCACCAACAGCACATCATTCAGTCTAGGTAAGCCTTCACTGATTAAATCACCAATAGCCAGTATCTCACCTTTTGCTCCATCACCAAATGTCACATAGCTTCTGGAATAAGGTTTGATATTGCTCAGCAGCTTCTTCACACCAGTCATGTGCCTTGAGCAACCACTATCAAAATATCAGTCCTCTCTAGAAATGGCTCTCAATGAGGTATGAGCAATCAGGCCTACATTCTGAACCTTATGTTTCCACACCTTCTGAACATTGTGTCTGGGTGCAGCTGGCTGCACTCTTCTATATTGAAAGTGTTCAGGGTAACCATACAGTTTAAAGCAAAAAGGTTTAATATGCCCCTTCTTACCACAATGATGACAGATCCAGGTATGATTCCTCTTTCTTATATTGAACTTCTGGGGTTGCATCTGAACATGCTTCTGAGGTTGCATCTGGGATTGCTTCTGAGGTCTCATCTGAGTCTGCTTCTGACCATGCATCTGGGCTTGTTTCTGAGGTCTCATCTTAGATGTTCCAATCCTAGGATTAACATTTTGAGTAGCAGGAACAAACTGTTTAACTGGACTTTTCTGCTTGAGGTTCAGACTCTCATCCACAAATCCTAAACCAGTTTTTCCTTGTTTCTGGGCATCCAAAATTTCCTCCAACACATCAGTAGCAGTATTCATCATTCTAACCTGCTTTTTCATATGCTCAAGTTGGGAATTTAGTTGGTTCACTTCTTCTTTCAATTCTGAATTCTGCACTAGAAGTTCACCTTTCTCAGCCTCCAGTTGACATATAGTCTCCTTCTGATCCAGAACTTGTTTGCAAACTTCAGCACTTCTGGTATATAGCTTCCTATAGTTGTCAGCTAGTTCATCATATGAGGTTTTAGCAGCTTCAGACACAAATGAAGCTTCAGACTCTGAGTCAGACTCTGAAAAAGTCTCAGACTCTAAAACAGCTTCCTTCTTCAAGATAGCTCCTGACCTTACAACCAAGCTTGTATCATACCTACCAGATTCACTTGCAGCATCTTCTTCAGAATCATCATCAGACCATGACACAGCTAGACTCTTCTTCTTCTGCTTCTTAAGAAAAGTGGGACATTCAGTTTTTATATGTCCATAGCCCTCACACTCAAAGCACTGCACACCTTTGGCTTGGTTACTTTTCTCCTCAGACTTGGTCTTCTTGTCATCAGTTTGTTGCTTCTTGTTATTGAATCTGAAATTCTGACCTTTGGTTTTGGATTTTCTGTCAACCTTCTTTAGAATTTTGTTAAATTGTTTTCCAAGCAACACTAGAGCTTCTGATAAGTCATCCTCATCAGATTCTTGTTGATCATCAGCTTCAAAATTCACAGTAAAAGCTACACCTTTTCCTTTCTTCTCAGGCTGTTTACAAAAAGCAGTCTCAAAGTTCAACAAAGAACCAATGAGCTCTTCAACCTTCATAGCAGAAATATCATGAGCCTCCTCAATTGCTGTGACCTTCATGTCAAATCTTCTAGGCAGGGACCTGAAGATTTTTCTTACTATCTTTTCATCAGACATCTTTTCCCCAAGTGAATCAAAGGAATTTGCCATGTCCAGCACATTCATGTAGAAATCCTGAATAGTTTCATCTTCCATCATCTTCAGGTTCTCAAACTTAGTAGTCAGCAACTGGAGTCTGGACATCTTCACTTTAGAGGTTCCTTCATGAGTTGTTTTTAAGATTTCCCAGGCATCCTTTGCAACTGTACATTGCTTGATGAGTCTGAACATGTTTTTGTCAACACCATTGAATATAGCATTTAAAGCCTTTGAGTTTCCATGTGACAGATCATCTTCAGCTTTGGTCCACTCTTCTTCAGGCTTCAGAATCTCAGTTTTGTTACCATCTTTGTCCAAAACCACAGGATGATCCCAGCCTTTAACACAACTTTCCAAGTTCTGCTGTCAATGGATTTCAGGAATGCACACATCCTGGATTTCCAGTACTCATAATTTGTGCCATCAAGTAGGGGTGGTCTGTTGACATAGCCTCCTTCTCTATCCATGCGTGCCAGAAATTAACTCCTCTGGATCTCACCCAAAACATAGGCAGGGTGCCTGCTCTGATGCCAATTGAAATTCTGGCCAGGCAATAACAAAGAGTAAACAGGTTCTGAACCAAACAGGTTCTGAACTAAACTTAGCACAATTAACAACAGATAATCAGCAGAAATTAAAAGTGCAGGAAAGCTAAAGAAGGCACAAGGTTTGTTAACCCAGTTCGGAGTAAACACCTCCTACTCTGGGGGATACCAATCCAGGAAGGAATTCCACTATAGGAATTAATCCTTATGACTCAAGACACTGACTCCCAGTTCCCAGCCTAAGCAATTAACTTCCTCCTAGTCTTGAATTCTACCCAACACGTTGAGTATTAGAGACCACTAACTTCCTATTCAAGTAACAGACCTGTTACTGAACCCCTTAACAAAAACTACTATGTTTTGAAGAACAACTTCAATACATCTGACTGCACTCGTACCTACAGGCTTAGAGTGATTACAACTCAATTAAAAACTCCTAAACCAACTCAAACAATGAGTGGTGAACTAACAAAGCTTAAAGCTTACAAACACTAAGACTCAATTCTCTGAAGTAAAAACTCTCTAATTCTTCGTATCTTGAATAAAGGCAGCAACTCTCCTTTTATAATCTTCAACAATCAACATTAATCTGAAACAAATCTTCTGAATTGATATGATTCTGAATAATGAATGGCTTGAAAAGGAAACAAATAAAACTGCAACATATCTCTCAAAGATTGCTTCAGTAAAATAAGAACATTCATAAACACGAGCCAAATCTTCAAAGATCTTCTCCAATTTAATCAGACCTTCTAGAATCAACATGCTTGAATAAATCCTTGTTAAATCTCGCAAAGATTCGCGCCAAAACAATTCAGAAAAACTAGCTTCTGATGAAGTCAACGAAAGTCAACTCTGCTACAGTGCGTCTGATGCTTCAGAAGCACATTTCAGCTTCTGAAGTAACTTTCAGCTTCTGAAGGTGATTTCAGCTTCTGAATGACTTCAAAATGAAAAACTTGCAACTGAAGATTTGTTCTACACATTAAGATGCTTCTATTCAACACATTGGATTTGCCAAAATATGCAGCCAACACTAAAATACTCAATAATATTCATACTCCATTTAGATAAATCCACAACACATTGTTTGAGTTTATTCACAAAAGGACGCTCACCATAATCCTGCCATCTTTGAGAAACAAAAGGACCAAACTCGGGTTCAACAAGCCACACATTCTCAAAACGAAAGCGATGATGTCTGTTGGAACAAAATGTGTTTAACAACTCTCTTATGTATAAAGGGGGAGATTGTTGGAACATTTCTGTGTAAACATATCTCTCTTCATGGTTTTGATGATAACAAAGTATTAAAGAGAAAATTGGTTATTTGCGAATGCTTTGTTCAAATGTTTCAGAACCACGTGCTTATTAAGTGAAAATTGATAATGGTTATGGAAGAACAAGCTAAGAGCAAGGAAGGAAAGCCAAGAAGCAAGGTTGCAAAGACTAGAAAGAAACTGGTCCTGAAGAAGTACTCCTGAAGAAGTGCTCCTGAAGTGAAACTTCTGAAGATGTCCTGAAGAAGTGCTCCTGAAGTGAAGCTTCTGAAATGGTCCTGAAGTGGTGCTCCTGAAGTACAGCTTCTGAAGTCTGGGTGCTTCTGATGAAGTCAACACAACAATCAACTCCTGAAGCCAGCTTCTGATCCGTACAACTGAAGCAGCTTCTGATCACTGTTCACTGAGAAGCTTCTGAAGCTGATGTGGCATGGATTTTGACCAGTACTGTGCGCATTTAATGCCTGGATGTGTCAGAACAACTCAATGAAACAGTTGTCTCCCTGACCCAAACATTCTGCAGTTTTTAAGGTGGGCCAATTCAAATATGGCACCTGCTCTGTTCTGACTGATGAAGTGCAGCACACAATTGCAGTAACCTAGTCCAATTGCAACGGCTAATTTCCTTAATTCAAGCAAATCTTCAACAGCTCTATTTTCATCTATAAAAGGAAGAAGATTTGAAGAAGAAAAAGACTAAGACTCTTTGAAACGTATTGCTGAACCTGCACTCTGTTTTCTGTCAAAAACTGTCAAGTTCATAAAATCTCTTAGAAATTCTTCAGTCTTTGTAACTTAGAATTTCTTAAGGTTAAGAGTCTTAACCTGTGTTGTATTAAGAGAACACCTCTGATATTTGATCAAGTGTTCATCCCAAACTTCTTTACTTGTAAACCAGTTTGGTCCCTTAAGTCTTAGTCTGTATACTAAGCAATTGTAATCTCATTCCTTTGTGGTCTGAGTCAGAAGTCTCTTGTCTTTGTGACTTGAGCATTGGGAAGTCTCTTGTCTTAGTTACTTGAGCATTGGAAGCCTCTTCCTTGGTGGTTGAGCATAGAAGTCTCTTTCTTTGTGATTGAGCAACTGGAAGTCTCTTCCTTAGTGGTTGAGCAAATTGTAATCTTCAGATTATAGTGAAACTCTCTTGTTGGATACAAGGGGACAGGACTACTTCTCACATTGAGAAGGAACCTGTATAATTCTGTGTGTCTCTCTTCCCTTATCTCTTTTACTTGTTTAATCCGCTGCATATATTCTGATAACAGTTCAGAACCTGGTTCTGAACTTGTGCTAAGTCTTTGAAAAAGAAAAGAACAAGTTTTTAGAGTCACACACAATTCAACCCCCCTTCTTGTGTGTGTGTTTTTCTCACCTTCAGTTGGTATCAGAGCTCCGGTTCTGATATTAACACTTAACAGTGTGTCAGTAGGATCCTGAGAAAAACATGGCCTCAACTAGTGATTCACCTCCACCCTCTCCCAGAAATCCACCATCTCCCAGAAATCAAAGAAATGTCCAATATGACTATAGTACTGAAGAAAAGAAGTCTAGGTCACACAATAAACCTCCTATGTTTACTGGTGACCCAGAAAAATTCTCTTGGTGGAAGAGTAAAATGTATAGTCACATTATTGGGATTGATGATACTCTATGGGATATTATTGAAGATGGAATCTCAATACCAGTAGATGAAGAAGGTGTTGCTTTCAACAGAAGAACTCTAAGTGATGCAGAAAGAAAGATCTATAGAAAGCATCATCATGTGAGAGGAATCATTGTGGATTCACTACCTCACACTGAGTATCAGAAGCTGAGTGACAAGTCAACAGCCAAAGCCATATTCACATCCCTCTGCTCTAACTATGAAGGTAATCAGAAAGTTAGAGAAGCTAAGGCAAATATTCTTGTTCAGCAATATGAACTGTTCAGAATGAAAGAGGATGAAAATATTGAGACTATGTTCTCAAGATTTCAGACTCTGGTTTCTGGACTTCAGATTCTGAAGAAGAGTTATACCACAGCTGATCATGTGAGTAAAATCCTTAGAAGTCTGCCATCCAGATGGAGACCAAAAGTGACTGCCATTGAGGAAGCTAAGGATCTGAATACTTTAAGTATTGAGGATCTTATAAGCTCCCTCAAGGTGCATGAACTGGGACTCAATGAGGATGAGCCTGTTAGAGAACCAAAAACATTAGCTCTGAAGTCTAAAAGAAAACCTGCTAAAGCTTTGAAAGCAATTGAATCTGAAGAAGAGTTTCCTGAGGGAAATTCTGATGAAGATTCAGATGCTGATGAGCTTGCAATGATTTCTAAAAGACTTCAGTATCTGATGAATAGAAAGAAAAATTTTTCTAACAGAAGCAGTAACTTCAGAGGATCTGGTTCTGGTTCAAAGAGGGATGTCCAGAAGGAAAGCTGCTAGAATTGCAAAAAGCCTGGCCACTTCATTGCTGATTGTCCTGATCTTCAGAAGGAAAAATCAAAGGAAAAAGCAAAGAAGTCCAGCTCAAAGTCCAGTAGTTTCAGAAATAAGTTTAAGAAGAGTCTCATGGCTACATGAGATGATCTGGACAATGAGTCAGAATCTGATGAGGAAGAAGCAAACCTGGCCCTGATGGCAATTGCATCTTTTGATGCAGAATCATGTTCTGATTCTGATGAAGAAGATGAGGTATATTCTGAACTCTCTAGATCTGATTTAATTGAAACAGTTAATGATCTTATGAGTCATCTTAAAAGCAAGTTAAAAGAAATTAAGTCTTTGAAAAATCAAACAAACTTGCTGTCTGAGGAAAACCTTAAACTTCAGAATCAAATTTTTGAATATGATGAGGAGGTTGAGGAACTTAGAAAAGAGGCTCATAAGAAATCTGAAGAGGTTCCTAATGATCAGGAAATAGCTCTTCAGGATTTCATGTTAACTGGATTCAATAGAACTAAAATTGCCTCCATGATGTATAATATGATCAGAAACAAAGGTGAAGGCATTGGCTATGATTTATTCAAACCTTCAAATGATTTAAACTCACCTTCATGTTCTGAAAATATTTTAAAAGGCAATGGTATTTGCTTTGTGCCTGCTTCTGATAATTCTGAGAAATTGAAAGTATCAGAATCTGAGACTAAGTCAGAAGTTCTGAACAACTCAGACTCTGAAGCTTCTGAGCCTAAGGGTAAGATGAAGGCAACTGTTAAAACCTTGCCTAAATCTAAGCCAAAAGGTCCTAAGCCTAAGAGTAAGAGGAAATCAGACTCTGAACTTAAACCTGTTCAGAATCTGAAGTGTTCAGAACCTGGAACTAGTAAGTCTCAGAATCTGAATAAATCTGATTCAAATTTTTCTAAGACTGGGTTTATTAAAACTTCAAAATCTGTTAAACCAGTCAATGCAAAACATTTTCAATCTCAGAATGTTAGGCAAAGCAAGCCAAAGCAAACCAATCAGTTTTCTGCTTCAAACTGTTTTAAGAAAGGCAAAACTGAAGCTTGCCCTGTGCTTGAAGTAAACAAAGTTAGAATTCTAAAGAGATCAGAACCAAAATGCTCAAAGGCTCAAACTCTGATGGATTCAGAATCAAAGACCTTCAAGTCTCAGGTTCTGAAGAATTCTAAGATCAAACCTTTGAGAACTCAGGTTTTGAAGTATTCAGGTTCTGAAACTCAGACTTATTCAAGATATAAGGATTCATATCCTAAGTATCAGAACAAGTCTGAATATCAAAACTTCAGACACAAGAAGCCAAAACCTTTCAGGACTAACCCCAAAGGACCCATGAAAATCTGGGTACCTAAGTCTGAGATAATTTCAATTGCAGATATGCTTAACATCCAAAGAAAAGGAAAGGTCATGGTACCTGGACAGTGGATGCTCGCATCATATGACAGGGGACAAGTCTATGTTCCAAACCCTGACTCTGAAAGAGGGAGGAACTGTGGGGTTTGGAGGAAGTCAGAAAGGAAAGATCATTGGTACTGGTAAGATAGGTAATTCTTCCCTGTACATTGATAATGTTTGGCTGGTAGATGGACTTAGACATAATTTACTTAGCATAAGTCAATTATGTGATAGTAATTATGAAGTCCTGTTTAATAAGAACACTTGCACTGTAATCAACAATGAAAATAAGTCTGTAGTGTTCAGAGGCTGTAGGAAAAACAATGTTTACAAAATAAATTTTTCTGATTTGGTTCAGCATAAGGTAGTTTGCCTTCTGTCTGTGAGTGATGAGAAGTGGGTATGACACAAAAGGCTGGGACATGCTAACTGGAGACTCATCTCTAAGCTTAGCAAGTTATAGCTGGTCAGAGGCTTACCCAGTATTGATTATCACTCAGATGCTCTGTGTTCAGCATGCCAAATTGGAAAGTTTTCTAAAACTTCTTTTAAACCAAAGAACATTGTTTCCACCTCTAAACCTCTAGAACTCTTTCACATTGATTTGTTTGGTCCTGTTGGAACAGCTTCAATCAATGGGAAGAAGTATGGACTTGTGATTGTTGATGATTATAGTAGGTGGACTTGGGTTAAATTCCTCAGAACCAAAAATGAAACATATGATGTGTTTTTCAAATTCTGCAAACAAGTACAAACAGAAACTGATTTGAAAATTTTGAAAATCAGAAGTGATCATGGTGGTGAATTTGAAAATGAACCTTTTGAAAACTTTTGTGAAGACCATGGAATTCTCCATGAGTTCTCATCTCCTAGAACTCCACAACAAAATGGAGTTGTAGAGAGAAAGAACAGGTCTTTACAAGAGATGGCCAGAACCATGATCCATGAATCTAAAATTGCTAAGTACTTTTGGGCAGAAGCTGTAAACACAGCATGTTATATTCAGAACAGGATCTATATCAGACCCATTCTGAATAAAACTTCATATGAATTATTTAAAGGAAGAAAACCAAGTATTTCTTATTTTCATCAGTTTGGTTGTACATGTTACATACTAAACAATAAGGTCTACCTAAAGAAATTTGATGCCAAGGCTCAAAAGGGTACCTTTTTAGGTTACTCAGAGAGATCCAAGGCATACAGAGTGTATAATTCTGAAACACATGTTGTTGAAGAAGCTATACATATTAGGTTTGATGATAAGAAGCCTGGTAGTGAAATACCAGAGCTGGTTGAGAGTTTTGCAGATGTCAGAATCTCAGAAGAGCCTTCAGAAGCTGAACCCAGTTCAGGTTCTGATGAAGGTTTAGAAGCTGAAAACAATGAAGACTCTGAGAAACTCTCCAGCAATGACACTACTCCTGATGCTAATCAAGACCAGCATGGTTCTGAACAAATCCCTGATGGCCCTTCAGAAGCTAATCCACCCAGAACCTCATTCAAATACAAGTCTTCACATCCTGAGGAGTTGATCATTGGAAACAAGAACAGTCCAAGAAAGACAAGATCAGCATTCACTCAGAATGAGTCTATGTTTGGCCTACTATCCATGATTGAGCCTACAACTGCTGATGAAGCACTTGCTGATGATGGATGGATTGTAGCAATGCAAGAAGAGCTGAACCAGTTTCAGAGGAATGATGTATGGGATCTTGTTGCAAGACCTGATCAGAAGAACATCATTGGAACAAAATGGGTGTTCAGGAACAAGCTCAATGAACAAGGAAGTGATCAGAAACAAGGCTAGATTAGTAGCTCAAGGGTACAGCCAGCAAGAAGGAATTGACTACACTGAGACATTTGCTCCAGTTGCAAGACTGGAAGCAATCAGGTTACTTCTTTCTTATGCTATTAATCATGATATCATCTTATATCAAATGGATGTTAAGAGTGCTTTCTTGAATGGTGTAATTTCTGAAGAAGTGTATGTCAAACAACCTCCTGGTTTTGAAGATGTTAAATATCCAAATCATGTTTTTAAACTTAAGAAGTCTTTGTATGGTCTGAAACAAGCTCCCAGAGCTTGGTATGAAAGACTAAGCAACTTCTTAATTAAAAATGGTTTTGTAAGAGGTCAAGTTGACAATACACTCTTTAGAAAAACTGTTAAGAAAGAAATCTTAATTGTACAAATCTATGTTGATGATATCATATTTGGTTCTTCTAATGCCTCCCTTTGCAAGGAATTTTCTAAGTTAATGCAGGATGAATTTGAAATGAGCATGATGGGTGAGCTGAAATTCTTCTTGGGAATTCAAATCAACCAATGCAAAGAGGGTGTTTATGTTCATCAGTCAAAATACACCAAGGAGCTTCTGAAGAAGTTCCAGCTGGATGATTGCAAGCTGATGACAACACCAATGCATCCCACCTGCACCTTAAGCAAAGAGGACAATGGCACTAAGGTAGATCAGAAGCTGTACAAAGGTATGATAGGTTCTCTCCTATACTTAACTGCTTCTAGGCCAGATATTTTATTTAGTGTATGTCTGTGTGCTAGATTCCAATCAGATCCTAGAGAATCTCATATGACTGCTGTCAAGAGAATCTTCAGGTATCTGAAAGGAACAACTAATTTGGGACTTCTGTATAAGAAATCTCTAAATTATAAGCTAGTTGGATTCTGTGATGCTGACTATGCTGGGGACAGGATTGAAAGAAAATCCACCAGTGGAAACTGTCAGTTTCTTGGTGAGAATCTGATATCCTGGGCCAGCAAGAGACAAGCAATCATTGCTTTGTCAACAGCAGAAGCAGAATACATCTCAGCTGCAAGTTGTAGCACACAACTGCTCTGGATGAAACATCAATTAGAGGATTATCAGATTCATGCAGATAATATTCCAATTTATTGTGATAATACTGCTGCTATATGTCTGTCTAAAAATCCAATTCTGCATTCTAGAGCCAAGCACATAGAAATAAAACATCATTTTATAAGAGATTATGTTCAGAAGGGTGTTTTAGATATTCAGTTCATTGATACTGATCATCAATGGGTTGACATATTCACAAAACCCCTAACAGAAGAAAGATTCAATTTTATTAAAAAGAATCTGAACATGCATTTCATCTCTTGAAAATGTGCTTGAATCTGAATGAATTCCTTGATTCTAAGTTTATCATAAGCTAAGACTTATCAAACACTCACCTTCTGAGAGTTTGAATAAAGTTAAGCCTGAAAAACTTCAGAGTCTGAAGGATCAGAACCTGGATTTTCTGACTTCTGAATCTGTTAAAAATCTAATGCTGGTCAGAATCTGATAAGTATAGCTATGGGCAATGATGATTAAAGCTTTGAAAGTTTATACTCTAATCCTCCCAAAGTCATCAAGTAAAAATGTGATTTTCTGCTCTGATATTCAATGTTAAAATTGCTTAACAAACAATTTTCAAGTTGGTATCAGTTTGTTTTCAAAATGTTTAGCACAGACACATTTTAAAAGCCCAAAGTGTATCAGACAATGTTCAGTCTTTAGAAACCTTTTATCTGGTATCAAACTCTGAGATAAACCTTCATTTGGTATCAGGTTCTGATATAAGTTCAGCAGTCTTAAAACTGTATTTTGGTATCAGACTCTGAGATAAAAATCCTCAATTGGTATCAAGCTCTGAGATATATTTTCAGTTGGTCTATACTCTAAACTATTTTGTTTTAACTTGAGTTAGACCTGCTCTGATCTGAACTATTTTCTTTAAACCTGCTCAGATTTGCTTTGATATTTTCTTGCAAGAATTCCTCTGATACCTTCTTGAGATGTTTTGCTCTGATACTGAACACAATTTAGTTATCTTGCTCTGATACTAAACCAATTTATACTGAACAAGTCATGTCTGAACACAGAATGACCTGATCAGAAGCACCAAACTTTTTCTGCTTCTGAACAGCATTCTATTTTTTTTTTTTTGCAAGTCATATACTCATTGAAAAACCAGTAGGCTCTGATGATTATCCTTGCTGCTTGGTTATCCATATGATTGCATAACTATCTCACAAATTTGTTTAGTTCAAACCTCCAAATTCTGAATCTTGTTGAAATATTTTCAAACTTGGTGTCAGAACTCTTTTACAACTCTTTTACAAAGGGGACATTGAACTGCTTTTATACCTGCTTTCAAACTCTTTTAAAATCCTTTTCTGCTCTGATACAGATATATTTTCTAACTTTCTTGACAAAGGGGGAGAAATTTTCTGTGTTGGGGAGTAAGTAAAACTTTTTGTTGATGAAAAAAGGGGGAGAAAGTAAAACAAGTATTAAAGCACCTGAGCTCAAAAATAAGTTAAAATTGTCAGAAGATAAGCTTATTAAGCTCTGGTACAATTGTTAGGGTTAAGCTCTGATACAATTGTTAAGCTAGCTCTGATACTGATCAGTTAAGCTCTGATACAATTCTGAATAAATTTAACTTATGAGAACAGATTCTAACTCTTAGCCTCTGAAGTAAATTTCTGGCTCTGATACATTCTGTGAGATATAATGAATTTAAAATAACTTGGATAAGACTCAGGGAGCTTACAAAACTCATCCTGTGGATTATCAGACTTAGGGGGAGAGCTTACATACCTCAGAACCTGAAGTCAACAAGTCTTTTTGAATTCTGAGTGTAAATTTCACCATATTGTGTTAAGTTAAGCTTAATTAACATGGATAAGAATCAAGGGGAGCTTACAAACCTAACCTTGAGGATTGTCAGACCTAGGGGGAGCTTACAAACCTCTCCTGAAGTCAGATTGTTAATTAAACTTAATAACAATTCTGAAATTTTCACATTTGTGTTTTTATCTGAACTTAATTAACTTGGATCAGACTCAGGGGGAGCTTACAAACCTCACACCCTGTAGTTAACTTGTTAATTAAGTTAACAACAATTTTCTGTTTTAATACTTATGTTTGTCATCATCAAAAAGGGGGAGATTGTTGGAACAAAATGTGTTTAACAACTCTCTTATGTATAAAGGGGGAGATTGTTGGAACATTTCTGTGTAAACATATCTCTCTTCATGGTTTTGATGATAACAAAGTATTAAAGAGAAAATTGGTTATTTGCTAATGCTTTGTTCAAATGTTTCAGAACCACGTGCTTATTAAGTGAAAATTGATAATGGTTATGGAAGAACAAGCTAAGAGTAAGGAAGGAAAGCCAAGAAGCAAGGTTGCAAAGACTAGAAAGAAACTGGTCCTGAAGAAGTACTCCTGAAGAAGTGCTCCTGAAGTGAAACTTCTGAAGAGGTCCTGAAGAAGTGCTCCTGAAGTGAAGCTTCTGAAATGGTCCTGAAGTGGTGCTCCTGAAGTACAGCTTCTGAAGTCTGGGTGCTTCTGATGAAGTCAACGCAACAGTCAACTCCTGAAGCCAGCTTCTGATCCGTACAACTGAAGCAGCTTCTGATCACTGTTCACTGAGAAGCTTTTGAAGCTGATGTGGCATGGATTTTGACCAGTACTGTGCGCATTTAATGCCTGGATGTGTCAGAACAACTCAATGGAACAGTTGTCTCCCTGACCCAAACATTCTCCAGTTTTTAAGGTGGGCCAATTCAAATATGGCACCTGCTCTGTTCTGACTGATAAAGTGCAGCACACAATTGCAGTAACCTAGTCCAATTGCAACGGCTAATTTCCTTAATTCAAGCAAATCTTCAACAGCTCTATTTTCATCTATAAAAGGAAGAAGATTTGAAGAAGAAAAAGACTAAGACTCTTTGAAACGTATTGCTGAACCTGCACTCTGTTTTCTGTCAAAAACTGTCAAGTTCATAAAATCTCTTAGAAATTCTTCAGTCTTTGTAACTTAGAATTTCTTAAGGTTAAGAGTCTTAACCTGTGTTGTATTAAGAGAACACCTCTGATATTTGATCAAGTGTTCAACCCAAACTTCTTTACTTGTAAACCAGTTTGGTACCTTAAGTCTTAGTCTGTATACTAAGCAATTGTAATCTCATTCCTTTGTGCTCTGAGTCAGAAGTCTCTTGTCTTTGTGACTTGAGCATTGGGAAGTCTCTTGTCTTAGTGACTTGAGCATTGGAAGCCTCTTCCTTGGTGGTTGAGCATAGAAGTCTCTTTCTTTGTGATTGAGCAACTGGAAGTCTCTTCCTTAGTGGTTGAGCAAATTGTAATCTTCAGATTATAGTGAGACTCTCTTGTTGGATACAAGGGGACAGGACTACTTCTCACATTGAGAAGGAACCTGTATAATTCTGTGTCTCTCTCTTCCCTTATCTCTTTTACTTGTTTAATCCGCTGCATATATTCTGATAACAGTTCAGAACCTGGTTCTGAACTTGTGCTAAGTCTTTGAAAAAGAAAAGAACAAGTTTTTAGAGTCACACACAATTCAACCCCCCTTCTTGTGTGTGTGTTTTTCTCACCTTCAATGTCCACAACTAGGAGCGGGTTGTGGAGCACAATCTAGCAAAAGGGGGTATTGATCGGAAGAGGTTGTAGTAAGACATTCAAGCTTTGCATTCTGAAATTTATCAAACCAACTATCATTTGCCATAGCTATATCCAATTTTTCCTCCACAGCTCAATCGGTTCCTAAACTTTTAAACCAAGTGAAAGCGTACCCATCCATATGAATATTGGCTAGTCCAGCATCTAAAACAGTTTGCCGGAATCCTTGCATAAGCCAAGGTTGACGATCATACCTGCCTTTCTTTTCATCAGCTGATAAAATATCATTGAAATCACCAATGATGCACCAAGGAAGTTGGGAAAGATTAGATAAATGCGGAAGTAAATTCCAAGACTCTCTCCTTCTACCACCTTCTGGCATACCATAAAATCCAGTCAGCCTCCATCTGCCCCTCAAAGAGTCATTAATCTCTATATCAATATGATTTTGGGAGAAATTCGTAATGGTGCAATTAAAATTCTTTTTCCATAAACACGCCAAACCACCACTTCTACCAATATGGTCAACAGAAAAACAATAATCAAAAGCCAACATATATTTCAATTCTTCAATTTTATTAGACGTTGTCATTGTTTCAGACAAGATTATTGCTACCGGTTTATAAGTCTGGACTAGGTACTTTAAATTAGGAACTGTACTCGGGCTACCTAAACCCCGACAGTTCCACCATATTAGACTCATTTCCCTTAGCGGGCCTGAGGTTCAGGTCCCGCCATTACAATATTAGTCCCACCTAGTCCCCTATCCCTCATAACAATATCCTTGCTTGCTGTATCATGACCACCATCTGAAGCATTAGAACCTGTCATCTCAACACCTTCCTTTGGCATATCAATAATATCTTCTAGCTCTTCCAGTCGAATCCTTTTGAGTTGCTTTGGCCCTTCAGGGGCTGCAAACTGAACCACACCATTTGTACTAACTTTCGGAGTAGGCACCCCACTTCGGCCAGCTTTCAGCAAGTGAGCCAAAGATGCCGTGAGATGTGATATAGGAGGCTGGGCAGCAGTATTGGACTCGTTACCGGAAGAAGCACTTTCAATTGAGAGAGGATTCTTAAGCCTAGCTTCTTGGACCAACCTAGCAATACGCTCTTCATCACTTTCTACTACACAAAGACTATGCGGACCAATGGAGTTAGCAAGCTGCAAAGCCAAATTAACCATGCAAGTATTTGGGGCCGTATGTGGCACAAAGACATTCATCGCGGGATCAAAAGGAACCCAAGCACCATTCACAAACTGAAAAAACAGCAGCACCTTCGTAGTCATATCTCTACCAATCTTAACCCGGCCAAACTGAACATGATGGATGGTATGAGCCGTTGGACCCATGCCTCCATGCACAACACCTTCACTCTCACTACTACTCTTCCTACTATCATGAAGCCATTTATTTTCAAGCACCCCGGTATTCCATCCTTTGAACTCAGCACGCAAGTTAGGTCCCCATCTCTTACCTCCGTCAATATAGCCTTCCTCGTAACGGTCTGGACAATAGTTATCGCTATGACCTAACCGGCCGCAAGCATAGCAAAATTGACCTAACTTTTCATAACGAAACAACACGGTAACAACATCACCACCCTCTCTTTCAAACTCCCAGCTCGCCACCAACGGGTCTCCGACCTTCAGAACAACACGTAGCCTCATAAACTTCCTCCAAGAGCCAAAGTTATTCGCAGCATCATACTGAACAAGTCCACCAACTTGCCTGCCGAGAAGAATACCCATAGATTCCATCATAAAACCAAAAGGAAGATTCTGAGCTTGTACCCACATCTCAATTGTGTCCAGCGGAGTGATTGTTGGGTGATCACCAAAAGAAACTTTCTGCATCACAAGAGGGAAGTTATCAAAGAGCCAATGACCCTTACGAATCACACGCTCCATGTCCCTATGATGGAAGAATTGGAACGTGAAGCGATTGTTGTCAATTTTTTAGATTTCGACCTTGCGTTCCGGTCACCAAATTTCAGCCATACGTTCACGAAAAGAATTGAAGTGCATCGGTTTGGAAAGCAGCAATCTGCCCACCATACAGCAGTCCAGCAACTCAGTGTTATTGTTTGCGGTAGCAGGCTGAGAGGCAGTAAGTTTGGCAGCAGGGAAAGAGGAAGCCATTGTGAAGTAACCACAAAAAATATGAAGGCAATAGAAGAAAGAAAATTGATACTTGCAATTGATTTGAGTGTGGAGAGCTCTCTGGTAGTGAATTATATTTATAGACTCATAATGCCAAGGAACTAGAAGCTTCTGCTGAAAAAAAGAGACCAAATCCAGTGATAAAAACCCACTCTTATATTTATTCAAATGTCACTTCTATATTTATTCTCATTATATATATATATATATATATATTACTTTATCCAATAAATATTCATTAAATTTTTTAATTCATTTTTTACAGGATTTTTTTAATTAATTTATAATATTTTAAGTAACATAAAAATCTCAACAAACTAAACATACAAATTTCATTATCCAATCAAATATACACTTTTAAATTTTTTTAAATTTTGTTTTAACATATATTTTTAATAAATATAATTTTTTATCTTAAGTCAAATTTAAAAATATTTTATATTTTTATTTTATTTGTTTTTTTTTTGTGTGTGAATCATGTATCATTGGTTCGCAACTGCATAAACTATTACATCGGCACGAGTATGACCGCAATGGATGACAAACCTTTCAAAATACATATATTAATTTGAAAGTACCCACTATATACTTTATTTAATTTTTTATTTTTTTTAATACCAAAAAGTGGAGTAACATCATCTACCACCACCTAAAAATCAAAATGTATATCAACAGAGAAAAGAACGAAAACAAAAAAGACGAGGGAGACCAAACAAAAACCTCCTCAAACATATATGATTTGTTTGGTGAAGATCGCAGATGTAGAATGGTGGTTCACGATATTCTGGTGTGGCGAAGGTTGAGTCTTCACGGTGAGAGTATTGGTTTATATGGCAACGAGGGATTTGCTAGAGGGGGTGAATAGCGAGTTTTAAAATCTTTCTAAAATCGACAAAAAACGTAGCGAAAGCGATTTAAAATAAATGACTATTCGAAATAACTTGAAGCGTAAGATAACGAAAAAAATTATAAAGACTATGCACAAGAATTTACGAATTGAAATGAGAGATTCAATTAATGTAAATCACAATACAATCTAATATCGATACAAATTACAAGTTGCAAAACTAGACAAATCAAACCAAACCTAATCACAATAAAGCACACTATACTAGTGAAAATACAAAGATATAAACTAGTTAATTGAGACTTAATTGAATAACACTGTGATCAAATATGTTTTGAATAAGTTTGATTCAAGGAATCAAACCAAAGCTTAAGATAAAAACTTGATCACACACAATTCAATCAATATTCAACTAACTTAATTTATATATGAATTAAGCGATATTAAAAGAGTAAGGGAAAGAGAGATAACACTGAATTTTTATAGTAGTTCCCCCTTTCGTCCTCGCTTCGGGGTACGTCTACTCTTCTTGGTGGAAAACGTCTCCACCAAAGACCTCCACTATAATTTGAGTGTTGAATTACAAAAGACTACAAGAGTTCCTTCAAATTATCCTAGTTTTTCAACCCTTATGCAATCCCAACCTCAATCTTCAAGTAACCCTTGAAATTGGTGCTTCTTGTATCTTCGAATCCTCAAACACCCGTGCAACCCTTCAAGCTCTTCACTCGAACTCTTCGATGCTCCGTCCGGTGAGTGGATCCCCTTGAACACAAGAACAATTAGAAAGAACCCTTAACCCTTGGAGGTGGAATGAAATCAATCAATTCACTTCGGATCCTTGATTCCCAACCAATATCCTTGAAAGTAATCAACTTACAATCCCTATAACACTCTAGCAATCTATGACTCAATGAAAACACAATGATTCTTAGAAAAAGTGTTTAATCTGAAGAACAAGATGAACAATGAGCTATGAGGACCCTAGAGAGAATATATGTAATTGAATAAGTGAGTTGGGGCTTTGGATGATATGAGTATATATAGAAGAGTGTGGCAAGTGCAATATTTTTGCCAAAAACAACATTCTGATTCGATTCACTAAATGGGTGATTCGAATTAGACAGCTAAAAGACAAGCAAGAAAACTACGAAGTTTGTTACGATTCATACAAGGTTTGAATCAAATCAAGTTATCCAGAAGAAGGTTGATATGATTCACACATCAAGTAATTCGTATCACTAAGCCTGAAACACAACACAGAAAGATACAATGATATAATTCAACAAAACTATGATTCAAATCAAATTGATACGATTCAAGGAATCATGAATCGAACCATGACCAAAACCTTTTCATGATACGATTCAGAATAAGCATGATACGATTCAAAACACAGTGATTCAAATAAAAAAGGCTTAAAATCAAATTTGAGCAAAACTAAAGAGGGAAACTTCAAACGCAAGGCAAGCTAGGCTCCTAGGAATCAAAGGAAACAAGAAGGACATAGATTCTAGGTGCTTTAACAAATTGCTAACTACAAATGCTAAAACAACATTTCAATATAACCTAGACATCATCAAAACAACTTACAAGCATATAACTAGCAACCTTCAGAGAGAGGTGGTTATGTGCAAAAGTAGTGAAAAGTAAAGTGTACCTTGAGGGTGACGCTGAGTCACCCTTATGTAGACGACGAGGGCGCTAACCGTCTCTGTGGGATGCGGAGTGATCCACGGGGGCAGTTAGAGATGACGTGGATGGTGGAGATGAGATCAAGGCGTGCTCATATGCGGTAATCCGCACAGGGCGTCATGTGTTCCCTTACAGTTTCTGGCCTTGTACACCCTTGAGCCTTGGCTTGTTGGGTTGCGTGTTGTTGGGCTTTTGCCGGTCTGACGTAATGGAATTGTTTCCAATGGTCTATTCTTGTATGCGACATTCACTGCAAGGATTCTTTTCGTCTTAAGTGTATTCAGCTGTGGCTTAGCCTTTCACGAGGAATTACCGTCCTCGTGACATTCGTTGTTGGACACCGCAGTCGATAGTTTTGTTCACGACTTCTTGGCTGTATCTATTCCGTGGGTGGGGTTAGGGGGTGTTTATGATGTAAATTTTGAAAAGACGTCGTTTCAGTTCTACTTTACGTGTGTCATCTTCTTATTTCCGCTGTTTTCATCATTTGGGGTCAGCAATCTCCAAACTTTTTCCCTTTTTTTCAGAAAAATCTAGAGGTACTTCTTCTTATTCTCTTATCTTCTTGTTTTTTTCTTCTTCTTTTTCTACATTGAGATAGAGAGAGAGAGAAAATGTCGTATAGAAGACTAAGTTTTTCGAGAATTATACAGATTCTATGAATTTTTGGAAGGGTAGATATGTTGTGGTCCTCCCTTGTAACCGCAAGGCTCATGAGTGCATTTTCACTGTTGCTTTGGTGTACATGGAACTTATTATGAATTTGAAGACGTGGAAGAGAGGGATTCTGAGTCTAATGACTTCGATGAACTCATGGCCAAAACCTGGAGGGCGAAGTCTTTCGCGGCTGCCTAAGGTTGTGTTGGTGCCTCCAATGATCATGAGGGTGTCCTCGAGGAAATTGTGCATAAGCCTTTGTTTCATAATTTCTGGGCGGAGGAGAGTTTTGCTTCTCCTACAAGTTCGTATATTTTTAAAGAATCCTCTTTGGATTTGGAGGAAGCTTGGGTCACGTTCACTCTTTAAGAGTTTGTCCAGAGCTTTGAACTGGCAATAATTCTATATCCTAACTTTCTTGACGATCCCTCGAAAAAGAAGAAAAAAGCTAGGTATGTTGATACAAAATTGGTCTTCGCGGAGCCAGACGCTGCTGAGCGTAAGGTTGTCTTTTGACCTTTTTCTTCTTTCCAAATTCCATGAGGACCATCGCCACCCTACTCAAGAAGAAACAAGACCTCAGAACCCCTTATGTAGTGGAGATATCACCAGCGTTGAGGGAGTTGTTGAGAACGTCCAAGCTGAGGGCGTGATGACTGATGATGTCGTCCAAATCTTAGAGCATGTGGCTTAGGTGCCTCCTCGTCAATCCCGGCGGGCTTCTTCAACTGATGTGAAAAGTGTTTTCCAACTGATGTGAAAACTCTGCCTTTGTGGATTTTTTAGTCCAGCAGTTCTTTTGGCGCCTTCTGTGCCTCTAGATGTCGCGGGGAAGCATGACTGACCAAGGTTTAGGCGGACATTTATCAGCGCGACACTCTTCCTGAACGGTGGTGTAATATCCCGCGTAGAAGTAATCGTCATCAGTGTTAGAAGTTAATTAAGAAGCATGGCAAATTAGTAAATAAGTGGCATGGCATTATGGTAAATATTGGTAAAGGGGAGATTGTTTAAAAAATGGAACAAGATATTTTCCATTTACCATTTTCTTCTTCTCTTCACTCTACCAAGAAACAGCTCTACTCCCTTCTTCCCTCTAACTCACACGCCCTCCTTCCATATTGCCACAACCCATCAAAAGTTCATCAATTTCTTGGGAAGTTCTTACTAGCAAACTTGTGTTGGAAGTTAGAGCAAAAGAAAGAAAAGGAAGAATAAGGAAGAATCAAGAGAAGAGTAGGTTGGAGCAAGTTAGGGTTTTGAAGTTGAGAGCTTAGCAAGCACCAAGTACAATTAAGGTGAGCTCCACTAAGTTTTATACCCATTTAGGGGTAAATTTTGAGGTTTATGAGGAAAGGAATAACATGATGATTTTGTCTAGATTCGTATTAGTTAGTTTTCCTTTTGTTAATACTTGATATGCTATGATCTTATATGTTAAAAACCTTTGATTTTGATGTATAAATGCTTGCTGGACTGTGTTGGAATTGAAAACTCGTTTTTGAACTTTCTGGAACAGCTACAGGGGCTGACACCCCTGGATTTATCGTGCCACGATGGCATTCATCGTGCCATGATCATAGTGATCAGGCAGCCATCGTGCCACGACAGATGGCTGGCGTGCCACGATAATTCCAGCAGGCCACGCCCATTTTGAAATGTGTTTTTAAGGCCAGAAACCGTCCGCACAGTGCCACAATGTCTTTATGCATTTGATAATAGAAAAATGGATCATGGTTTATCTTGTATTAGCATGAGAGTGGGATGAGAAACTCCACATATCTTTGAGGATTAACCTCATTGAGAATTCAAGAATCCAATATGGCAAAGGGTAGAATTACTCATAAACGAGTTTAAGGACTTAGTTTCCAAATCTTTAGATAATGGCTCATGAGAACGATGAGTCAAGAACCTTGATAAGTTAATGAGATTATAGAAGATACTCTTCACGTATTAAGCACAAGAATGTTACCTTATTCAAAGTTTAGAACCTTTTATAGGTTAAGTATTCAAGAATTATTAAGATATTTAAGCTGTGGCCTTCGTCGTTCACGCTAGTGGGACACGAATGGTCCATGCAAAAGTAAAGACTATTATGGATATATATTAAGTCGTGACCTTCGTCGTTCACGCTAGTGGGACACAAAAGGTTCATGCATAAGTTAAAAGAATATTAAGTCGCGTATAGTTGAGCAATGCTTCTGTGTTGGCCGTATAGTTGAGAGGGTGAGCCGTCCTCTAGCTCAATTCCTTCACTTCTATTAGGATTACGACGTCAGTTTTGTAGGTTAGCCTAAAGGGAGTTTCTCTTGTAGTTGAATGCGGTGTGGTTCGGTATACCAACAAGATGTGTGGGAGTTCATCCTGCTAGCTGCCCTTCACTTCTTCGAGTCTTCTTTTAAGCCCCCTAAAGAGGACCCTGTTGGCGAACTCAACTTGTCTATTTGTCTGCGGGAGTTCCACATTTATACCTAGTTCTACCAAGAGCGCCCTCATATTCTTACCCACAAACTTGGTGTCGTTATCTGTTATCACGGATCGGGGAACTCCAAATCTTGAAAGGATGTTTTTCTTGAAGAAATTGATGATTTTGTTCGCTGTAACTTGAGCCAACGGTTCAACATCAATCCATTTTGTGAAGTAATCAACAACGACAATTAATAATTTCACCTGACTTGTGGCTTTGTGGAAAGGCCACATGATATCCATTCCTCATCTTGAAAACGGCCATGCAGTGGTGAGTGAGCTTAGTTATGAGAATGGAACGTTGTCCACGTCTCTGTGTCTCTGACATTTGTCGCATTTCTTGACGTATTGTAGGATGTTATTCTTCATGGTAGGCCAGAAATATCCTGTACGGAGTACTTTTCTGGCCAAAGCACATCCCCCCAAATGTTGACATTGAAGGTGAGAAAAACACACAAGAAGGGGGGGGGGGGGGTTGAATTGTGTGTGTGGTATTTCTTTCGTTTCTCTACAACTTAAAACAGGTTCAGACTCTGATTTGTGATTAGACTCTGATGCTCTGTTTCAGAGTGTTTGTGTGCAGCGGTAAGAGTAAAGAGAGAAAGAAAGACACAATGTTTTTATACTAGTTCCTTCCACAAACCGGAAGCAGTCTAGTCCCCCTGTCACTTACAAGGGATTTTAACTATAATCAAACGATTACAATTGCTCAAGCACACAACAAGAGACTTCCTATGCTCAAGACACACAGCAAGAGACTTCCCTGCTTAGACACACAGTCTAATACTTTATAAATGCTCAAGACACACAGCAAGAGACTTCCCTGCTTAGACACACAGTCCAAGACTTTCTAAATGCTCAAGACACACAGCAAGAGACTTCTATGCTTAGACTCACAACCTAAGGCTTTCTTGCTCAAAACACAAAGTTAAGAGACTTCTCAAATTGCTCAGCACGCAGACTGAGACTTTACACAAACTGATTTACAAAGAAAATAGTTTGAGTTAAACTCTTGATATACTATCAGAGGAGTTTACACAATATAACTCAGTTTAAGACTCTTAAACTTATGAAACTCTAAGACTTAAAGCTTTTGCAGAATTTCTAAGTTTATTGTTCGTGTGCGCTCTCGTTAAAAACGCGCAATCCTCCGAGACGTGTACGAACGCTCAGGAGGCTGTTGTGAAGTCGCCACCAAAGTTTTTGTTTAAAGGGAACGTTGATAAACCCTTAAGTTTTTATTTGAAGGGAAACGATAATAAAACCCTTGACGATGAGGAAAAGGATTGGTCATCGCAACCATTGTCGGGTTCGGGAGTCGATTACGCAAGGGGAAGGTATTAGCACCCCTCACGTCCGTTGTATTCAACGGGAACCTCCTATTTGGCTAAAGCTTAAAATGTTTTTAAATGTTTTGCGTGCATGCTTGTCTATGTAAAAAGGGGAAAAAGAAAATATGATGAAAGGGGGAAAGGTTTGTTTTTTATTATTGTGCTTGACATGATGACGATCTTGCTCCTACGTATCTCCCGGTAGTCGGAGAATTCAAAGCGTACGTAGTTCTTTGGTAGAAAAACGTGATATGTTGGTTATTTTTAATGAACGATGCTTTGACCGAATTCTTGCGATTAAACGTAGCTTGTAATGCTCGCGTATGGGAGACTTAAGCGTATAGCTTGTATGCTCGCGCATGGGAGGCTTAAGCGTTTGTTTACGAATCGCGTTAGAATTGATAAAAACATGTCCGCTGGGGAAAAGGGTTCGAATTGGTTGCTATGGGACCAAAAGGGGTGCAATGGACTCAATCGAGTCGATCATTGACCGAGGTGACTCAAACGAGTCGAGGGGGGTTCGATTGATCCAACGGGATCAAGAACGGGTACGATGGACTCGACGGAGTCGAACATTGACCGGAGTGACTCAAATGAGTCGAGGGATTGAATCTAGTGGCCACGGGGGACCAAAAGGTTCAAATTGACCACAAAGGGCCAAGAATTGGTTTGGTATGGTCGGGTGCGTTGAAAATGGAATGACGATTGTCCGAACGACGAGACATACGTCACACATTCGTTCAATCGGGGCAATGGAGAGACATACGTCAAACCATCCCTTTTTCATTCAAGTTTTTGGTTGAATTTCTTAGAAATCCCAAAGTTTATCAAAACACTTGGTTTGAAACCCAAGATGAGAAAGTTTTAACAAATTTGTGAAAAAACGCACAAGTTCGGCTCAATTTTGAAAACGGTTTTGAAAAGCGAACAAGTTCGGCTTAAGTTCACGTTTGATTCGAAAATCATGAACAAGGCTCTTGTTCATGTTTGGTTTTGAAAACAATGAACTTAGCTTAATTGCTCAAGTTTGTTTTGAAAGTTTGTGAGCGTAACTTGTTTTGCAAGTTACCCAAAAAAAGTGGCTCGAACTTGTGAATCCTTCAATTTTATGCAAAATCCTTGATATGGTTTGGATAAAATGAGTTTCAAACCTCTTAGGTTCTGAGTTCTTGGGCTAGAACCTCAAAAATTGGCTGTTTGGGAGCCTAAACTCAGATTCTGAGATCTGTCTTGGTCGCACTGCGACCATGGCTTCGCACTGCGAACAATGCAAAATTTTGAGTTCAGAAGCTGTTTCTGAACTGTTGTTCAGAAACAACTTCTGAACAATCTCAGAACCTTTTAGGGGAATGAAAAGCTTTGAGATTTGGCAATAAAAAGAGCTGGACAAACCAGTTTAGATGTTTTGCAAACCTTAGGATTTCTTTTGAAATTCAAAAGGGGTTTTTAGAGCAAAAAGGATTTGATCAAAATTTAAGATGCAAACACAACTATAAATGAAAGGTAAGGACTTAGAACACTTACAGAGATCCTAGCGAAGCTCCTGCTGCAAGGAAATGAAATGAACTTGAATTGGTTGGAGGTTCCTGCAAGGTTTGAATGTTGTTGATTTGGAGCAATGAACTTGTGTAAAGATTTGTGATTGGAACTGGTTTTTTGCTAGTGTTTAGTGCTGGTTTTTTCTGGTTGTTGGTAAGTGCTTGTAAGTTAGAATAATGATCTCTTTTCTCTTGCCTTGCATCTCTATTTATAGGCCAAAACCAAATCAATTTTCATCATTGGAAATCCCCAAAATCCAGCTGATTTATGGGCTAGGATCAGGCTAAATCACTTTGCATTTAATGCAATAGTGAAGAGGTGACCTTGCCTTGCTGCAATGGTCAAGACTTAGCCAAATCCAGCCACTAATTCAATGGATTTTGGATAGCAATGATGATGAAAACAGGGCTGGTTTTCAATTGGTTGTCCCTTGGGATTGGTCCTTGCAATCTTGATGGTTAAGCAATAAAAACGTGCACTGTGATGTGCAGAGGTTGGGGGAAACAAAAGGCAACATGTGGGCTGGTGTGAGGAGGAAGAAAAGCTGCTGAAAAACAGGGCAGCACTCGTGGCTTTTTGCAAGTGAAAACCAGCTGGGTTTGACTGGTTTTGGGGGAGAAAGCAGGAAGAAAGTCCACAAGCTGGTGGCTGGCAACCTTAGGGTCAGTAGCAGGTCACTTGGGAGGGACAAGAGCTGCCCAAGGGCAAGCCAACTTGCTTGGCACATGCTAGGTTGGAAGAAAAAGCTTCTTTCCTTGGCATTAATGGCAAGTGCCTCAACTCTGGCTTTGCTGAGCTCAATTGGCCATGAATGATGATAAAAACAATAATGAAAATGATATGTAATAAAAAATGGAATTAAATCAAAGAAACCAAAAATCTGCAAAAAAATCGCAGACTTCGCACTGCGAAGTCACCATTTTTGAAATGTTGACTTTTTTGGTTGACTTTTGTTGACTTTGACTTTTTCTCTTCTTTTTTTTTTTTTGATTTTTGAAAATTGTTTTGGAAAGGCTTGGGACAAAATTAGGGTACAACAGCTGCCCCTACTTAATTGTGTCTTTGCATAGAGTGTGTGAGTGCCAAGGGCAGCTCATGAACTCTTTGCGAAGATCAATTAAGTAAAAGAAGGACCCGAATTTTGTCCTTCGCGGTACAAAAAGTTTGTAGTAAATAGTAAAGAAGTAAATGCAGGGTCACCTGGTTGGGCTACTGACGCATAAACTAAGGTAAAAAGATCGTCACCTAATCAGGTGATTTCGATCTAAAAGGAAAAAGATCGTCACCTAAACATCCGAGACGTGTATGAACGCTCGAAAAGTTAGGTGATTTTGATCGGACAAAGATAAAATGATCGCCACCTAAATAGGTGATCTGATCGGACAAAGATAAAGGATCGTCACCTAATCAGGTGGCCTTAATCTGGAAAGATAAAGGATCGTCACCTAATCAGGTGGCCTTAATCTGGAAAGATAAAGGATCGTCACCTAAACAGGTGGCCTTAATCTGGCAAAGATAAAGGATCGTCACCTAAACAGGTGGCCTTAATCTAGAAAGATAAAGGATCGTCACCTAAACAGGTGGCCTTAATCTGGCAAAGATAAAGGATCGTCACCTAAACAGGTGGCCTTAATCTGGAAAGATAAAGGATCGTCACCTAAACAGGTGGCCTTAATCTGGAAAGATAAAGGATCGTCACCTAAACAGGTGGCCTTAATCTGGCAAAGATAAAGGATCGTCACCTAAACAGGTGGCCTTAATCTCCGAGATAAAGAATCGTCACCTAAACAGGTGGCCTTAATATGGCAAAGATAAAGGATCGTCACCTAAACAGGTGGCCTTAATCTGGAAAGATAAAGGATCGTCACCTAAACAGGTGGCCTTAATCTGGCAAAGATAAAGGATCGTCACCTAAACAGGTGGCCTTAATCTCCGAGATAAAGGATCGTCACCTAAACAGGTGGCCTTAATCTGGAAAGATAAAGGATCGTCACCTAAACAGGTGGCCTTAATCTGGCAAAGATAAATGATCGTCACCTAAACAGGTGGCCTTAATCTTCGAGACGTGTATGAACGCTCGCAAGGTAAAAAAGATTGTCACCTAAACAGGTGATTTCAATCTGACATGATCGTCACCTAATAGGGTGATTGGATCTGACAAGTCGTCGCCTGAATAGGTGCTTAGACTTAACTGGGGAAATAGGACATACCGCTGTGGGGATAGTGTAATCGTCTCTAGGCGTGGCTAGTACTTAGATTGCTGAAAAGGGAAACATGATTGTATGATGCATGACATGCTTCATGTTGTTTTATGCAATATGCTATGCAATATGGTATGATATGAGGTAGACTCAATCTGGATTTTGCTTGGGAAAACTCAGCTGGGACACCTAATGGCCGTGGGCTAGTCGCTTGGGGATAATAAGTTGGGAAGAAAACCGCTGGGGTTATTCTAGGAGAACTTATTGGGGAAGCTCTGGAATGGGTTCACTGGGGAACGCTAGAGATGATTGATGGATGTTGGTGAATATGTGATATTCACTGGAGAATCCTAGTTGAGAATGCATGACATGAATATGAGATGCATGTATTATGAATGATTTGGATATGCATGTATGAATGAGTTTGATATGATGCATGGTGTTGGATGGAATTGTATTTGGATGTGAGTAGATGCCAAGCATGGTTGGGCTTTTGCTGGGGATTTGTGTTTTGTAAATGCCAATGGTGATTGGGCTTTTGGGGTTGAGACTTCCTGGGGAATGCCAATAAAATTTGGTGCTTTATTGGGGCTGGGGATATAAGGATCATTTTGGAAGCATGATCGATATTTAGCCTTGGTTGATGGAAGAGATGTTTGGGGTGCTTTGACTGGGGAATTCTTTTCCTCCAATCCTTGGGGTCTTTGCGCTTCACGTGTCGTGAGCTACGCACTTGCCTTTGCTGAAGAGCATGAGTCTTAAGATGACTGACTAAATCGTTTCAAGCTTTGAATCCTTTGGTGCAATATTGGGGATCACCGCAATTCTTTCGACATTTACGAGATTCAAGTAAAACAGATTTGTTTTTGCAAGTTTTTGCTGTTATTTCCCATGTTTCAATGCATTTTTATCATGAATAAAAGACAAAATTTTATGCGCTAATGAGAACACAAAATAATAAAAGGAAATTTATTCAATGCAGATTTGATTTCTTGAATGGGTAAAAATACATGAAGTGAGAAGTAATTACTCCTCTGGGGAAAAGGTAGAGAAAGACAAGAAAAAGCAAAAAACAAAAAGAAATTTGTTTGAGGGTTGTTTTGGTACAACACATGCTATTTTCCTTATGACTTCGAAATTTTTGGAAGATGATGACGAGACCAATTCCTCCCCTCTTGAATCTTGTCCGGAGCTTGAATGTTGCAGTCATTTGCCTTTTTCTTTTTGTTGCCCCTAACTTTTGCCTGGACCGCTCTCTCGAGTTTTCAGTCCACCGGGGTGTATTTCCTTTTTTGGTGTCCTTAATTTTTGCCTAGACCGCCCTTTCAGGTTCCGATCTACCAGGACGCTCTCTATTGCCTAAACCGCCCTTTCAGGTTTTCGATTTAGCGAGCCTTTCTTTTTTTTCTTTTAGGCATAGTACTTCTTGACTGCATCCGAGTTTATTGATAGTGGGAATTCTTCGCCGTCCATAGTGGTGATGATTAAAGCTCCGCCAGAGAAGGCTTTCTTTACCACATACGGTCCTCCATGGCTGGGAGTCCACTTCCCTCAGGGATCTTTGTGGATAGGTAATATTTTCTTGAGCACTAAGTCTCCTTCTATGAATTCTCGAGGACGGACCTTTTTGTCGAATGCCCTCTTGAGTCTCCTTTGATAGAGTTGTCCATGACATATCGCTGTCAGACGCTTTTCCTCTATGAGGTTCAGTTGGTCGAACCTTGTTTGGATCCACTCAGCTTCTTCTAGCTTGGTTTCCATCAAGACCCTTAACGAAGGGATTTCAACCTCAATGGGAAGCACGGCTTCCATACCGTATACTAAGGAGAAAGGAGTTGCCCCGGTTGAAGTGCGAACGGCTGTTCTGTAGCCATGTAGCGCAAAGGGAAGCATCTCGTGCCAATCCTTATATGTTTTCACCATCTTTTGGATGATTTTCTTGATGTTCTTATTGGCTGCTTCTACCGCACCGTTCATCTTTGGCCGGTAAGGTGAGGAATTATGGTGCTCGATCTTGAAGTCTTTGCACAACTCCTTCATTGTTTTGTTGTTCAGGTTTGCCCCGTTATCGGTGATGATTTTGTGGGGAGTGCCGTAACGGCAAATGATTTTCTTTTTGATGAAACGGGCTACCACTTGTTTGGTTACGTTTGCATACGAAGCTGCTTCGACCCACTTGGTGAAATAGTCGATGGCAACAAGGATGAAGCGATGTCCATTTGATGCTTTGGGCTCGATCATTCCAATCATGTCTATGCCCCACATAGAGAATGGCCAGGGTGAGGTCATGACGTTCAGGGGAGTTGGTGGTACATGCACCTTGTCGGCATAAATCTGGCATTTGTGACAAGTTTTGGCATGGCGGAAACAGTCAGCTTCCATGGTTAGCCAGTAATAGCCCGCCCTTAGGATTTTCTTTGCCATTGCATGCCCATTGGCATGGGTTCCAAAAGATCCCTCGTGGATTTCTTTGATGAGCATGTCCGCTTCATGTTTATCCACACATCTAAGCAAGACCATGTCATAGTTTCTTTTGTAAAGGGTATTTCCGCTGAGGAAGAACTGGGATGCCAATCTCCTGAGGGTTCTCTTATCGGTTTGTGAGACATTTTCTGGATACTCTTGTTCTTCGAGGTATCGCTTGATGTCGTAGAACCAGGGTTTGCTGTCAAGTCCTTCTTCGACTGATGCACATACAACCGGTTTGTCTCTACGATCCATCCTTATCATTGGCGCCTCATTGTGGAAATTTACTTGGTACATTGATGATAATGTAGCCAAAGCATCTGCCACCTGATTCTCTTCTCGAGGTATGTGATGGAAGGTGATTTCATCAAAATGCTCAATCAACTCTACAACCCGAGCTCGGTAGGGAATCAAATTGGGATGTTTTGTTTCCCATTCTCCTTTGACTTGATAGATGACTAAAGCTGAGTCACTATATACTTCAAGGTTTTTGATCCTTAGATCAATGGCTGCTTCGAGGCCTAGGATGCATGCTTCATATTCTGCCATATTATTGGTGCAGTCAAAGCATAACCTTGCTGTGAAGGGTTGGTATCCATTTCTTGGGGAGATTAAAACTGCCCCGATCCCGTGCCCCATGGCATTTGAGGCGTCGTCGAAAGCGAGCTTCCATCGAGCTCTTGGTTCTGGCCCTTCGTCATCACTTGTGACCTTTTCGTCATTCAAAGCTACAACGTCTTCATCAGGGAAGTAGAATTGTATGGGTTGATAATCCTCCAATGGTTGGTGAGCAAGGTGCTCGGATAAAACACTCCCTTTGATAGCCTTTTGAGCAACGTATTGGATGTCGTACTCAGACAGCAGCATCTGCCAACGGGCTATCTTTCCTGTGAGGGCAGGCTTTTCAAAGATGTACTTGATGGGATCCATCTTTGATATCAACCACGTTGTATGGGTCAACATGTATTGCCTTAAGCGTCGAGCAGCCCATGCTAAAGCGCAGCAAGTCTTTTCAAGCGAAGTATACCTTGATTCACAGTCGGTAAACTTCTTGCTTAGGTAGTAGATTGCGTGCTCTTTTCTTCTCGTTTCATCTTGTTGTCCTAACACACAACCCATTGATCCTTCAAGCACGGTTAGGTATAAGATGAGAGGTTTACCCGGAATCGGGGGTATTAAAATTAGTGGTTCTTGCAGGTATTGTTTGATCTTGTCAAACGCTTCTTGGCAATTCTCGTTCCAATGGACGGCTTGGTTTTCCTTAGCAGTTTGAAGATTGGTTCACAGGTAGCTGTCATGTGTGAGATGAACCTAGCGATATAGTTCAATCTTCCTAAGAAACCCCGGACTTCCTTCTCGGTATTTGGCGCTGACATATCTTGGATGGCCTTTACCTTGTCAGGATCCACTTCAATACCCCTTTGGCTGACGATGAAACCCAATAACTTTCCGGATCTAACACCAAATGTGCACTTGTTAGGATTTAAGCGCAGCTTGAACTTTCTTAGGCGTTCGAAAAGCTTTTGTAGATGGACTAGATGATCCTCCTCCGTTTGGGATTTGGCAATCATGTCGTCGACGTAGACCTCAATTTCCTTATGGATCATGTCATGGAAAAGAGTTACCATTGCTCTTTGGTATGTTGCCCCGGCATTAGTTAATCCGAAAGGCATTACCTTATAGCAGAAAATTCCCCATGGGGTGATGAATGTGGTTTTCTCCATGTCTTCTGGAGCCATCTTGATTTGGTTATATCCCGAGAATCCGTCCATAAAGGAGAAGACTGAGAATTGGGCGGTGTTATCCACAAATATGTCAATATGTGGTAGCGGAAAATCATCCTTTGGGCTTGCTCTATTCAAGTCCCGGTAATCCACACACATTCTAACCTTGCCATCCTTCTTTGGAACTGACACAATGTTGGCAACCCATGTCGGATACTTGGTTACGGCTAAAAAGCCGGCATCAAACTGTTTTTTGACCTCCTCTCTAATCTTAAGAGCCATATCGGGTCGGTTTCTTCTCAATTTCTGCTATACTGGCGGGCATTCTGGCTTGAGTGGCAGTTTATGTACGACGATGTTAGGGTCTAAACCCGGCATGTCTTGATACGACCAAGCGAATACATCCACATACTCTTGTAGAAGCTTAACCAACTTTCCCTTCACATCCTCTTGCAGGGAGGCTCCTATCTTGACCTCTTTTTTATCCTCTTCGGTCCCCAAGTTGATCACTTCAATTGACTCCTTGTGGGGTTGTATTACCCTATCCCCTTGATTTGCAAGTCTGGACAATTCTTCAGGCGGTTCATAATCGTCCTCTTCATTATCTTCCTTTTGATTAATTGGGAAATCGAAGTCATAAGGGATTAAGGCAGTGTTGTTTTTGGAGGGTGGATTTGTAGATCTGCATGAGTATGATTTTTTTAGGCTTTTTGTAGCAAATTTTTTTTAAAACAAATGCAAAAAGAAGAAAGAAAAAGAAACTCAATTGGACATAAAGATGCAATTTTATTCATGATTGAAAATAACTTTAAAACATGGGGGCCGCACACAACTAATCATTTGCCTTGGGCAGAGCTAAATGATTTTTTTTAAAAGGTAAAAAACAAACATGGTTTATTACTTGAGCTTGGTAATGATCTCGGGAATTGCGATAGCCCTCCAATTGTTCAAAGCTTCATCCGAAGCACAACGGTATACCAAATCTGGCACGTCTTCCTCCGTGTCTTCAAGTAGAGCCACTTGATCTTCATTGATAAATCCCGCACTGATAAACGTTTCCAAAATGGGGAGGATCCCTTGCTTTGGAGGCTTTGAGGAGGTTTCGGTTGATGGATGATATCCTAAACCGAAGCGATTCTTCTTCTCAGGTATGTCCACTTTGAGGAGGTTTGCCCCATCCGGTGGGTCTGCTCTCTTCTAGAGCTTCTTTTATTGCCCTCCATGATGACATGGCTGTCCTAGCCTCTTTCTTGGGCTTTGAGCTCAAAGTCACGACATTCGCCACTTCCAAAGATTGGAAGGGAACATCCACAGCTTCTTCGTCTGTTTCTATATAACGGAATGACGAAAGATGGCTTACCATCATATCCTCTTGCCCGGAAACTACTATCATTTGGTTATCGATAATGAACTTAAGTTTCTGGTGTAGGGTAGAGGTGATGGCTCCGGCGACATGAATCCAAGGTCGTCCGAGAAGACAACTGTAAGTTGGATTAATATCCATGACTTGGAAGGTTATGGAGAAAACCTTAGGCCCGATTTGGACTGGTAGATCGATCTCCCCTACGACAGCTCTTCTTGACCCATCAAAAGCTTTTACCACCAAGGTGCTGGGCTTCATTACCGTTCCTTCACAAGATAGCTTTAGGAGGGTAGTTTTGGGCATGACGTTCAACGATGACCCCGTGTCCACTAGCACTTGAGAGAGGATGTGGTCCATGCATTTCACGGAGATATGTAAGGCGCGGTTATGAATATGCCCCTCGTCTGGTAGCTCATCGTCGTTGAAACCCAAGTACCTACTCGAGGTAATATTTGCAACTATCCCGTCGAATTGGTCCACAGGGATGTCCTTGGTGACATGTGCCTCACTGAGGATCCGTAGTAATGCTTCTCGGTGTGCTTCCGAGCTTAGTAGTAGGGATAACATGGAGATCTTGGAGGGAGTTTGACCCAATTGGTCAATGATCTTATACTCGCTCTTTTGGATTATTCTCAGGAACTCTTCGGTCTCCTTTTGTGGTGTTGCCTTTTGAGAGGGTCCCGCTTGGTTCTCATTTTCTTCCACGCTCTTTTCTTTGAGCGGCTCTCTTGGTAGTACAACCGGTGTCTTCCCGAGTTCTTTCGGAGCGAAGACTCTACCACTTCTGGTCATTCCTCCAACACCGGTAATGTTAGTGATGCTGGATTCAATTTTTGCTAGTGGTTTTCCTTCCACGTAGGCCACAGGTTGGTAATTCCAAGGTACCTTCTTCGTGCTTTCAAAAGAGAAGGGTGCAGGTACGTGGAATGTTATGGGCTGTATAGGTATTGGTACCTCTCTCCTTTGGTATGGAATTTCGAGAGGTTTTGGGTCATGAGACTCCAAGGTAGCAACGTCCGTGCTATCCTTTATATAGCCCATTTGGATCCAACCTTGGTCCATTAGCTCTTGAAGACAACTCTTCAATTTTCCGCACTTATCCGGGTTGATTTTGCAGGCTTCGCAGTCGGCGTGCATCTCCTCGAACAAACCAAAACCGGTTAATCGCTCCCTCATGATTGACAGGGGAGTCTTTACATTGGCTACCTCCTTGATTGGGCCAAAGTCCTCTTGTTCCTCCACCGCATTTACAGAGGGACTCGCATGCCCCGTCAATGGGTTATTTTTTACATTGGGGTTCTCCTCCTTGAAGGATAATAGCTTCCGGTCAATGAGACTCTGGACTTTGTATTTGAGTGCTTTACAACCTTCAATGTTGTGCCCCGGGGACCCCGCGTGGTATTCGCATCTTGCGTTGGCATCATACCAAGGTGGATATGGTGGCACCAAAGCTGGTAGTGATTTTATCTCAACCATTCCCTTTTGGATTAAGTACGGCAAGATCTGACCGTATGGCATAGGTACAGGATCAAACTGTACATTGCGATAGCTATTCCTCGGGCCCGTTTGGTTTCTTGGTGGGTACCCGCCTTGTTGTTGTTGTTGATTTTGTTGAGGCAACACTGCTAGCTGTCGAGGTGGAGTCGTGGGGATTACTTGAGGTGAGTAATGCCCTTGAGCTGTTGCTGCTGCCACATATGGATAATTGTAGCGAGGCATTTGATTTGATGGTGTGCAAGATGGTCCCACTAAGACAGCATTTGTCTCCCCCTCTTTCTTTTTATGAAAGTTGCTGGGGGGTCTCCTAGCTCCACTTTGAGTTTCTAGAGGGCCTTGGATCTTTCCCCTCTTTACTCCGTCCTCTATCCTTTCACCAATTATGACTAGATCGGAAAAGCCGGAAGATGTGCTCCCAATCATTTTGTCATAATATGGGCCTTGTAGTGTGCCCATAAAGGTATCGACAAGCTCCCTTTCCAACAATGGTGGCTGTACGCGAGAAGCTAGTTCTCTCCACCTTTGAGCGTACTCCTTGAAGGACTCGTTGCTTCTTTGTACGAGGTTCTGCAACTGCATCCTATTTGGAGCCATGTCCAAATTGTATTTGTATTGCTTTAGGAAAGCATCGGCTAAGTCCTTCCACGTTTGGATGTGGGTACGCTCAAGTTGCATGTACCAATCCAATGACGCTCCGCTCAAACAATCTTGAAACACATGCACCATGAGTTTCTCGTTCGTTGCGTAAGCTGCCCTCTTCCTACAGAACATCCGTAGATGGTTCCGAGGGCATTGAATTCCCTTGTACTTCTCGAAATCCGGTACTTTGAATTTTGGAGGGATTACCACATCGGGCACTAAGCACATGTCCAAAGCATTGTGGGCACCGTATGAGCTGGATCCTTCGACAGCTTTTAACCTTTCCTCCAAAACGCGATACATTTGGGTAGTATCGTTGTCTTGGTGGGCACTATCAAGAGCAGAATGTCTTGGCTGATTATCTTCCACATTATGAGAAATAACCTCATGCTGAGTAGTGGAATTTCCTTGAGGACGACGCTCTTCGTTCCTAACGGGAATTGTAAGCGGTGGTGGAGGAGGTGGCACATGACCCTCATTTTCAAGTGGTGGGGTATATCCTAGAGGTAAACCATAAGGAGGTCATTGCACATTGGTTGCATCCGTCGTTGGACGAGGGTTACTCTCTCGGGCCGATAGAGTTTGCATTAACTCTAACATCTGATCCATCTTCCCCTTCATTTCATCAACCTCTTCTCTCAAAGCCGCTTGAGTTTGTTCCAAATTATCCATGATCCTTTGCTTGTTGGCTCGTGTTCCGTACGAGTGTTGGAGATCTGGTTCTTGGACCGAGGGCTTTTTGGGTTTTCTGGCTATGATTGCTTTGAACTGTTTTTAGGGAAATGAATGAGTGTTTTTTTTTTGAAAAATGCATGAAGATGCATGTGAATGTATGTATGCGATGAGTATGCAAAAACATGCGTTTTTATTTTATTTTGCTTTATGAGGAAATTTAAAGGTGCGCAATTAATATTAGCAATTTGAAATATTAAAGGCCGGGAAATTGATAATGCTTCAAAATATTATTTGATTAGATAACATTTGTTTACAAAGTGTAACTAATGTTATTACAAATCAAATAGCCGCTCGCTTTTCGGCTTTGTCCATTTCCTCCCTATAGAAATCTATGGTGTCCTTGCAGAACTTCATAAACTTCTGGATCTCCGTAGGGATGACAAAGTAGGGCGTGACCATCTCGGCCTTTGCTAGCTTCTTTGGAAGTTGGGTGATGACCAAGTTTGAGAATGCAACCAATTTAGTGAAGTCCTCACTTAACCGGGTGGCGTCTTGCCATACAAACTCAATCACTTCCTTTCGTTGATCTAGCTTGACCCTTGCACTTCTAATTTCATCGTGTAGTTGTGCAATATGGTCCCCGTGAGCTCTTGCAATCTTGTCGAAGTATTCTTCGAATTTCTTAATGTCCGCTTCGAGACGATTGCATTTTAGCCTCCCTTGATGAGAAAGGCTCTCATGTCTTTGCCGTTGGACGCGTTCGACTTGGAGCTGCTCTTTCTAGTCTTTGACTACTTCTTGGAGCTGTTGATCTTTCTCTTGAAATTTCAATCTCCATTTTCGTTGAGCTTCGATGGCTAGCTCGCCGAACTTCTTGAGCTCTTGGTTGGAATGCAAGACTCTTTCCAACTCTTCGTCCTTGGCCACAAGGTTGGCATCCGCACTAACCAAGCCGCCTCCTATCCAATCTCTCTTCCCCTCGGAGATTTTTAGCCGCTTTTGGCACACTAGGAGAGAATTTGTCACTTCATCTCGATCTCTCTTCGTCCTAGTGACTTCTCCTAAAGCTTGGAGGTGCTTCAATTCTAACTCTCCATTTTTGTTTTGGAGTTCTCTAATTTTAGCTTTGAGCTCCTCCGCTTCTTGGTTGGGAATGGTTGCAATAGGCTTAGGTGTAGGAGGTTTTGGAGGGCATATGACCACAAAGGGTAGCTTGATTGTTTTAACCCTCTCCTTCACCCATTGAGTATAAAGAGGTTTGGCCACGCAATTCCTCTTGACAACCCTTCCTTTGCGCACTTGGTTCCAAGCTCCTCGGATTCTCTCTAGCAATGCCGGGTCTTGATCACCTTCCCTTAAGAAGAAAGCCTCCAACAAAAGGTCATTGGGTTTGTCTTCCATTGAAAAACCTAGTTGTCGGAGAGAGAGGACCGGATTGTAGTTGATGCATCCCTTAGTACCAATGAGGGGTACATTAGGGAAGTCCCCGCAACTGAGGATGATTTCCGGATCCTCTAAATTTGGAGAAAACCAATGGATGTCTTTCTCGGCGAGAGTTGTCATCCGTTGCGACCACTTGAGCTTGGCCCGGTTTTCCACAAAGTCTCGGCTTCTTGGCATATGGGACATTAACCAAGCTTGCACCAAAGGAGTGCAACAAGATATCGTGCGTCCCCTCCCTTGTTCATGCCTAGAATAGAGGGAATGATAAAAATCCGCCAAAATCGTGGGAACCGGATTTTTAGTCATGAACACCTCTAAAGCCGGAAAGTCTATGAAATCGTCCTTGTTGGGGAATAAGACAATCCCGTAGACTAAAAGGGCTAGGATGGCGTTGATTGCTTTTCCCTCTTTGCTAGCTAACAAATCCCGAGCTTTGGTCTCCAAGAACTTTCTTGTGAATCCCTTAATGTTTCCTCTAATTTCCAAGTTGGATGCTACTTCTTGGACATTAAGGTACAAGGATTCGGCGATGGCCTCTAATGTAGGGTCTTTTCCCGGACCGAGATAGAGTTCATGGTTTTTCATGCTACAACCCAAAATCTTCTCAAATTCTTCCAAGGTTGGAGCTAATTGGAAGTCTTGAAAGGTAAAGCACCGGAGAGGTGGGTCGAAGAATTGAGCCAAAGTGGTTAAGGCCGTTGAATCTATCCTTACGGGTAGGAGATCAAGTATTAGCCCATAGCTTGCTTCGAAAATACTCTTGTTGACCGAAGAGAGCCTTTTACTTAAAGCTAACAAACTTTCCACCTTAGGAGCCTTGATCTTGAAAGCAAGCGTATTTCTATTCCCGGAATCCATATTTCTTTTTGCTAATATTTGGTTGTTCTTTTTAAATTCCTATAAAGCAAAATGATGCGAAAATTATTTTCATGGATGCAAATGGATGCAAAGGTATGGTTTATGAAGGTTCGGAACTTCCCCCCATCCTCACGTGTAGGCTCTAAAGATGAGATTTTCTAAAAAGGTCCCTAGATTCACGGATCTCACATGGAATTAAGGTCGTCGATTACGACACGCATGACTTCAATTCATTCCATGTGAAAATCTCCTCTAGGCGGGGCTGGGCATCCTACCTCACGGACATACGTCAACGCGGGCTTCCGCTCACAACCCCTTCCTAACTTAATTTTTTCTCAAGCTCGGGTAGAGAGCCTCACACGTCCGGCATTAACCCGAACAATGTGGAGTAACACGCTCAAGTAACATCCCCACAATTGATATATATGATATGAATATAAAGCAATATAAAGCAGTTATAAACATAAGCAAGAGAAAGACATAGATAAATAAAATAAAAGCATGTACGCAACAAACATAAAAACATTTAGCTTAAAAGCCAAATAGGATAGGCTTGACTCGCTAGTGGGAAAAGGGTCCCCAGTGAAGTCGCCAGCTGTGCGCTCTCGTTAAAAACGCGCAATCCTCTGAGACGTGTACGAACGCTCGGGAGGCTGTTGTGAAGTCGCCACCAAAGTTTTTGTTTAAAGGGAACGTTGATAAACCGTTAAGTTTTTATTTGAAGGGAAACGATAATAAAACCCTTGACGATGAGGAAAAGGATTGGTCATCGCAACCATTGTCGGGTTCGGGAGTCGATTACGCAAGGGGAAGGTATTAGCACCCCTCACGTCCGTTGTATTCAACGGGAACCTCCTATTTGGCTAAAGCTTAAAATGTTTTTAAATGTTTTGCGTGCATGCTTGTCTATGTAAAAAGGGGAAAAATAAAATATGATGAAAGGGGAAAAAGTTTGTTTTTTATTATTGTGCTTGACAAGATGACGATCTTGCTCCTACGTATCTCCCGGTAGTCGGAGAATTCAAAGCGTACGTAGTTCTTTGGTAGAAAAACGTGATATGTTGGTTATTTTTAATGAATGATGCTTTGACCGAATTCTTGCGATTAAACGTAGCTTGTAATGCTCGCGTATGGGAGACTTAAGCGTATAGCTTGTATGCTCGCGCATGGGAGGCTTAAGCGTTTGTTTACGAATCGTGTTAGAATTGATAAAAACATGTCCGCTGGGGAAAAGGGTTCGAATTGGTCGCTATGGGACCAAAAGGGGTGCAATGGACTCAATCGAGTCGATCATTGACCGAGGTGACTCAAACGAGTCGAGGGGGGTTCGATTGATCCAACGGGATCAAGAACGGGTACGATGGACTCGACGGAGTCGAACATTGACCGGAGTGACTCAAATGAGTCGAGGGATTGAATCTAGTGGCCACGGGGGACCAAAAGGTTCAAATTGACCACAAAGGGCCAAGAATTGGTTTGGTATGGTCGGGTGCGTTGAAAATGGAATGACGATTGTCCGAACGACGAGACATATGTCACACATTCGTTCAATCGGGGCAATGGAGAGACATACGTCAAACCATCCCTTTTTCATTCAAGTTTTTGGTTGAATTTCTTAGAAATCCCAAAGTTTATCAAAACACTTGGTTTGAAACCCAAGATGAGAAAGTTTTAACAAATTTGTGAAAAAACGCACAAGTTCGGCTCAATTTTGAAAACGGTTTTGAAAAGCGAACAAGTTCCGCTCAAGTTCACGTTTGATTTGAAAATCATGAACAAGGCTCTTGTTCATGTTTGGTTTTGAAAACAATGAACTTAGCTTAATTGCTCAAGTTTGTTTTGAAAGTTTGTGAGCGTAACTTGTTTTGCAAGTTACCCAAAAAAAGTGGCTCGAACTTGTGAATCCTTCAATTTTATGCAAAATCCTTGATATGGTTTGGATAAAATGAGTTTCAAACCTCTTAGGTTCTGAGTTCTTGGGCTAGAACCTCAAAAATTGGCTGTTTGGGAGCCTAAACTCAGATTCTGAGTTCTGTCATGGTCGCACTGCGACCATGGCTTCGCACTGCGAACAATGCGAAATTTTGAGTTCAGAAGCTGTTTCTGAACTGTTGTTCAGAAACAACTTCTGAACAATCTCAGAACCTTTTAGGGGAATGAAAAGCTTTGAGATTTGGCAATAAAAAGAGCTGGACAAACCAGTTTAGATGTTTTGCAAACCTTGGGATTTCTTTTGAAATTCAAAAGGGGTTTTTAGAGCAAAAAGGATTTGAGCAAAATTTAAGATGCAAACACAACTATAAATGAAAGGTAAGGACTTAGAACACTTACAGAGATCCTAGCAAAGCTCCTGCTGCAAGGAAATGAAATGAACTTGAATTGGTTGGAGGTTCCTGCAAGGTTTGAATGTTGTTGATTTGGAGCAATGAACTTGTGTAAAGATTTGTGATTGGAACTGGTTTTTTGCTAGTGTTTAGTGCTGGTTTTTTCTGGTTGTTGGTAAGTGCTTGTAAGTTAGAATAATGATCTCTTTTCTATTGCCTTGCATCTCTATTTATAGGCCAAAACCAAATCAATTTTCATCATTGGAAATCCCCAAAATCCAGCTGATTTATGGGCTAGGATCAGGCTAAATCACTTTGCATTTAATGCAAAAGTGAAGAGGTGACCTTGCCTTGCTGCAATGGTCAAGACTTAGCCAAATCCAGCCACTAATTCAATGGACTTTGGATAGCAATGATGATGAAAACAGGGCTGGTTTTCAATTGGTTGTCCCTTGGGATTGGTCCTTGCAATCTTGATGGTTAAGCAATAAAAACGTGCACTGTGATGTGCAGAGGTTGGGGGAAACAAAAGGCAACATGTGGGTTGGTGTGAGGAGGAAGAAAAGCTGCTGAAAAACAGGGCAGCACTCATGGCTTTTTGCAAGTGAAAACCAGCTGGGTTTGACTGGTTTTGGGGGAGAAAGCAGGAAGAAAGTCCACAAGCTGGTGGCTGGCAACCTTAGGGTCAATAGCAGGTCACTTGGGAGGGATAAGAGCTGCCCAAGGGCAAGCCAACTTGCTTGGCACATGCTAGGTTGGAAGAAAAAGCTTCTTTCCTTGGCATTAATGGCAAGTGCCTCAACTCTGGCTTTGCTGAGCTCAATTGGCCATGAATGATGATAAAAACAATAATGAAAATGATATGTAACAAAAAATGGAATTAAATCAAAGAAACCAAAAATCTGCAAAAAAATCGCAGACTTCGCACTGCGAAGTCACCATTTTTGAAATGTTGACTTTTTTGGTTGACTTTTGTTGACTTTGACTTTTTCTCTTTCTTTTTTTTTTGATTTTTGAAAATTGTTTTGGAAAGGCTTGGGACAAAATTAGGGTACAACAGTTCGGTTTGCAGTTTTGACAAAGTAATTGCAAGGTTTTCAGAACAGAGTCTTCGTTATTTTCTTCTTCAAACCTTCAACCTTTTATAGAAGAACAAAAGAGCCGTTTGAGAAGATGATGACCTGGCATTAATAGAGCTGTTGCATTTGAAGCTTAAGTCAGTCACGTGATTTTCTTTAGTGTGTGAAAACAGAGGTTGATGTTGAGTATTTTGATGTTGGCTGCATATTTTGGCAAAACCAAAGTGTTGTTTAGAAGCATCTCCTTATTTAGAACATTTCTTCAGTTACAAGTTTTCTCATTTGAAGCTGTTCAGAAGCTGTATCTTACATCAGAAGCTGAATGCTCATCAGAAGCACTGTAGCACTTCAGAAGCTGATTCAGGTTCTGAAGTCCAGCGTTGACTTTTGTTGACCTCATCAGAAGATGGGTTTTCAGAATTGTTTTGGCGCGAATCTTTGCAAGATTGATCAAGGAATTATTCACGCGTATTGCTTCTAGAATGCTGATTTATTTGGAGAAGATTTTATTGAAGATTTGGTTCAAAGATATGAAATTCGTATTTTCCTGTTATAATCTTTCAAAGATTGAATGCAGTTTTATTTGTTACTTTATTGGATCATTCTTATTTCAGTAACAAATCAATTAAGAAGATTAGTTTGTTATTTATGCTACAAGACTGAAGACTATATAAGGAGGAGTGCTGCTGCTATTCAAGTGACGATTTTAGAGAGTTAAAAAATCAGAGAATTGAGTCTTTGTTATTTTTAAGCTTTTAGCTTTGTTGTGCACCACTCTGTTAGAGTTGGTTTAGGATTGTTATTGAGTTGTAATTCATTCTAAGCCTTTAGGTACGAATGAAGTTTTATTATTGAAGTTTTGTTCAAAAACAGGGTATTGTTAAGGGTTGTTCAAGTGGCTGGGCTTAGTTACTTGAATAGGAAGATAGTTGATTCTATTACTCAGAGTTGGGTAGAAGTTTGACTAGGAGGAGTTTAATTGCTTAGGCTGGGAACTGGGAGTCAGTGTCTTGAGTCTTAAGGGTTAAATCCTATAGTGGATTTCCTTCCTGGATTGGTATCCCCCAGAGTAGGAGGTATTTACTCCGAACTGGATTAACAAACCTCTGTGTTTTTAGCTTTCCTGCACTTTATTTTTCTGCTGATTATTTGCTTTTATATTGTGCTAAGTTCTTTTCAGAACCTGTTGGTTCAGAACCTGTTAGTATCTCTGAAGTATTGCCTGGCCAGAATTTCAATTGGCATCAGAGCAGGCACCCTGCCTGTGTTTTGGGTGAGATCCAGAGGCATTAATTACTGGCAAGCATGGATAGAGAAGGAGGATATGTCAATAGACCACCCCTACTAGATGGCACAAACTATGAGTATTGGAAGTCTAGGATGTGTACTTTTCTAAAGTCTATTGACAGCAGGACTTGGAAAGCTGTGATTAAAGGCTGGGATCATCCAGTAGTTTTGGACAAAGATGGGGAACAAGACTGAGGTTCTGAAGCCTGAGGAGGAATGGACCAAAGCTGAAGATGATCTGTCACTGGGAAATTCAAAAGCTTTGAATGCTATCTTTAATGGTGTTGATCAGAATATGTTCAGACTTATCAAACAATGTACTGTGGCTAAGGATGCTTGGGAAATTCTGAAAACCACTCATGAAGGAACTTCTAAGGTGAAGATGTCCAGATTGCAGTTGCTGACCACTAAGTTTGAGAACCTGAAGATGAAGGAGGATGAAAATATCCAGGATTTCTACATGAATGTGCTGGACATGGCAAATTCTTTTGATTCTCTTGGTGAAAAGATGTCTGATGAGAAGTTAGTAAGAAAAATCCTCAGGTCCCTGCCCAGAAGATTTGATATGAAGGTGACAGCAATTGAAGAGGCTCATGATATTACCACTATGAAGCTTGAGGAGCTGATTGGGTCATTGCTCAATTTTGAAACAACCTTTTGCAAACAGACTGAGAAGAAAGGAAAAGGTGTAGCTTTTACTGTGAATTCTGAAGCTGATGATCAACAAGAGTCTGATGAGGATGACTTATCAGAAGCTCTAGTGTTGCTGGGAAAACAATTCAACAAGATTCTGAAGAATGTTGACAGAAAAGCCAAAGCCAAAGGTCAGAACTTCAGATTCAACAACAAGAAGCAACAAACTGATGTGAAAAAGACCAAGTCTGAAGAGAAAAGTAATCAAGCTAAAGGTGTGCAATGCTATGAGTGTGAGGGGTATGGACATATCAAGTCTGAATGTCCTACTTTTCTTAAGAAGCAGAAGAAAAGCCTAGCAGTTGCATGGTCTGATGATGATTCTGAAGAAGATGCTGGAAGTGAATCTGGTATGTGTGATACTGGTCTGGTTGTAAGGTCAGGAGCTATCTTGAAGAAGGAAGCTGTTTTAGAGTCTGAGACCTTTTCAGAGTCTGACTCAGAGTCTGAAGCCTCATCTGTGTCTGAAGCTACTAAAACCTCATATGATGAACTAGCTGATAACTACAAGAAGCTGTATACCAGAAGTGCTGAGGTTTGCAAACAAGTTTTGGATCAGAAGGAGACTATTCTTCAACTGGAGGGTGAAAAAGGTGAACTGTTAGTGCAGAATTCAGATTTAAAAGAAGAAGTGAACCAACTGAACTCCCAACTTGATCAATTGAAGAAGCAAGTGAGGATGTTGAACTCTGCTACTGATAAGTTGGAGGACATTTTGGGGAATCAGCAACAAGGAAAAACTGGTTTAGGTTTTGTTGATCAGACTCAGATTCCTAAACAGATGAATTTTGTTCCTGCTACTCAAACTCATGATTCTATGGTTGGAACATCAAAGAAGAGACCTCAGATGCTACCTCAGAAGCATGTTCAGATGCTACCTCAGAAGCAACCCCAGAAATTTTTCAGAAACAGAAGGAGGAGAAATCATCCATGGATCTGTCATCATTGTGGAAAGAAATGGCATATCAAACCATTCTGCTTTAAATTGTATGGTTACCCTGAACACTTTCAATATAGAAGAGTGCAACCAGCTGCTATCAGACACAATGTTCAGAAGGTGTGGAAGCCCAAAGTTCAGAATGTAGGCCTTATAGCTCATACTTCTTTGAGAGCCACTTCAAAAGAAGATTGGTATTTTGATAGTGGGTGTTCAAGGCACATGACTGGTGTGAAGAAGCTGCTGAGCAATATCAGATCATACTCCAGAAGTTATGTGACATTTGGAGATGGTGTAAAAGGTCAGATTCTGGGTATTGGTGATTTGATCAGTGAAAGTTTGCCCAGACTTAATGATGTGCTACTGGTGGAAGGATTAACTTCTAATCTGATCAGCATTAGCCAACTTTGTGATCAAGAATTGAAGGGTAATTTCAACAAACTAGAGTGTATTGTTACTGATCAGGAAGATAAGATTCAGATGAGAGGCTGCAGATCCAAAGACAACTGTTACTTATGGGTTTCTGAAGAAGAAAGAAGTCTGACTTCTTGTCTTATGAGCTCAGAAGAGGAAGTCAAACTCTGGCACCAGAAGCTGGGACATCTGCATCTGAAAGGCATGAAGAAAATCCTAAGTACTGAAGCTATCAGAGGTGTACCTAATCTGAAGATCAATGAGGACAATGTTTGTGGTGATTGTCAAATTGGGAAACAAACAAGAAAGTCTCATCCCAGATTAGTTCACCAGGTAACTAATAAAGTACTAGAACTTGTTCATATGGATTTGATGGGGCCTATGCAAGTTGAGAGTATCGGAGGCAAGAGGTATGCTTTTGTAATGGTTGATGATTACTCAAGATTCACATGGATCAGTTTTGTTAGAGAAAAGTCTGATACTTTTGAAGTATTTAAAGACCTGTGCACTCAATTACAAAGAGAAAACAAGAGTTTTTCAGAATCAGAAGTGATCATGGCAAAGAATTTGAAAACAAGAGTTGTTCAGAATTCTGCGCTTCTGAAGGTATAAAGCATGAGTTCTCTGCACCTATCACACCTCAGCAAAATGGTGTAGTTGAGAGGAAGAATAGGACATTAGCAGAATGTGCAAGGGTTATGCTGCATGCTAAGAAGTTTCCATATATGTTCTGGGCTGAAGCAATGAACACAGCATGTTACATACACAATTGAGTCGCTTTGAAAAAGGGAACATCATCTACATTGTAGGAACTGTGGAATGGAAGGAAGCCTACAGTCAAATATTTCCATGTGTTTGGGAGCAGATGCTATATTTTGGCTGACAGGGAAAATAGAAGAAAACTGGATCCTAAGTCTGATGAGGGCATATTCCTGGGTTATTCAGTGAACAGCAGAGCTTATAGGGTGTTTAATTCTAGAACCAAAGTTGTGATGGAGTCCATTAATGTGGTAATTGATGATCTGTCTGCTGAGAAAGATAAAGGTGAGTCTGAAGTTGTTCCAGAGTCTGAAGCATCAGAAGAACAATCTTCAGAAGCAGAAAAGCATCCAGAGTCTGAAGAAGCAGAAGTGCATCCAGATCAAGATCCTACCAATAAAGGGCCATCAATTAGAGTTCAGAAAGATCATCCAAAGGAGCTTATCATTGGGAGTTTGGATCAAGGGGTCAGAACCAGGAGATCAGAACCAGCTGCTACTGATTCATGCTTTGTGTCAAAGCTTGAACCTAAAAATGTGAAAGAAGCCCCGACTGATGAATTTTGGATTGAAGCTATGCAAGATGAGTTGAATCAATTCAAAAGGAGTGAAGTATGGGATCTGGTTCCTAGACCTGAAGGGTTGAATGTGATTGGTACTAAGTGGATATACAAGAATAAAACAGATGAAAATGGTACTGTAGTCAGAAACAAAGCAAGGTTGGTTGCTCAAGGCTATACTCAAGTTGAGGGACTTGATTTTGATGAAACCTTTGCACCTGTGGCCAGACTAGAGTCCATAAGACTACTGTTGGGTGTATCTTGCATTCTCAAGTTCAAATTGTTCCAGATGGATGTGAAGAGTGCATTTTTGAATGGATATTTGCAAGAAGAAGTATATGTTGAACAGCCTAAGGGTTTTGTGGATCCTAAGTTTCCAGAACATGTGTACAAGTTGAAGAAAGCTTTATATGGATTGAAACTAGCACCAAGAGCATGTTATGAAAGGCTTACTCAATTTCTTGTTGCTCAAGGTTACAGAAAAGGAGGTTCTGATAAGACTTTGTTTGTGAAAGATGAAAATGGGAGTCTGATGATTGCTCAGATTTATGTAGATGATATTGTGTTTGGAGGAATGTCTCAGAAGATGGTCAAACTGTTTGTTCAGCAAATACAATCAGAGTTTGAAATGAGTTTGGTTGGAGAGCTGACTTATTTTCTTGGATTACAAGTCAAGCAAATGGAAGATACAATCTTCATTTCTCAGAGTAAATATGCCAAGAACATAGTGAAGAAGTTTGGTATGGAATCTGCTGCTCATAAGAAGACACCAGCTGCTACTCATCTGAAGCTAACCAAAGATGAACATGGAGTCTCAGTTGATCAAAGTCAGTACAGAAGCATGATAGGGAGCTTATTGTATTTAACTGCAAGCAGACCTGATATCACTTATGCTGTTGGAGTATGTGCAAGATACCAAGCTGATCCTAAGATGAGTCATTTGACACAAGTTAAAAGGATCCTGAAGTATGTGAATAGCACAAGTGACTATGGAATCATGTATTCACATAGTTCAAGTTCTGAACTGATGGGATTTTGTGATGCTGACTGGGCAGGAAGTGCTGATGACAGGAAGAGCACTTCAGGAGGATGTTTCTTTCTAGGAAATAATTTAATTTCCTGGTTCAGCAAGAAACAAAATTGTGTTTCATTGTCAACTGCTGAGGCTGAATATATTGCTGCTGGGAGTAGTTGTTCACAACTGGTTTGGATGAAACAGATGCTTGAGGAGTACAACATTAATCAAGGAACTATGACATTATTTTGTGACAATTTGAGTGCAATCAACATCTCTAAGAACCCAATATAGCACAACAGAACTAAACACATTGATATCAGACATCATTTTATCAGAAATCTTGTGGAGGATAAAGTCATTCAGCTGGAACATGTAGCTACTGAAGAACAAGTTGCTGACATTTTCACAAAGTCCTTGGATGCTAAACAGTTTGAAAACTTAAGGAGCAAGTTAGGTGTGTGTTTGCATGAAGAGTTATAGCAATTACTGCAAACTGGATGTGAGGAAGATAGAGTACCTGCCAGTTGTGCTTATGCTGAGTGTGGTCCTGAACCTGAGTCTGAGTCTGATATGGTTTCAAGGATATGTGTTACTTGTTTTGATCCCTATTTGAAGTCTGAAGTTTGTCATAATTTTGTGGCTAAAAAGGGGGAGAAAAATTTATGTTCAGACAAGAGTTGTTCAGAATGTGTGCCATTGATTCAGCCATTGATTCAGAAGGTGACTAATTTTGCTCTGATACCAAGCATTATGCTCCTGAAGAACCTTTGCAGCAACAAGATATGTCCAGATATGATTAAGGGGGAATATGTGTCTCAGGGGGAGTTCATGATAGTTGTTATCCTGAGTAATACTGTGTTCCTGAAGAGTGGTCCTGAAGATCAAGTGTGTCCTGAAGTATGCTCTGATACTTTTTTTCTCTGTAGTTCAGTAGTGAGGGGGAGTGTGTGTGAGAAGCTGAGTTGCATGGGGAGCGTTGTGAAGCTTAGTATTTGTTTATGTCTTTGTGAAGCTTCAGGGGGAGTGTGTGTGAGAGTGTGTGATGATCAGGAGTTGATCAGTAGCTCTGATACCATGGTTGTGATGATCAGGAGTTGATCAGTACTTGTCTTTTGTGTGCTTCAGGAGTCAGAAGCTGAAACTGGTTGATTTTTTGTTGATTTAAGCATAGCTCAGATTTGTTTGTCCGCTGCTTAGCTCTATGCTATGTTATTTTATTGTGGAGTTCTTCATTGCTGAATTGATTATAAGGGAGATTGAAGAACTTGGATGGTTTTAGCCAAAAATTTGCCAAAGGGGGAGATTGTTGAGTATTTTGATGTTGGCTGCATATTTTGGCAAAACCAAAGTGTTGTTTAGAAGCATCTCCTTATTTATAACATTTCTTCAGTTACAAGTTTTCTCATTTGAAGCTGTTCAGAAGCTGTATCTTACATCAGAAGCTGAATGCTCATCAGAAGCACTGTAGCACTTCAGAAGCTGATTCAGGTTCTGAAGTCCAGCGTTGACTTTTGTTGACCTCATCAGAAGATGGGTTTTCAGAATTGTTTTGGCGCGAATCTTTGCAAGATTGATCAAGGAATTATTCACGCGTATTGCTTCTAGAATGCTGATTTATTTGGAGAAGATTTTATTGAAGATTTGGTTCAAAGATATGAAATTCGTATTTTCCTGTTATAATCTTTCAAAGATTGAATGCAGTTTTATTTGTTACTTTATTGGATCATTCTTATTTCAGTAACAAATCAATTCAGAAGATTAGTTTGTTATTTATGCTACAAGACTGAAGACTATATAAGGAGGAGTGCTGCTGCTATTCAAGTGACGATTTTAGAGAGTTAAAAAATCAGAGAATTGAGTCTTTGTTATTTTTAAGCTTTTAGCTTTGTTGTGCACCACTCTGTTAGAGTTGGTTTAGGATTGTTATTGAGTTGTAATTCATTCTAAGCCTTTAGGTACGAATGAAGTTTTATTATTGAAGTTTTGTTCAAAAACAGGGTATTGTTAAGGGTTGTTCAAGTGGCTGGGCTTAGTTACTTGAATAGGAAGATAGTGGATTCTATTACTCAGTGTTGGGTAGAAGTTTGACTAGGAGGAGTTTAATTGCTTAGGCTGGGAACTGGGAGTCAGTGTCTTGAGTCTTAAGGGTTAAATCCTATAGTGGATTTCCTTCCTGGATTGGTATCCCCCAGAGTAGGAGGTGTTTACTACGAACTGGGTTAACAAACCTCTGTGTTTTTAGCTTTCCTGCACTTTATTTTTCTGCTGATTATTTGCTTTTATATTGTGCTAAGTTCTGTTCAGAACCTGTTGGTTCAGAACCTGTTAGTATCTCTTAAGTATTGCGTGGCCAGAATTTCAGTTGAGAAAAGTCACGTTTTGAATTTGCTTCCTTAGTCACGGGTTGCCTTTAAGCAAAAAGAGCTGTTCTGATTTTTGTGCTTTTTGTAGAGGTCTATTCATCCTAGGTACTGTTGACAGTGAGAGTATAGTGGCTTCAGACTCTCTTCATCCTACTTGCCTTGCCTTCAGACGCACTTTGCCTTCAGACCCACTTTGTCTTCAGACGCAGCTTCCAGCTCAACTTCAGACTCACTTCTTTAGACTTCAGACTTGTATCTTAAGAAACACTTCATTGCAGCTTCAGACTTGTCCTAAATGCATCTTCAGAAGCACTTCAGATTCGTCCTTCAGAACTACTTCAGAAGCTCTTCAGACTTGCCTTCAGAGGCACTGTTCATCAGAGGCACTTCTGAGGTACTGTTCATCAGAGGCTCTTCAGAGGCACTGTTCATTTGAGGCTCTTCAGAGGCACTGTTCATCAGAGCCTCTCTTCAGAGGCACTCTTCAGTGCTTCTTCAGAGGCACTCTTCAGTGCTTCTTCAGAGACACTCTTCTGAATCTAAGTGTCTTCAGAGGCACTCTAAATAACTTCAGAACCTCTTCTGCATAATCTGATTTCATTCAGCTTCTGATTGCCTTGCAGCACAAGTCATCGTGCTCTTCAGACTTGCTCTTATCAGAGTCTGAAGTTCATCAGACTTGAACTCAGAGTCTGATATTCTTCAGACTTGAACTCAGAGTCTGATGTTCTTCAGACTTGAACTCAGAGTCTGATGTTCCTCAGACTTGAACTCTTTCAGAGTCTGAAGTCCTTCAGACTTCAGAGGCATGTCTTCAGACTTACTTCTTCAGAGTCTGATTGTCGCGTCGAATTTCGGATATCAAGCTATTGGGAAGCGTTGAATCACTAATTTTAAATCACGACTGAACTTTTAATTTTTCGGGGAGAAAAGGAAAAAAGTTCGAAATTACCCTTTGAAAAAGATTTTAGGTTCGAAAGTCGATTATGAGAGGGGAAGGTATTAGCACCCCTCACATCCGTTGTACTCAACGGGAACCTCTCAGTCGGCTTAGGCTTAAAATGTTTCGAAGTTTTACTTGCGTGTTTTGAACATATAAAAAAGGAAAAGAAAATATAATGTGAAGTGAAGAAAGAGATAAAAACAAACGAAAGGGAAAGAAAAAAAGTTTTTTATTAATGGGCTTGACAAGATGTCGATCTTGCTCCTACGTATCTTCCGGTAGTCGGAGAATTCAAAGCGTACGTAGTTCTTTGGTTGAAAAAGTTTGTATGTTGGTTTGTTTTAATTAAAAAAGATTTGACGACGCACAGAGGCGTAAAATGTTTAAATGATAAAGACGACGAACGCTAAGGCGATAGCGCAAGGCGTAAATGTTTTAAAATAAAAAGACAGACGCGCGGAGGCGTAAAAAGTTTAAAAAATAAAGACAAACGCACAGAGGCGTAAAAAGTTTAAAAATAAAGACAAATGCACAGAGGCGTAAAAAGTTTGAAAATAAAACGCGCGAAGGGTTCGGATTGACCACGTGGGCCAAGAAAAGGTTAAAAATGGCCACAAGGGGACCAAGGGAAGGTTGAGCGTGCTAGACGCGTCAAAGGTGGAATGACGATTGCCCGAGCGACGAGACATACGTCACGCATTCGTGCAACCGAGGTTTGGGGAGACATACGTCAAGCCATTCCCGTTTCATTCAAGTTGGTTTCGTTGAAACTTGGAGAAGATCTCAAAGGGAACCAAAACACTTTAAAAGGAAAGTTGCAAAAAGGAAATCACGAACAAATTTGTTGTTCGAGTTTATTAAAATCATGAACATTACTTGTTGCTTAAGCTATTGAAACTCAAGAACAAGCGTAGTTCAAGTTTGAGCGATGAACAAAATCATAAAACATACACAAATTTGGAAAGTTCACAAGTTCGGCTCAATTCGAGCTTGGTTTAAAAAGAATGAGCAAGCTCGGCTTAAGTTCGTGTTTTGATTTGAAAATCATGAACAACATGGTTGTTCAAGTTTGGTTTTGAAAATAGAGAACTTAGCCTATTGCTCAAACTTGGTTTTGAAAATTAAGGACATAACTTGTTTCACAAGTTACTCAAAATTTATCGCACGAACTTGTAAAATTTTCAAAGTTGTGCATGATTCTTTGATGTGTTTTGAACAAAAATGTATTTTAACACTCTTTAGGTTCTGAATCAAGGGCTGGAACCCCAAAAATTTGGCATTTGGATGCCTGATTCATGTTCTGAATTTCACATACTTCGCAGAGCAACCAGAACTTGGCTCTGCGAAGTCAGGTTCTGATGTGGTCGCTCTGCGAACATACTTTGCTCTACGAAGTATGCGAAATTTTGAACTCAGAAGCTGTTTCTGAACAGAAGTTCAGAAACTGCTCCTGAGCAAGCTTCAGAACCTAAAGGGGGTTAAGAAGCTTTGCAAAAATTGGGAAAAAGGAGTGTAAAAAATCAGTTTCAAGGCTTGGCCCCTTTGAGATCCCTTTTGAGTTTTAAAAGGGGTTTTTGTGCACAAAATGAAATTGAACAAAGCAAGAGATGCAAACAGTAATCAAGATGAAAGATAAAGATTATAGGAGACTTACAGAACTCCTAGCAATGCTTGTGCAAGAGGTTGGAAGTAGCTTGCTTGATTGATTAGAGGTTATGGATGATGAACTCTAACTTGCTTTGTGTATGAACTGTTTTTATGCTGCAATGTGATGGATTTTGGTGTGAATTCCGTGTGTATTGTGGCTGTTTTTCTGGTGTGTAAACGTGTGAATTCAGTGTGTTTTCAATTGTCTAATCCTTGTGTCTTGCCATTCCTTTTATAGGCAAAAATGCAATCCAATGCAATGATGGCAAATCTCTAGATCCTAGCTGATTTGTGGGCTAAATTCAGGCTAAATGGCTTTGCATTAAATGCTAAAGGATAGAAGTTACTTGCCTTGTGCCAAGGGTCAAGACCTTGACTGATTTCAGCCACAAAATCCAGCTGATTCTAGAAGGTAATGATGGAAAAAACTGAAAAACAGGGCAGCTTGAAATTGTATGATTCTTGGGATCAATCCTTGCAATCTTGGAAGGCCAAGCAATGAAAACGTGTACTGCCATGTACAGGGAGATTGGGGGAAGCAAAATGAGCATGTGGGCTAGTGTGTGGGAGGAGAAATCCAGCTCAAAACAGGGCAGCACAAACAGCTTTTTGCAAGCAAAAACCACTTGAGTTTGACTGGTTTTGGTGAAGGAAGAAGGAAGGAAAGGGATCAAGTAGCTGGCTGGCAAGCTCAGGTTGGAGGATAGGTCAATTGGGAGGGACAAGAGCTGACCAAGGGCAGCCAATTTGATTGAGCACATGTTAGGTTGGATGAAAAACCTTCTTACCTTTTACCTTTAATGTCACACCTTTGATCTTGCTTTGCTGCATCATTTCAGTCACAAATAGCAATAACAATAATAATAATACTAATAATAATAACTACAAATGAAAACAAAACAGATAAATCAAAGAAATAAAAATTCTGCAGAAAAATCGCAGAGGTCGCAGTGCGAAGGTCACTTCGCACTGCGAACTCCCCTTTTTTTGATTTTTTTGTTTTGAAATAAAATAAAAGTAAAAAATGAATAAATAAATAATAATAACAATAATAATAAAGATAATGGCAATAATAGTAATGAAAATGATAATGAAAATAAATAAAAATAGTAATGAAAATGATGATAATAAAAATGATGAAAAAGCTTAATAATATTAATTATAATAAAACCTTACTAATGGTAAAAAGATAATAATGATATTATTAATGAAAATAGAATAACAATAATATTAATAATAATAAGGATGATGATACTATTAATAGTAATGCTAATGCAAGTAAAATTCAATGACAAGAATGAAATAATAAAAGGTAATAATAAGTGATGAAATAATAAAAGATAAAACGAAGAAAAATACGAGTCAAAAAATGGGGTATGACACTGATGTTCTTCAGACTTCAGAAGCATGTCTCCAGACTTGCTCCTTCAGAGTCTGATGTTCTTCAGACTTCAGAAGCATGTCTTCAGACTTGCTCCTTTCAGAGTCTGATGTTCTTCAGACTTCAAAAGCATGTCTTCAGACTTGCTCCTTCAGAGTCTGATGACTGGCTTGCACTCAAGTCTGATGTTCAGCTTGCAATTCAGAGTCTGACTGGCTACTTGCAATTCAGAGTCTGATGTTTTGCTGCAACACAGAATCTGATTGCTGCTTGCAATTCAGAGTATGATGTTTTGCTGCAACTCAGAATCTGATTGCTACAACTCAGAGTCTGATGTCTGATTGCTTGCAACCTAAGCTTCAATGCATTTCACTTGCTCTTTACTTGATTTTTCAGAACCATGATAAATACCAATCCATAAGAATGTGGTCCTGCACACATAGAATCAAGCATTAGCAAAAACCAATTTTCTTATTAACACTTTGTTATCATCAAAACTCAATGAGGGATATGTTCATACAGTTTGTTCCAACAATCTCCCCCTTTTTGATGATGACAAACACAAGTATTAAATAGAAAATTGTTGTTAATCTAATTAACCAGCTGATTTCAGGGTCTGAGTTTTGTAAGCTCCCCCTAAGTCTAATAATCCACAAGGAGAGGTTTGTAAGCTCCCCCTGAGTCTTATGATAATTCCCAAGGTGAGGTTTGTAAGCTCCCCCTGAGTTTTATCCAGGTTAATCAAATTCAGTTTAAATCAAATGAGTAAAAACTCAGAAATTATCACACATATAGAGGCTAAGAGACTAGACAAAGTTCTCCTAAGTTAATTAATTTTCAAAATTAACTTATACACTGTGGCTCAGAGTCCTGAAGTATTGGTTCAATCTCCCCAAATACTTGTTTACTTTCTTCCCCTTTTGTCATCAACAAAAAAATTCTAGAGTTGAAAAGAGAGAGTTTAAAAGTGAGATAAAAAGAATTTACTTTCTTCCCAACTGAAGGTGAGAAAAACAATGAGATAAACAAGTTTATTTTCTCCCCAGGTGAAAAGGTTTGAAACACGTATAAGAGTTTACTTTCTCCCCCTTTCAAAATTGAGATAAAAAATTGTTCATAGAACAAGGTGGATAAGATTTGAAAAACACGTGTCCATAGACCCAGGTGGATAAAATCTGAAAATCCTTTGGTCATAGAACCAGGTGGATCAAATCTGAAACACTTTGGTCATAGAACCAGGTGGATCAAATCTGAAAACACTAGATTCATAGAACCAGGTGGATAAAATCTGAAACACTTGATTCTGAAGGTGAGAAAAACACACAAGAAGGGGGGGGGGGGGTTGAATTGTGTGGACTCCAAAAACTTGGTTTCTTTCTTTTCAAAAACTTAAGACTAGTTCAAAAACAAGTTCTGAACTATAATCAAAGAGTATTGCAGCGGATTCAAAATGAAAAGAGAGAGGGAAAGAGAGACACACAAAGATTTATACTGGTTCCTTCCAAATGTTGGAAGTAGTCCATTCCCCTTGTTTTCCAATAATCAGCCTGATTACAATTACTCAGACCACAAAGGAATGAGATTTCCAGTTGCTTAGACCACCAAGGAATAAGACTTCTAATGTTCAGACCACTAAGGAATGAACCAACCTTGCTTAGACCACAAAGGAATAAGACTCCCTGCACAGACCACCCAGGAATGTGACTAACAGCTCAGACCACAAAGGAATGAGTTTACAATTGCTCAGTATACAGACTGAGGCTTAAGGACCAAACTGAATTACAAAGAAATAAGTTTGGATTGAACACTTGATAAAATATCAGAGGTGTTCTCTTAATACAACACAGGTTAAGACTCTTAACCTTAAGAAATTCTAAGTTACAAAGACTAAAAGAATTTCTAAGAGTTTTGTGAACTTATGAGTTTTGACAGCAAAAACAGAGCACAGGTTCAGCAGTTTTGTTTCAAGAGTCTTAGACAATTTCTTCTTCAATTCTTCTTCCTTTTATAGAGGAAATTAGAGTTGTTGAAGACTTGCATAAATTAAGCAAAGAGCCGTTGCAAATTGAGAGCTAGGATAGCTGCAATTGTGTGCTGAACTTTTGCAGAAAACAGAGTGCAGCAGCCATTTTTGAATTTGCTTTCCTTAAAAGCTGGGGAATGTTTGAGTCAGGGAGACAACTGTTCCATTGAGTTGTTCTGACATATCCAGGCATTAAATGCGCACAGTAACAGTTGCTTTTCTTGCCACATCAGACTTCAGAAGCTTCTGCGTGAACAGTACATCAGAAGCTCTCTTTAGGAGCACTGTTCATCAGAAGCACTTCTTCAGACTCAGACTTCAGAAGCAGGTCTTCAGACGTTGACTTTTGTTGACTTCCTTCAGACTCAGACTTCAGAAGCTGTCTTCAGACGCAGGCTTCAGACTCCCCTTCAGAATCTGATCAGTAGCACCACTTCAGGAGCACTCTTCAGACCCAGTTTTCTTCCAGCTTTGCAACATTGCTTCTAAGCTTGTTCTTCCATAACCATTATCAATTTCCAATCATTAAACACATGGTTCTGAAATAACTTGAACAAAGCATTAGCAAATAACCAATTTTCTATTTAACACTTTTGTTATCATCAAAACCACAAAGAGAGATATGTTTATACATAATGTTTCAACAATCTCCCCCTTAATTCAGAAGAGAGTTGTTTAACACATTTTGTTCCAACAATCTCCCCCTTTTTGATGATGACAAACATAAGTATTAAATCAGAAAATTGTTGTTAACTTAATTAACAAGTTAACTGCAGGGTGTGAGGTTTGTAAGCTCCCCCCTGAGTTTGATCCAAGTTAATTAAGTTCAGTTTAAATCAAAACATGTGAAAATTTTATAATTGTTGTTAAGTTTAATTAACAAGCTGACTTCAGGAGAGGTTTGTAAGCTCCCCCTAGGTCTGACAATCCTCAAGGTTAGGTTTGTAAGCTCCCCCTGATTCTTATCCATGTTAATTAAACTCAACTTAAAACAATAAAGTGAAATTATCACTCAGAATTATAAATAACTTGTTGACTTCAGGTTCTGAGGTTTGTAAGCTCTCCCCCTAAGTCTGATAATCCACAGGATGAGTTTTGTAAGCTCCCTGAGTCTTATCCAAGTTATTTTAAATTCATTTTAACTCACTAAGAGTTATGTATCTCACAGAATTTCAATTCAGAGACTAAGAGTTAAAAACAGTTCTCACAAGTTAATTTCAATCATATTTTAACTTATGTTCAGAGCCTCAGGTCTTAATACCTTTTACTCCCCTTTCATAAGTTAATTACTGACAGAATTTAACTTATATTTTGAGCTCAGGAGCTTTTAATACTTGTTTTACATCTCTCCCCCTTTTGTCATCAACAAAAAGTTTTAAAAGAGTTTGAAAAACATGTGTATATGACATCTCTCCCCCTTTTCTCTAGAGAGTTTGAGAACATCTCTCCCCCTTAAAAAATTTTTTCAGAGAATTGAGAGAGTTTGAAAAGACATGTGAGATAATTATGCAATCATATAGATAATCAAGCAGCAAAGATGAGTATCAGAGCATACTTGATTTTTCATGAGTATATGACATTGCATAGAATGTTGTTCAGAAGCAGAAAAATATAGTTCAGAGCTTCTGATCAAAGCATTCTTTGTTCAGACATAGCTGTTCAGTATAATTTGTTCAGTATCAGAGCAAATCTGAGCTATTTTAAACAAAATGACTCAGATCATATGTCTACTGATACCAATTGAAGGTTTTAATACAGCTGAACTTATATCAGAATCTGATACCAAAATATGGTTCAGTGCTAATACCATGATATAGCATTTGGTTCTGTGTGGACTTAAAATAAGTGCTGCTGAAATCTTTCAGACCAACTGATACCAATTTTAAAATAAGTTCTAAAAGCTGAACATGTCTGATATACTTGAGCATTTGAAAAATGTGTCTGTGTTAAAACAGTTTAACAACAGACTGATACCAACTGAAATTGTTTGTGAAGTAATTTTAGCATTTGATATCAATAGCAGAAAATCACATTTCTATATTGATGAATTTGGGAGGGATAAAGTATAAACTGTCAAAGCTTTAATCATCATTGCCCAGGGTTATACTTATCAGATTCTGACCAAACATTAGATTTCTATCAGATTCAGTAGTCAGAAAATCCAGGTTCTGAACTATCAGACTCTGAAGTTTTCCAAGCTTAACTTTCTTCAGACTCTAAGAAAATGAGTGTCTGATAAGTCTTAGCTTATGATAAACTCAGGGTCTCAGTTATCATTCAGATTCAAGCACATTTTCAAGAGATAAAATGCATGCTCAGATTCTTTTTAATAAAATTAAATCTTTCTTCTGTTAGGGGTTTTGTGAAAATGTCAGCCCATTGATGATCAATATCAATGAGCTGAATATCTAAAACACCCTTCTGAACATAATCTCTTATAAAATGATGTTTTATTTCTATGTGCTTGGCTCTAGAATGCAGAATTGGATTTTTAGACAGACATATTGCAGCAGTGTTATCACAATAAATTGGAATGTTATCTGCATGAATCTGATAATCCTCTAATTGATGTTTCATCCAGAGAAGTTGTGTGCTACAACTTGCAGTTGAGATGTATTCTGCTTCTGCTGTTGACAAAGCAATGGTTGCTTGTCTCTTGCTGGCCCAGGATATCAGATTTTCACCAAGAAACTGACAGTTTCCACTGGTGGACTTTCTTTCAATCCTGTCCCCAGCATAGTCAGCATCACAGAATCCAACTAGCTTATAATTCAAGGATTTCTTATACAGAAGTCCCAAATTAGTTGTTCCTTTCAGATACCTAAAGATTCTCTTGACAGCAGTCATATGAGATTCTCTAGGATCTGACTGGAATCTAGCACACAGACATAACCTAAATAAAATATCTGGCCTAGAAGCAGTTAAGTATAAAAGAGAACCTATCATACCTCTGTACAGCTTCTGATCTACTTTAGAGCCATTGTCCTCTTTGCTTAAGGTGCAGGTGGGATGCATTGGTGTTGTCATCAGCTTGCAATCATCCAGCTGGAACTTCTTCAGAAGCTCCTTAGTGTATTTGGACTGATGAACATAGACACCATCTTTGCATTGGTTGATTTGAATTCCCAAAAAGAATTTCAGCTCACCCATCATGCTCATTTCAAATTCATCCTGCATTAACTTTGAAAACTCTTTGAAAAGGGAGGCATTAGTAGAACCAAATATGATATCATCAACATATATTTGCACAATTAAGATTTCTTTCTTAACAGTTTTCCTAAAGAGTGTATTGTCAACTTGACCTCTTACAAAATCATTTTTAATCAAGAAATTCCTTAGTCTTTCATACCAAGCTTTAGGAGCTTGTTTCAGACCATACAGAGATTTCTTAAGTTTAAAAACAAAGTCTGGATTTTTAACATCTTCAAAACCAGGAGGTTGTTTAACATACACTTCTTCAGAAATTACACCATTTAAGAAAGAACTCTTAACATCCATTTGATACAAGATGATATCATGATTAACAACATAAGAAAGAAGTAACCTAATTGCTTCCAGTCTTGCAACTGGGGCAAAAGTTTCTGTGTAATCAATTCCTTCTTGCTGGCTGTACCCTTGAGCTACTAATCTAGCCTTGTTTCTGATCACTTCTCCTTGTTCATTGAGCTTGTTCCTGAACACCCATTTTGTTCCAATGATGTTCTTATGATCAGGTCTTGCAACTAGATCCCAGACATCATTCCTTTGAAACTGGTTCTGTTCTTCCTGCATTGCTACAATCCAGCCATCATCAGCAAGTGCTTCATCAGCAGTTGTGGGCTCAATCATGGATAGCAGGCCAAGCATAGACTCATTCTGAGTGAATGCTGATCTTGTCTTCCTTGGACTGTTCTTGTTTCCAATGATCAACTCCTCAGGGTGTGAAGACTTGTACTTGAATGAGGTTCTGGGTGGATTAGCTTCTGAAGAATCATCAGGGATTTGTACAGAACCATGCTGGTCTTGATTTGCTTCAGGAGTAATGTCATTATCAGAGAGTTTCTCAGATTCTTCATTGTTTTCAGCTTCTGAACCTTCTTCAGACTCTGAACTAGGTTCAGCTTCTGAAGGTTCTTCTGAGATTCTGACATCTGTAAAACTCTCAACCAACTCTGGTATTTCATTACCAGGCTTCTTATCATCAAACCTAATATGTATAGCTTCTTCAACAACATGTGTTTCAGAATTATACACCCTGTATGCCTTAGATCTCTCTGAATATCCTAAAAAGGTACCCTTTTGAGCCTTAGCATCAAATTTCTTTAGGTAGATTTTTTTGTTTAGTATGTAACAAGTACAACCAAACTGATGAAAATAAGAAATACTTGGTTTTCTTCCTTTAAACAGTTCATATGCTGTTTTATTCAGAATAGGTCTGATATAGATCCTGTTCTGAATATAACATGCTGTGTTTACAGCTTCTGCCCAAAAGTACTTAGCAATTTTGGATTCATGGATCATGGTTCTGGCCATTTCCTGTAAAGATCTGTTCTTTCTCTCTACAACTCCATTTTGTTGTGGAGTTCTAGGAGATGAGAACTCATGGACAATTCCATGATCTTCACAAAAATTTTCAAATGGTTCATTTTCAAATTCCCCACCATGATCACTTCTTATTTTTAAAATTTTCAAATCAGTTTCATTTTGTACTTGTTTGCAGAATTTGAAAAACATATCATATGTTTCATTTTTGTTTCTAAGGAATTTAACCCAAGTCCACCTACTATAATCATCAACAATTACAAGTCCATACTTCTTCCCATTGATTGAAGCTGTTCCAACAGTACCAAACAAATCAATGTGAAGGAGTTCCAAGGGTTTTGAGGTGGAAACAATGTTCTTAGATTTAAAAGAAGTTTTTGAAAACTTTCCAATTTGGCATGCACTGCACAGTGCATCTGAGTGATAATCAATTTTGGGTAGGCCTCTGACCAGCTGTAAATTGCTAAGCTTAGAGATGAGTCTCCAGTTAGCATGTTCCAGCCTTTTGTGCCACACCCACTTCTCATCACTCACAGACAGAAGACAAACAACCTTCTGCTGAACCAATTCAGAAAAATTTATTTTATAAACATTGTTTTTCCTACTACCTTTGAACACTACATACTTATTCTCATTGTTGATTACAGTGCAAGTGTTCTTATTAAACAAGACTTCATAATTACTATCACATAATTGACTTATGCTAAGTAAATTATGTCTAAGTCCATCTACCAGCCAAACATTTTCAATGTACAGGGAAGAATTACCTATCTTACCAGTACCAATGATCTTTCCTTTCTGACTTCCTCCAAACCCCACGGTTCCTCCCTCTTTCAGAGTCAGGGTTTGGAACATAGACTTGTCCCCTGTCATATGATGCGAGCATCCACTGTCCAGGTACCAGGACCTTTCCTTTTCTCTGGATGACAAGCATATCTGCAATTGAAATGATCTCAGACTTAGGTACCCAGATTTTCATGGGTCCTTTGGGGTTAGTCCTGAAAGGTTTTGGCTTTTTCATCTTGTGTCTGAAGTTATGATATTCAGACTTGTTCTGATACTTTGGATATGAATCCTTGTATCTTGAATAAGTCTGAGTTTTAGAACCTGAGTTCTTCAGAACCTGAGTTCTCAAGGGTTTGGACTCAGATTTCTTCAGAACCTGAGACCTGAAAGTCTTTGGTTCTGATTTGTTTTGAGTCTGAACCATTGAGTACTTTGGTTCTGGTTTCTTCAGAACTCTAATTTTGTTTGCTTCAGACACAAGGCAAGCTTCAGTTTTACCTTTCTTAACACAATTTTGAAGCAGAAAACTGATTGATTTGCTTTTGCTTGCTTTGCTTAACATTCTGAGATTGAAAATGTTTTGTATTGACTGGTTTAATAGATTTTGAAGTTTTAATAAACTCAGTCTTTTAAAAATTTGAATTTGAATTATTCAGATTCTGAGACTTACTAGTTCCAGGTTCTGAACTCTTCAGATTCTGAACATTTTCAGATTCAGAGTCTGATTTTCTCTTACTCTTAGGCCTAGGACCTTTTGGCTTAGATTTAGGCAAGGTTTTAACATCTGCCTTCATCTTATCCTGAGGTTCAGAAGCTTTAGAGTCTGAGCTGTTCAGAACTTCAGACTCAGTCTCAGTTTCTAACATTTTCAATTTCTCAGAGTTATCAGAAGCAGGCACAAAGCATATACCATTGCCTTTTAAAATATTTCCAGAACCGGAAGGTGAGTTTGATTCATTTGAAGGTTTGAATGAATCATAGCCAATGCCTTCACCTTTGTTTCTGACCATATTATAAAGCATAGAGGCAATTTTAGATCTATTGAATCCAGTTAGAATGAAATCCTGAAGAGCTATTTCATGTTCATTAGGAATTGCTTCAGGTTTCTTATGAGTCTCATCTCTGAGTTCTCTAACTTCTTCATCAAACTCAATTATTGGATTCTGAAGTTTGAGATTTTCTTCAGACACCAAGTTAGTTTTATATTTCAAAGATTTAATTTCTCCTAACTTGCTTTTTAGATGACTCATAAGATCATTAACTGTTTCAATTAATTCAGATCTAGTGAGTTCAGAATATACCTCATCTTCTTCATCTAAATCTGAACAGGATTCTGCATCAGAAAATGCAGTTGCCATCAAGGCCAGGTTTGCTTCCTCTTCATCAGATTTAGACTCATTGTCTAGATCATCCCATGTTGCCATGAGACTCTTTTTAAGCTTGTTTCTAAAACTACTAGACTTTGAGCTGGACTTCTTTGCTTTTTCCTTTGATTTGTCCTTCTGAAGATCAGGACATTCAGCAATGAAGTGGCCAGGTTTCTTGCAGATGTAGCATTCTTTCTGGTTTTCCCTCTTTGAACCAGATCCTCTAAAGTTACTGCTTCTGTTAGAGAATTTTTTCTTTCTATTCATTAGATACTGAATTCTTTTAGAAAGCATTGCAAGCTCATCAGCATCTGAATCTTCATCAGAATTTCCCTCAGGAAATTCTTCATCAGATTCAATAGCTTTCAAAGCTTTAGCAGGCTTCCTTTTAGATTTCAAAGCTAATGATTTTGGTTCTCTAACAGACTCATCCTCATTGAGTCCCAGTTCATGCACCTTGAGGGAGCTTATAAGATCCTCAATACTTAAAGTATTCAGATCCTTAGCTTCCTCAATAGCAGTCACCTTGGGTCTCCACTTGGATGGCAGACTTCTCAAGAGTTTGTTCACATGATCAGCTGTGGTATAACTCTTCTTCAGAATCTGAAGTCCAGAAACCAGAGTCTGAAATCTTGAGAACATTGCCTCAATATTTTCATCCTCTTTCATTCTGAACAATTCATATTGCTGAACAAGAATGTTAGCCTTAGCTTCTCTAACCTTTTTGTTACCTTCATAGTTAGAGCAGAGGGATGTGAAGATGGCCTTTGCTGTGGACTTGTCACTCAGCTTCTAATATTCATTGTGAGGTAATGAATCCACAATGATGCCTCTGACATTGTGATGCTTTCTATATATTTTCCTCTCAGCATCACTGAGTCCTCTTCTGTTGACAGCAACACCTTCTTCATCAACTGGTATTGAGATTCCATCTTCAATAATATCCCAAAGTGAGTCATCAATACCAATTATATGACTGTACATTTTGCTTTTCCACCAAGAGAACTTTTTAGGATCACCAGTAAACATTGGGGGTTTATTGTGTGACCTGGATTTTCTATCATCAGTACCATAGTCATATTGAACAAAAGTATGTCTACCACCAGGAGGAGGAGGTGGAGGTGAATCTTCATTATCAGATGACATGTTTTTCTCAGGATCCTACTGACACACTGTTAAGTGTTAATATCAGAACCGGAGCTCTGATACCAACTGAAGGTGAGAAAAACACACAAGAAGGGGGGGTTGAATTGTGTGGACTCCAAAAACTTGGTTTCTTTCTTTTCAAAAACTTAAGACTAGTTCAAAAACAAGTTCTGAACTATAATCAAAGAGTATTGCAGCGGATTCAAAATGAAAAGAGAGAGGGAAAGAGAGACACACAAAGATTTATACTGGTTCCTTCCAAATGTTGGAAGTAGTCCAGTCCCCTTGTTTTCCAACAAGAGATTTCAACTATAATCAGCCTGATTACAATTACTCAGACCACAAAGGAATGAGATTTCCAGTTGCTTAGACCACCAAGGAATAAGACTTCTAATGTTCAGACCACTAAGGAGTGAACCAACCTTTCTTAGACCACAAAGGAATAAGACTCCCTGCACAGACCACCCAGGAATGTGACTAACAGCTCAGACCACAAAGGAATGAGTTTACAATTGCTCAGTATACAGACTGAGGCTTAAGGACCAAACTGAATTACAAAGAAATAAGTTTGGATTGAACACTTGATAAAATATCAGAGGTGTTCTCTTAATACAACACAGGTTAAGACTCTTAACCTTAAGAAATTCTAAGTTACAAAGACTAAAAGAATTTCTAAGAGTTTTGTGAACTTATGAGTTTTGACAGCAAAAACAGAGCACAGGTTCAGCAGTTTTGTTTCAAGAGTCTTAGACAATTTCTTCTTCAATTCTTCTTCCTTTTATAGAGGAAATTAGAGTTGTTGAAGACTTGCATAAATTAAGCAAAGAGCCGTTGCAAATTGAGAGCTAGGATAGCTGCAATTGTGTGCTGAACTTTTGCAGAAAACAGAGTGCAGCAGCCATTTTTGAATTTGCTTTCCTTAAAAGCTGGGGAATGTTTGAGTCAGGGAGACAACTGTTCCATTGAGTTGTTCTGACATATCCAGGCATTAAATGCGCACAGTAACAGTTGCTTTTCTTGCCACATCAGACTTCAGAAGCTTCTGCGTGAACAGTACATCAGAAGCTCTCTTCAGGAGCACTGTTCATCAGAAGCACTTCTTCAGACTCAGACTTCAGAAGCAGGTCTTCAGACGTTGACTTTTGTTGACTTCCTTCAGACTCAGACTTCAGAAGCTGTCTTCAGACGCAGGCTTCAGACTCCCCTTCAGAAGCTGATCAGTAGCACCACTTCAGGAGCACTCTTCAGACCCAGGTTTCTTCCAGCTTTGCAACATTGCTTCTAAGCTTGTTCTTCCATAACCATTATCAATTTCCAATCATTAAACACATGGTTCTGAAATAACTTGAACAAAGCATTAGCAAATAACCAATTTTCTATTTAACACTTTTGTTATCATCAAAACCACAAAGAGAGATATGTTTATACATAATGTTTCAACAATCTCCCCCTTAATTCAGAAGAGAGTTGTTTAACACATTTTGTTCCAACAGATTCATAGAACCAGGTGGATCAAATCTGAAAATCCTTTGTCCATAGAACAAGGTGGATCATGTCTGAAACACCAAATCCATAGAACATGTTCAGATTCACTGAAATTTTTCAGACATAAAGGTTTGAATATCAAACTTTTTCAAAGAGTCTGATATCAGTTTCAATATGTTCCAATTGAGTCTGATACCAACTTGAAGGTGAAAACAACATTTTTCAAATGACTTTGATACCAACATATTTTCAAAGAGTCTGAAAAACTGAACTTTTGTGATGAAAAAGTGAAGTTTTTGAAAGTTTTTTGAGTGCTTTTGTTGAAATATTTCAAAACTGAAAACATAAAAACATTAAGCACGACATTGATGACTTAGGAGGGCATAAAGTAAAACTTTCAAGACTTATTCATCACTTCCCTAGCAGTTATAGCTTATCAGATCCTGACCAGGTTTCAGACTACTGTTCAGACTCACTCTAAAAATTCAAATTCTGAAACTTGAGTCTGATGTCTTCAGAAGCTGAACTTTCTTCAGTCTCTCAAAGTGAGTGTCTGATAAGTCTTAGCTTCTGATGAGCTTCAGATTCCAGTTTCTATTCAGAGTCAAGCAACATTTTCCAGAGATGAAAAGCAAGTTCAAAGATGAAATGCAGTTTCTATTCAGTTTCTTTTCTGAACATAAACTCTTAATAAAATGAAGTTTAAATTCAAAATGCTTGTCTCTTGAATGTAGAATTGGATTTTTAAACAACAGATTGCAGCAGTATTATCACAACGAAGGTTATGCTGTTTTCATGAGTCTGATAGACTTTCAACTAATGTTTCATTCAAATAAGTTGTTCCCTTAAGATACCTGAGGATTCTCTTGACAACAGTCATATGAGATTTCCTAGGATATGATTGGAATCTTGCACAAAAGCATATACTAAATAAAACATTTGGTCTAGAAGTTGTTAAGTATAACAGAGAACTAATCATACCTCAGTAAGCTTCTGATCTACCTTTGAGCTTCTGACTGCTTCTCCTTGTTCATTTAGTTTGTTTCTGAACACTCATTTTGTTCCAAACAATGTTCTTGATTAGCTTTAGGAGAAGTGTCAACTAGCTCAGCACCAATGATCCAGTCTTTGTGGTTTCCTCCAGATCCCACAGTTCCTCCCTCTTTCATGGTCAGGGTTGGGAACATAGACTTTCTTCCTGTCATGGAATGCAAGCAGCCATTCTCCAGTGTTGAGTCTTTAAGTGTTGGCTGCATTGTTTGGCAAAACCAAAGTTTGGAATAGAAGCTTTTCCTTATGATGAACATTTCTTCAGTTACAAGTTTTCTCATTTGAAGCCACTCAGAAGCTCAAAATCACATTAGAAGCTGAATGCCTCATCAGAAGCACTGTAGCTGTTCAGAAGCTGAATTCAGGTTCTGATGGACGCGTTGAATTTTGTTGACTTCATCAGAAGCTAATGTTTTTCAAGTTATTTTTATGCGAATCTTAGCAACATTTGGCAAGGATTTGTTCCAGGATTATTGCTTCTAGATTGCTGTTGAATTTGAGAAGATTTAATGAAGATTTGGTATTAAATTATGAAGCTCGTATTATTTCTGCAGAATCTTTAAAAGATATATTCCTGGTTTATTTGTTTCCTTATTGGATCACTCATAAATTAGAAACAAATCAATTTTAGAAGATTGGCTACAGAATTAAGAAGGGTTACTGAAGGCTATATAAGGAGAAGGGCTGCTGCTATTCAACTCACGTTTTTACAGAGTCATAATTCAGAGAATAGAGTCTGTGTTTTAAACTTAGAGTTTTTATTGTGCATCACTCATGTTTGAGTTGATTTAGGAGTTTAATTGAGTTGTAATTCATTCTAAGCCTTTAGGTACGAATGAAGTTTTGTCTTTGAAGTTTTTCTGAAAAACAGGGTAGTTGTGTTTCAGAACTGGTTAAGTTCAAAGGGTAGTTCAAGTGGCTGGGTTGTAGTTACTTGAATAGGAAGTTAGAGGTTTTCTAATACTCAACGTGTTGGGTAGAATTCAAGACTAGGTGGAGATTAATTGCTTGGGATAGGAACTGGGAGTCAGTGTCTGAGTCTTAAGGGTTAATTCCTATAGTGGAATTCCTTCCTGGATTGGTATCCCCCAGAGTAGGAGGTGTTTACTCCGAACTGGGTTAACAAATTTCTGTGCCTTTTTTACTTTCCTGCACTTTAAATTTGCTGCCTGTGTGTGTTTGTGTTTGTGCTCTGTGTTGCAAACTATTGTGCCCTGCGTGCTGTTCAGAACCTGTTAGGTTCAGAACCTGATAACTCTGTGTGTCTCTTATCATTGCCTGGCCAGAATTACAATTGGCATCAGAGCAGGCACCCTGCCTGTAATTTGGGTGAGATCCAGAGGCATTAATTACTGGCAAGCATGGATAGAGAAGGAGGATATGTCAATAGACCACCCCTACTAGATGGCACAAACTATGAGTATTGGAAGTCTAGGATGTGTGCTTTTCTAAAATCTATTGACAGCAGGACTTGGAAAGCTGTGATTAAAGGCTGGGATCATCCTGTGTATACAGACAAAGATGGTAACAAGACTGAGGTTCTGAAGCCTGAGGAGGAATGGACCAAAGCTGAAGATGATCTGTCACTGGGAAATTCAAAAGCTTTGAATGCTATCTTCAATGGTGTTGATCAGAACATGTTCAGACTCATCAAACAATGTACTGTGGCTAAGGATGCTTGGGAAATTCTGAAGACCACTCATGAAGGAACTTCTAAGGTGAAGATGTCCAGATTGCAGCTGCTGACCACCAAGTTTGAGAACCTGAAGATGAAGGAGGATGAAAATATCCAGGATTTCTATATGAATGTGCTTGATATGGCAAATTCTTTTGACTCTCTTGGTGAAAAGATGTCTGATGAGAAGTTAGTAAGAAAAATCCTCAGGTCCCTGCCCAGAAGGTTTGACATGAAGGTTACAGCAATTGAAGAGGCTCATGATATCACCACTATGAAGCTTGAGGAGCTGATTGGGTCTTTGCTGAATTTTGAGACTGCATTCTGCAAACAGCCTGATAAGAAAGGGAAAGGAATAGCATTTGCAGTTAATTCAGGAGCTGATGATCAACATGAGTCTGATGAAGAGGATAAAGACTTATCAGAAGCTCTAGTGTTGTTGGGAAAACAATTCAACAAGATTCTGAAGAATGTTAACAGAAAAGCCAAAGCCAAAGGTCAGAATTTCAGAGTCAATAACAAAAAGCAACAAACTGATGAGAAGAAGACCAAGTCTGAGGAGAAAAGTAACCAAGCTAAAGGTGTGCAGTGCTATGAGTGTGAAGGGTATGGACACATCAAGTCTGAATGTCCCACTTTTCTCAAGAAGCAGAAAAAGAGCCTAGCTATTTCATGGTCTGATGATGGTTCTGAAGATGATGATGTTAGTGAATCTGATATGTGTGATACTGGTCTGGTTGTAAGGTCAGGAGCTATCTTGAAGAAGGAACCTGTTTTAGAGTCTGAGACCTTTTCAGAGTCTGACTCAGAGTCTGAAGCCTCATATGTGTCTGAAGCTGCTAAAACCTCATATGATGAACTAGCTGATAACTACAAGAAGCTGTATACCAGAAGTGCTGAGGTTTGCAAACAAGTGTTGGATCAGAAGGAGACTATTCTACAACTGGAGGCTGAAAAAGGTGAACTGTTAGTACAGAATTCAGATTTAAAAGAAGAAGTGAACCAACTGAACTCCCAACTTGATCAAATGAAGAAGCAAGTGAAGATGTTGAACTCTGCTACTGATAAGTTGGAGGACATTTTGGGGAATCAGCAACAAGGAAAAACTGGTTTAGGTTTTGTTGATCAGACTCAGATTCCTAAACAGATGAATTTTGTTCTTGCTACTCAAACTCATGATTCTATGGTTGGAACATCTAAGAGGAGACCCCAGAAACAAGCCCAGATGCAAGGTCAGAAGCATGTTCAGATACTACCTCAGAAGCAACCCCAGAAGTACAACAGAAGAAGGAGGAATCATACCTGGACCTGTCATCATTGTGGTAAGAAGGGACATATCAAACCTTTTTGCTTCAAACTTTATGGCTATCCTGAACATTTTCAGTATAGAAGAGTGCAACCAGCTGCCCCCAGACACAATGTTCAGAAGGTATGGAAGCCCAAAGTTCAGAATGTAGGCCTTATAGCTCACACTTCTTTGAGAGCAACTTCAAAAGAAGACTGGTACTTTGATAGTGGATGTTCAAGGCACATGACTGGTGTGAAGAAGCTGCTGAGCAATATCAGATCATACTCCAGAAGCTATGTGACATTTGGAGATGGTGTAAAAGGTCAGATTCTGGGTATTGGTGATTTGATCAGAGAAGGTTTGCCCAGACTTAATAATGTGCTACTGGTGGAAGGATTAACCTCTAATCTGATCAGTATCGGCCAACTTTGTGATCAAGAATTGAAGGTTAATTTCAACAAACTAGAATGTATTGTCACTGATCAGGAAGATAAGATTCAGATGAGAGGCTGCAGATCCAAAGACAACTGTTACTTGTGGGTTTCTGAAGAAGAAAGAAGTCTGACTTCTTGTCTTATGAGCTCAGAAGAGGAAGTCAAACTCTGGCACCAGAAATTGGGACATCTGAATCTGAAAGGCATGAAGAAAATCCTAAGTACTGAAGCTATCAGAGGTGTGCCTAATCTGAAGATCAATGAGGACAGTGTTTGTGGTGATTGTCAGATTGGTAAACAAACAAGAAAGTCTCATCCCAGATTAGTTCACCAGGTAACTACCAAAATACTAGAACTTGTTCATATGGATTTAATGGGGCCTATGCAAGTAGAAAGTATTGGAGGAAAAAGATATGCTTTTGTAATGGTAGATGACTACTCTAGATATACATGGGTCAGCTTTGTTAAAGAAAAGTCTGATACTTTTGAAGTATTTAAAGACCTGTGCATTCAATTACAAAGAGAAAAAGACTGTGGCATAGTCAGAATCAGAAGTGACCATGGCAAAGAATTTGAAAACAAGAGTTTTTCAGAATTCTGTGCTTCTGAAGGTATAAAGCATGAGTTTTCTGCACCTATCACACCTCAACAAAATGGTGTAGTTGAGAGGAAGAATAGGACATTAGCAGAATGTGCAAGGGTTATGCTGCATGCTAAGAAGTTGCCATATATGTTCTGGGCTGAAGCCATGAACACTGCTTGTTATATTCATAACAGAGTCACTTTGAAGAAGGGTACTACATCAACTCTGTATGAATTGTGGAAAGGGAGAAAGCCAACTGTGAAGTATTTCCATGTGTTTGGGAGCAGATGCTACATTTTGGCTGACAGGGAAAACAGAAGAAAACTGGATCCTAAATCTGATGAGGGCATATTCCTGGGTTATTCAGTGAACAGCAGAGCTTACAGGGTGTTTAATTCCAGAACCAAGGTTGTGATGGAGTCCATAAATGTGGTTATTGATGATTTGTCTGCTGAGAATGAAATGAATGAACCTGAAGTTGTTCCAGAGTCTGAAGCCTCAGAAGAACAAACTTCAGAAGCAGAAAAGCATTCAGAGTCTGAAGAAGCAGAAGATCAACCAGATCAAGTTCCAAATGGTAAAGGGCCATCAATTAGAGTTCAGAAGGATCACCCTAAAGACTTAATCATTGGTAGCTTAGATCAAGGTGTCAGAACCAGAAGATCAGATGCTGCTGCTACTGATTCATGCTTTGTGTCAAAGGTTGAGCCTAAAAATGTGAAAGAAGCCCTAACTGATGAATTTTGGATTGAAGCAATGCAAGATGAGTTGAATCAATTCAAAAGGAGTGAAGTGTGGGATCTAGTTCCTAGACCTGAAGGGTTGAATGTGATTGGTACTAAGTGGATATACAAGAATAAAACAGATGAGAATGGTACCGTGGTCAGAAATAAGGCAAGGTTGGTTGCTCAGGGTTATACTCAAGTTGAGGGACTTGATTTTGATGAGACCTTTGCACCTGTGGCCAGACTAGAGTCCATAAGATTACTGTTGGGTGTCTCCTGCATTCTCAAGTTCAAGCTATTTCAGATGGATGTGAAGAGTGCATTTCTGAATGGATATCTGCAAGAAGAAGTGTATGTTGAACAGCCTAAAGGATTTGTGGATCATAATTTTCCTAATCATGTTTACAAACTGAAGAAGGCCTTGTATGGATTGAAGCAAGCACCAAGAGCATGGTATGAAAGATTAACTCAGTTTCTTGTGGCTCAAGGTTACAGAAAAGGAGGTTCTGATAAGACATTGTTTGTGAAAGATGAAAATGGGAGTCTGATGATTGCTCAGATTTATGTGGATGATATAGTGTTTGGAGGGATGTCTCAGAAGATGGTCAAACTGTTTGTTCAGCAAATGCAATCAGAGTTTGAAATGAGTTTGGTTGGAGAGCTGACTTACTTTCTTGGGTTACAAGTCAAACAAATGGAAGATACAATCTTCATTTCTCAAAGTAAGTATGCCAAGAACATAGTGAAGAAGTTTGGAATGGAATCTGCTGCTCACAAGAGGACACCAGCTGCTACTCACCTGAAGTTAACTAAGGATGAAGATGGAGTATCAGTTGATCAAAGTCAATACAGAAGCATGATTGGGAGCTTATTGTATTTAACTGCAAGCAGACCTGATATCACTTATGCTGTTGGAGTATGTGCAAGATATCAAGCTGATCCTAAGATGAGTCATCTGACTCAGGTGAAGAGGATTCTGAAGTATGTGAATAGCACAAGTGACTATGGAATCATGTATTCACACAGTTCAAGTTCTGAATTGATGGGATTTTGTGATGCTGACTGGGCTGGAAGTGCTGATGACAGGAAGAGCACTTCAGGAGGTTGTTTCTTCTTAGGAAATAACTTGATTTCATGGTTTAGCAAGAAACAAAACTGTGTGTCATTGTCAACTGCTGAGGCTGAGTATATTGCTGCTGGGAGTAGTTGCTCACAATTGGTGTGGATGAAGCAGATGCTGGAGGAGTACAACATTAATCAAGAAACTATGACCTTATTTTGTGACAATTTGAGTGCAATCAACATCTCTAAGAATCCAATACAGCACAGCAGAACTAAACACATTGATATCAGACACCATTTTATCAGAAACCTTGTGGAGGATAAAGTTATTCAACTGGAACATGTAGCTACTGAAGAACAAGTTGCTGACATTTTCACAAAGGCCTTGGATGCTAAGCAGTTTGAAAACTTAAGGAGCAAGTTAGGTGTGTGCTTATGTGAAGAATTCTAGCAATTAAAGCAAACTGGATGTGAGGAAGAAAGAGTACCTGTCAGCTTTGTTAGTGCTAAGTATGATGCTGTCTCTGATACTGAGTCTGAAGTTCAAACTGGGGCAGTAGTTGAAGATGTTTGTGCAGTTTCCCTTCCCTATTTGAAGTCTGAGATTTGTCAGAATTTTGTGGCTAAAAAGGGGGAGAAAATCTTATGTAATGTGTTGCTGCTCAGAGAATTAGTTCAAATTCAGCTTTCAGTGTTGTTCAGAAGTTATTTGTGAAGCTTAGAGTTCAGAACAAATATAACAAGAGCTGTCAAGATGTTATTGAGGGGGAGTATGTGTTTGAGGGGGAGTATGTGTCTCAGGGGGAGTACAAGACTGGTATGGTCCTGAGTGTTTCTGTGATCCTGAGGTATGGTCCTGAACAATTGTGTGCAGCTCCTGAAGTGTTGGTTCTGATATGCTCTGATACCATATATTCAGAAGTAAGGGGGAGTTTGATATATGCTGAGTGTATGCTGAGTTGCAGGGAGAGTGTGTGTGATGATCAGGAGTTGATCAGTAGCTCTGATACCTTGGAGTAACTCTGATACCATGATTGTTTGTGATGATCAGGAGTTGATCAGTAGGTTATGTGTGCTTCAGTAGCTGATATGAACTGAAGCTGGTTTATGTTTCTCAAGATAGTCATAAATAAATCCGCTGCTACTTACTATGTTATGAATGATCATTGTGGAGTTCTTCATTGCTGAGGTGATTATAAGGGAGATTGAAGAACTTGGTTGGTTTTAGTGGTTTTAGCCAAAAATTTGCCAAAGGGGGAGATTGTTGAGTCTTTAAGTGTTGGCTGCATTGTTTGGCAAAACCAAAGTTTGGAATAGAAGCTTTTCCTTATGATGAACATTTCTTCAGTTACAAGTTTTCTCATTTGAAGCCACTCAGAAGCTCAAAATCACATCAGAAGCTGAATGCCTCATCAGAAGCACTGTAGCTGTTCAGAAGCTGAATTCAGGTTCTGATGGACGCGTTGAATTTTGTTGACTTCATCAGAAGCTAATGTTTTTCAAGTTATTTTTATGCGAATCTTAGCAACATTTGGCAAGGATTTGTTCCAGGATTATTGCTTCTAGATTGCTGTTGAATTTGAGAAGATTTAATGAAGATTTGGTATTAAATTATGAAGCTCGTATTATTTCTGCAGAATCTTTAAAAGATATATTCCTGGTTTATTTGTTTCCTTATTGGATCACTCATAAATTAGAAACAAATCAATTTTAGAAGATTGGCTACAGAATTAAGAAGGGTTACTGAAGGCTATATAAGGAGAAGGGCTGCTGCTATTCAACTCACGTTTTTACAGAGTCATAATTCAGAGAATAGAGTCTGTGTTTTAAACTTAGAGTTTTTATTGTGCATCACTCATGTTTGAGTTGATTTAGGAGTTTAATTGAGTTGTAATTCATTCTAAGCCTTTAGGTACGAATGAAGTTTTGTCTTTGAAGTTTTTCTGAAAAACAGGGTAGTTGTGTTTCAGAACTGGTTAAGTTCAAAGGGTAGTTCAAGTGGCTGGGTTGTAGTTACTTGAATAGGAAGTTAGAGGTTTTCTAATACTCAACGTGTTGGGTAGAATTCAAGACTAGGTGGAGATTAATTGCTTGGGATAGGAACTGGGAGTCAGTGTCTGAGTCTTAAGGGTTAATTCCTATAGTGGAATTCCTTCCTGGATTTGTATCCCCCAGAGTAGGAGGTGTTTACTCCGAACTGGGTTAACAAATTTCTGTGCCTTTTTTACTTTCCTGCACTTTAAATTTGCTGCCTGTGTGTGTTTGTGTTTGTGCTCTGTGTTGCAAACTATTGTGCCCTGCGTGCTGTTCAGAACCTGTTAGGTTCAGAACCTGATAACTCTGTGTGTCTCTTATCATTGCCTGGCCAGAATTACATCCAGGTACTAAGACTTCCCCTTTTTCTTGGTTCTTAATCATATCTGCAACAGAAATAATTTCAAACCTAGGTACCCATATCTTTATGGGTCCTCTTGGGTTAGTCCTGAAAGGTTTAGTCATTTGTTGCACCTTGTGTCTGGAGTTATAGTACTCAGACTTGTTCAGATACTTTGGATATGAATCCTTTGATATTGAATAAGTCTTAGCATCAGACACTGAGTTCTTCAGAACCTGAGCTTTCAAAGGTCTTGACTCAGATTTCTTCAGAACCTTAGACTTGAAGGTCTTTGGTTCTGAGCCTTTTAGAGTCTGAACCTTTGAAGACTTGCGTTCTGTTTTCTTCAGAACTTTGGACTTAAGAGTCTTTGATTCTGATTTGTTCAAAATCTTGGATTCAGAAGTAGAAGGTTCTGATGAGTTAAGAACTTCAGTTTTGTTTGCTCCAGACACAAAGCAAACTTCCAGACCTTTCTTGATACAATAAGCATCAGATGACAGACTGGCTTTCTTTTGTATCCTTTGTCTGGCATTCTGAGATTTCAAAGTCTGAGACTTGTTTGTCTTAGGTTCTGAACTCTTCAGACTTTGAACCTTTTCAGGTTCAGAATCTGATTTCCTCATAGTCTTAGACTTAGAACCTTTTGGTTTAGACTTTGGCAGAGTTTTAAATTCTGCCTTCATCTTTCCCTTAGGTTCAGAAGCTTTAGATTCTGAGTTGTTCAGAACCTCAGACTCAGCAGTCTCTATTTCTGGAAAATTCTGTTTCTCAGAAATCTCAGATGCTGGTACAAAGCACACCTCAATGCCTTTCAAAATATTTTCAGAACATGGAGGAGTTGTTTCTTTTGAATGACTGAATGTATCATTCTTAAAACCAATTCCTTCTCCTCTATTTCTGTCAATATTATAAATCATGGAAGCAACTTTGCTTCTGTTGATTCCAGTTAGGATGAAGTCCTGAAGTGCAATCTCATGTTCACTAGGAACTTCATCAGACTTCTTATGAGCCATCTCCATGAGTTCTCTAACTTCTTCATCCATCTCATTGATGTGATTCTGAGTTGGAGATTCTCATCAGTAAGCAAGTTGCATTTATTTTTCAAAGTTTTTACTTGAGTCAACTTGCTTCTGAGATGAGTCATAAGGTCCTTAACTGTATCAATTAGTTCAGAACGAGAGAGTTCATAATATACCTCATCTTCTTCCTCAGAGTCTGATCCAGACTCTTCATCAGAAGATGTTGTAGCTATCAGAGCTTGGTTGACTTCTTCTTCATCTTCACTCTCAGACTCAGATTCATTGTCAATCCATGTAGCCATCAGACTTTTCTTGAATCTGTTTCTAAAGTTGCTTGATTTGATGCTGGTCTTCTTGGATTTCTCCTTTGGTTTGTCCTTCTGAGGCTCAGGACAATCAGCTATGTAGTGACCAGTCTTCTTGCAATTGTAGCAAACCTTCAGATCTTCCCACTTGAAACCAGATCCTTTGAAGTAGCTGCTCCTGTTAGAAGATTTCTTTTGTCTCTTCAACAAGTACTGAATTCTTTTAGAAAGCCTTGCTAGCTCCTCAGCTTCTGAATCTTCTTCAGAACTTCCCTCAGGAGATTCTTCATCAGATTCTGAAGCTTTTGGAACTTTTGAAGACTTTCCTTTGGATTTCAGTGCCATAGACTTAGACTCTCTAACAGGTTCATCCTTGTAATTCCTGGCTAGTCAGGTTCTGAACCTTTAAAACAGAGTTCTAAAACACAGAATCAGAAGCAGTATTTGCTTCTGAACCTGTGTTTTAGAACTCTGTTTTAAAACACAGGTTCAGAAGAAAATACTGCTTCTGATTCGCAGAACAGAGTACCAAGCACACACAGTTCAGAAGCAGAAAAAAATAAAGACAGAAAGATAAAGAACACAATGAGTTTGTGAGCTGTTGCTCTGTTTTTGCACACCACTCATCTGTGAGAAGCTGTTTTTGTAAGTCACTTAAAGCTTTTAAGCACAAGTGATGTCTTTATTTGGTGTTAGCTTCATGTTTGGTAAAATCAAATGTACTAGCAATGTGTGTCTCTAGAAGCTGGATTTCAAGAAAATGTACTTCAGAAGCTGAAACTGACTTCAGAAGCTCAAAACTGTCATCAGACGCTGGTTCGCAGAGCGACCAGGACTTGGCTCTGCGAAACCTTCAGAAGCTGAAGTTCATCAGACGCAGACTTCAGAAGCTGAACAGTACTTCAGACGCACTGTTCAGACGCTGACTTTTGTTGACCTTCAGAAGCTGCACTTCAGAAGCTGCTAATTTTCTGTGTTCAGAAGCTGCATTCTTTCTGCACTTGGAGTGTGAAATTCTGGCTGGACAAGGTTCAAAACAAATAAGCAGGGCACAATAGTTTGCAAAACAGAGCACACACAAAAACACGACACAGGCAGCAAAATAAAGTGCAGGAAAGTAAAAGGCACAGAGGTTTGTTAACTCAGTTCGGAGTAAACACCTCCTACTCTGGGGGATACCAATCTAGGAAGGAAATCCACTATAGGATTTAATCCTTATGACTCAAGACACATAACTCCCTGTTCCCAGCCTAAGCAATTAAACTCCTCCTAGTCTGATTTCTACCCAACTCTTTGAGTATTAGACAACTGCTAACTTCCTACCCAAGTAACATCCCAGTTACTAAAACTACTTCTGAAAATCCCAGTTTTGTGAAGACACCTTCAAAAACAAAGACTGCACTCGTACCTACAGGCTTAGAGTGAATTACAACTCAATTACACCTAAACCAACTCAGTTGAGTGGTGCACAAACAAAGCTTAAAGCTTACACAACTAAGACTCTATTTTTCTGAATTAAAACTCTAATCTTCGTCAGTCTTGAACAATGGCAGCAGCTCTCCTTTTATAGACTTCAGTAGCTCTCATAAATTTGACTCCAATCTTCTGTATATGATATGATTATGATTTAAGAATGACTGAATAAGGAAACAAATAAAACAACATTGTATCTTCATAAGATTGCATCAGAAAATATGATAAGCATAAATACGAGCCAAATCTTCATTAGATCTTCACCAACTCAATCAGCATTCTAGAAGCATTAAGCCACAATTAATCCTTGATAAATCTCGCAAAGATTCGCATTAAAATAACATGTAAAAATGCAGCTTCTGAAGAAGTCAACGAGAGTCAACGCTGCAATAGTGCGTCTGATGCACTATTCCTGCGTCTGAAGCATGAATAGTGCGTCTGAAGAGCTACAGTGCGTCTGAAGCACTGTTCCAGCTTCTGAAGGGCAAAAGTGCTTCTGAACAGCTTCAAAACCGTTTTCTTGCAACTGAAGACTTGTTCTACTCATGGAGACGCTTCAATTGAACACATTGCATTTGCCAAAACATCCAGCCAACATCAAAATATCAACAATCTCCCCCTTTGGCAAATTTTTGGCTAAAATCAATGTTTCACAAAACCAAGTTCTTCAATCCACCATAAAACTAACTCAGCAATGAAGAACTCCACAATTTTAATCAAAACATATAGATAAGCAGCGGATTTTAACAAGATCAAACAAAACAACTTCAGGTCATATCAGCTTCTGACATTCTTAGCTCCTGAAGTACACAAAAACAACTACTGATCAAATTCTGATAACTCTCAGCTTCTGATCATCACATGACACTCCCCCTAAAGCTTTACAAACACAAACTACTCTCCCCCTGCAACTCAGCATACATCCATACTCCCCCTTAACTCTGAACTGCAGTAACTTCTGAGACAAGTAACTTCTGAAACTGAACCACTTCAGGAATAATAAGACAAACAGCTCACAAATTAGTATTTTATTACCCATGCACTCCCCCTCAATTACATCTGCACAGCTCTTGTTACATTGGTTCTGAACTCTGAGCAAAGCAATTAGCTTCTGAACAACTCTAGTCAGCTTCTGAACAACTCTAGTCAGCTTCTGAAACATAGTACTTTCTGAATAAACACACTCTAAACAACTCCAGTCTGAACTTAAACAAAGGTTTTTCTCCCCTTTTTTAGCCACAAAATTATGACAAACAAAAGTCTTAACATAGGGATCAAAAACTAAAAATCCATTAAATTCAGTCTCAGACTCAGACTCAGACACAAACTCAGCATAGGCACAACTGGCAGGTACTCTATCTTCCTCACATCCAGTTTGCATTAATTGCTATAAATCTTCATGTAAACAAACACCTAACTTGCTTCTCAGATACTCAAACTGTTTAGCATCCAAAGCCTTTGTGAAAATATCAGCAATCTGGTTCTCAGTATCGACATGTTATAGCTGAACAATCTTTCCTTCCACAAGATTTCTGATAAAATGGTGTCTGATATCTATGTGTTTAGTTCTGCTGTGCTGTATGGGGTTCTTAGAAATGTTAATTGCACTGAGGTTATCACAATATAGTGTCATAGTTCCTTGTTCAATGTTATACTCTTCCAGCATCTGCTTCATCCATACCAACTGTGAACAACTACTCCCAGCAGCTATGTATTCAGCTTCAGCTGTAGACAGTGACACACAATTTTGTTTCTCGCTGAACCATGAAATTAAATTATTTCCTAGAAAGAAACAACCTCCTGAAGTGCTTTTCCTGTCATCTGCACTTCCAGCCCAGTCAGCATCACAAAATCCCATCATTTCAGAACTTGAACTGTGTGAGTACATGATTCCATAATCAGTTGTGCTGTTCACACACTTCAAGATCCTTTTCACTTGTGTGAGATGACTCATCTTAGGATCAGCTTGATATCTTGCACACACTCCAACATCAAAGGTGATATCAGGTCTGCTTGCAGTTAAGAACAATAAGCTCCCTATCATACTTCTGTATTGGCTTTGATCAACTGAAACTCCATGTTCATCTTTATTAGTTAGTTTCAGATGAGTAGCAGCAGGTGTCCTCTTATGACTAGCAGTTTCCATTCCAAATTTCTTCACAATGTTCTTGGCATATTTACTCTGAGAAATGAAAATTGTGTCATCCATTTGCTTGACTTGCAGTCTAAGAAAATATGTCAGTTCACCAACTAAGTTCATTTCAAACTCTGACTGCATCTGCTGAACAAACAGTTGAACCATTTTCTTTGACATTCCACCAAACACAATATCATCTACATAAATCTGAGCAATCATCAGACTTCCATTTTCATCTTTCACAAATAAAGTTTTATCAGAACCTCCTTTTCTGTAACCTTGTGTCTTAAGAATCTGAGTAAGCCTTTCATACCATGCTCTTGGTGCTTGCTTCAATCCATACAAGGCCTTCTTCAATTTGTAAACATGATTAGGAAATTGATGATCCACAAAACCCTTAGGTTGTTCAACATATACTTCTTCTTGCAGATAGCCATTCAGAAATGCACTCTTCACATCCATCTGAAACAATTTGAACTTGAGAATGCAGGATACTCCCAACAGTAATCTAATGGACTCTAATTTGGCCACAGGTGCAAAGGTCTCATCAAAATAAAGTCCCTCTACTTGAGAATAACCTTGAGCAACTAACCTTGCCTTGTTTCTGACCACAGTACCATTTTCATCTGTTTTGTTCTTGTAAATCCATTTAGTGCCAAGCACATTTAAACCTTCAGGTCTTGGAACTAGATCCCACACTTCACTCCTTTTGAATTGATTCAACTCATCTTGTTTGGCTTCAATCCAAAATTCATCAGTTAGGGCTTCTTTCACATTTTTTGGTTCAAATTTTGACACAAAACATGAATCAGTAGCAACTGCATCTGAACTTCTGGTTCTGACTCCTTGATCTAAGCTTCCAATGATTAAGTCTCTAGGATGATCCTTCTGAACTCTAATTGATGGCCCTTTACCAGTAGGAACTTGATCTGGTTGAATTTCTGCTTCTTCAGACTCTACTTGATTTTCTGCTTCTGAAGATTGTTCTTCTGATGCTTCAGACTCTGGAACAACTTCAGACTCATCTCTATCTTTCTCAGCAGACAGATCATCAATTACCACATTAATGGACTCCATCACAACCTTGGTTCTGGAATTAAACACCCTATAAGCTCTGCTGTTCACTGAATAACCCAGAAATATTCCTTCATCAGACTTAGGATCAAATTTTCTTCTATTTTCCCTGTCAGCCAAAATGTAGCATTTGCTCCCAAACACATGAAAGTATTTCACTGTAGGCTTCCTTCCTTTCCATAGTTCATATAGTGTAGATGCAGTACCTTTCTTCAAAGTTACTCTATTATGTATGTAACAAGCAGTGTTCATAGCTTCAGCCCAGAACATGTATGGTAGTTTCTTTGCATGTAACATTACTCTTGCACATTCAGCTAGTGTTCTATTCTTCCTCTCAACTACACCATTTTGCTGGGGTGTGATAGGTGCAGAAAATTCATGTTTTATTCCTTCTGAAGCACAGAACTCTGAAAATCTCTTGTTCTCAAATTCCTTGCCATGATCACTTCTGATTCTGACAATTCCACAGTCCTTCTCTCTTTGTAACTGAATGCATAAGTCTCTAAATACTTCAAATGAATCTGACTTCTCTCTGATAAAGCAAACCCATGTGAATCTTGAGTAGTCATCAACCATTACAAAAGCATATCTCTTCCCTCCTATACTCTCAACTTGCATAGGCCCCATTAAATCCATATATAAAAGTTCTAGTACTTTAGTAGTTACCTGGTGTACTAATCTGGGATGAGACTTTCTTGTTTGTTTTCGAATTTGACAATCACCACAAACATTGTCCTCATTGATCTTCAGATTAGGTATACCTCTGATAGCTTCAGTACTTAGGATTTTTTTCATGCCTTTCAGATGCAGATGACCCAATTTCTGGTGCCAGAGTCTGACTTCTTCTTCTGAACTCATGAGACATGAAGTCAGGCTTCTTTCTTCTTCAGACACCCATAAATAACACTTGTCTTTGGACCTGCAACCCCTCATCAAAACCTTGCTTTCTTGATCTGTAACAACACATTCTTCTTTGTTGAAATCTACCTTCAAGTCTTGATCACAAAGCTGACTAATACTTATCAGATTAGATGTCAAACCCTTCACTAATAGCACATCATTAAGTCTTGGCAATCCTTCACTGATTAAATCACCAATACCCAGAATCTCACCTTTTGCTCCATCTCCAAATGTCACATAGCTTATGGAATAAGGTCTTATATTACTCAGCAGCTTCTTAACACCAGTCATGTGTCTTGAACAACCACTATCAAAATACCAGTCTTCTTTAGAAGTGGCTCTCAAAGAGGTATGAGCTATAAGACCAACATTCGGAATTTTGGGTTTCCACACCTTCTGAACATTGTGTCTGATAGCAGCTGGTTCCACTCTTCTATGTTGAAAATGTTCAGGATAGCCATGCAACTTAAAGCAAAATGGTTTGATATGTCCTCTCTTTCCACAATGATGACAGATCCATGGATGATTTCTTCTTTTGTTTCTGAAAGATTTCTGGGGTTGCTTCTGAGGTCTCATCTGAGCTTGCTTCTGAGGTCTCATTTTAGATGTCCCAATCATAGAATCAAAAGTCTTAGTGGCAGGAACAAACTTTTTAACTAAATTCATCTGTTTGGGATTCTGAGTCTGATCAACAAAGCCTAAACCAGTTTTTCCTTGTTTCTGAGCAGTATTCATCATCCTGACCTGCTTTTTCATGTTCTCAAGTTGGGAATTTAGTTGGCTAACTTCTTCTTTCAGTTCTGAATTTTGCATCAAAAGTTCACCTTTCTCAGCCTCCAGTTGACTTATAGTCTCCTTCTGATCTAGAACTTGCTTGCACACTTCTGCACTTCTGGTGTATAGCTTCCTGTAGTTGTCAGCCAGTTCATCATATGAGGTTTTAGCAACTTCAGACACAGATGAAGCTTCAGACTCTGAGTCAGACTCTGAAAAAGTCTCAGACTCTAAAACTGCTTCAGACTTAGAATTTGCAACTGACTTCTGAGATAATAACTTAACCATCAGACTTGTATCAAACTTAGCTGATTCACTTGCAGCATCTTCTTCAGAATCATCATCAGACTATGAAACAGCTAAACTCTTCTTCTTCTTCTTCTTCTTCTTCTTAAGAAAAGTTGGACATTCTGACTTGATATGTCCATAACCATCAGATTCAAAGCACTGCACACCTTTAGCTTGGTTACTTTTCTCCTCAGACCCTGTCTTCTTCTCATCAGTTTGTTGCTTTTTGTTGAATCTGAAATTCTGACCTTTGGTTTTGGATATGCTGTCAACGTTCTTCAGAATTTTGTTGAATTGTTTTCCCAGCAACACTAGAGCTTCTGATAAATCATCCTCATCAGACTCTTGATGATCATCAGCTTCTGAATTAACTGCAAATGCTACACCTTTCCCTTTCTTCTTAGTCTGTTTACAAAAAGCAGTCTCAAAGTTCAGCAATGACCCAATCAGCTCCTCAACCTTCATAGTGGTGATGTCATGAGCTTATTCTATAGCTGTAACCTTCATGTCAAACCTTCTGGGAAGTGACCTGAGGATTTTTCTCACAATCTTCTCATTTGACATCTTCTCCCCAAGAGACTCAAAGGAATTTGCCATGTCCAGCACATTCATGTAGAAATCCTGTATGGACATCTTCAGGTTCTCAAACTTAGTGGTCAGCAATTGGAGTCTGGACATCTTGACCTTAGAGGTTCCTTCATGAGTGGTTTTTAGTATTTCCCAAGCATCCTTTGCAACAGTACATTGCTTGATGAGTCTGAACATATTCACATCAACACCATTGAATATTGCATTCAAAGCCTTTGAGTTACCAAGTGACAGATCATCTTCAGCTTTAGTCCACTCCTATTCTGGTTTCAGAATCTCAGTTTTGTTCCCATCTTTGTCTAAAACCACAGGATGATCCCATCCCTTTAACACAGCTTTCCAAGTCCTGTTGTCAATAGATTTTAGAAAAGCACACATCCTGGACTTCCAGTACTCATAGTTTGTGCCATCCAGCAATGGTGGTCTATTAACATATCCTCCTTCTCTGTCCATGCTTGCCAGAAAACTCTTCCCTCGAGCTCACCCAATCACAAGCAGGGTGCCTGCTCTGATGCCAATTGAAATTCTGGTTGGACAAGGTTCAAAACAAATAAGCAGGGCACAATAGTTTGCAAAACAGAGCACACACAAAAACACGACACATGAAGCAAAATAAAGTGCAGGAAAGTAAAAGGCACAGAGGTTTGTTAACCCAGTTCGGAGTAAACACCTCCTACTCTAGGGGATACCAATCCAGGAAGGAAATCCACTATAGGATTTAATCCTTATGACTCAAGACACAGAACTCCCTGTTCCCAGCCTAAGCAATTAAACTCCTCCTAGTCTGATTTCTACCCAACTCTTTGAGTATTAGACAACTGCTAACTTCCTACCCAAGTAACATCCCAGTTACTAAAACTACTTCTGAAAATCCCAGTTTTGTGAAGACACCTTCAAAAACAAAGATTGCACTCGTACCTACAGGCTTAGAGTGAATTACAACTCAATTACACCTAAACCAACTCAGTTGAGTGGTGCACAAACAAAGCTTAAAGCTTACACAACTAAGACTCTATTTTTCTGAATTAAAACTCTAATCTTCGTCAGTCTTGAACAATGGCAGCAGCTCTCCTTTTATAGACTTCAGTAGCTCTCATAAATTTGACTCCAATCTTCTGTATATGATATGATTCTGATTTAAGAATGACTGAATAAGGAAACAAATAAAACAACATTGTATCTTCATAAGATTGCATCAGAAAATATGATAAGCATAAATACGAGCCAAATCTTCACCAATTCAATCAACATTCTAGAAGCATTAAGCCACAACTAATCCTTGATAAATCTCGCAAAGATTCGCATTAAAATAACATGTAAAAATGAAGCTTCTGAAGAAGTCAACGAGAGTCAACGCTGCAATAGTGCGTCTGATGCACTGTTCCTGCGTCTGAAGCATGAATAGTGCGTCTGAAGAGCTACAGTGCGTCTGAAGCACTGTTCCAGCTTCTGAAGGGCAAAAGTGCTTCTGAACAGCTTCAAAACCGTTTTCTTGCAACTGAAGACTTGTTCTACTCATGGAGACGCTTCCATTGAACACATTGCATTTGCCAAAACATCCAGCCAACATTTGTTTTCGCAGAAGATTAATTGAAGATTCATACAAGATGCGCTTTGATCAGTGCATTTTGATGCACATTCTTCTATGTTTTTACTTAGGCATTTCTCTAGTTTGTTTTGTTTATTTTACTATTTTATTATGTTTCTAGAATTAAGTCTTTGTTTGCTTCTAATCTATTTTCGTATGTTATTTTCAGCATAAGCAGTTTTTAGTGTAAAAATCATAACTGGAGCTACAGGAATCGGATTGAGACACGGTCAAGTGCGTTGGAAAGCTAACAGAGAGATCTACAACTTTTATGTTGAAGCCTGAAGCCAGTTCTGTAAGACCCTAGATTTTGTGTACAGTGGTTTGTAGAGCGTTAGCGGTGGCTACGTGTCTTAGAGTTTTAATGTTAGTGTTTTGTGTTATATTTTGTGTAATATAACTGTTTTTGCTGTTTTTGAGCCTGTTTCGCGCTTGTACGCCGAAAAGGGATGAGATTTGGTTTATGAGTTTCTTTTATAAATAGGAAGTTTTCCATGAAAATAGTTTTCGGAGGTTTGACTTTATTTGAGTTTTTGATAAACGAAGAGAAGATTTTTTTATCAGTCGTTTAAAATTTTACTGTCTCCGAATCTCGTGAAATTTTAGAAATGAGTTTTATATATCGACGCGAGTTGGAAAATGCTTTCAGAAAAATTTTAGAAGGCACGGTTTAAAAGTTCAGTCGGAGAAACTGTTTTAGCGATAATTTTTGGAAACGAAATTTTACGGACGTTTATTCCGTATGCTGTTCTTTTTGAGAATTTTGTTTGTCGCGGCACGCGAGTACTGAGTATGAGGATATTTTCTTGAGCTTTGGAGATATTTTGAGAGACATGAGTCATGTTGATCCAATGGCTAGGGTAGCCCTAGAGTTGATTTTTCTCCTTTGATCTAAGGGTTGGGAATGAGCAAGACTTAACTTGTTAGTAAAGTAGTAACTTGGGGACTTAGAAAATTTTCATCTCACACCTTCTATCTTCTTCTCTCCCAACGTGACCATTCCCTTTTCTTACTAGAGTTCACCAAAAAAATTCCATTCACCATTTTTGGCTCATTTCAAGCTTGGAAAGTTTAAGTGTTAATACAAGAAATCATTTGCTAAGGTAACAATCTCTTTTCCTTGTCTTAGCTGGCCAAACCATTATGGTTTGATGTATTTTGGTTTTATGATTGTGAGAAAAAGTTGGTAGAAACTTGTTGTATGATGCCTTGGATTCATGGAAGTTGTTCATGAATGCCTAGCCTTAAGCATAGGTCTTGTTAGGTTCTTTCCCTAAGTTTCATGAGTTTTGGATAGTTAGGGTTTTTGAGGAAAAGTCATATTGATCAAGAACATGTTTTGATTTGTATTTGAGAAAATAAAAATGGTTTTTGAGTTTATGAGGAAGTGGGATTGTATAGAAAAAAGTTTTGTTTCAAGGATGTGAAAAATTTTACCTTGTGGACTTAGAAATTTTTTGAAGAAAGTCCTTGAGTTTTGCTTTAATGTTGTTTTGATTGGAAAAGAAATTTTTGTAACATGTGTTTATGGTGTGTGATTTCCATTTGCTAAAACCTTGTTAATGCTTGTTTTCAAAGGCTTGATTAGTGATCATTTGGTGCAAGAATTTTGAGCTATTGGTATGATGCTTTGAACATGAAAACTAGGGTAAGAAACTTGGAAAAAATTTTGCAAAAAACTGCCCAGGCGCAGCCCAGGCGCAGGTGCCTTGCGGCCAGGCGCAGGTGCCCTGTTTTGGGACATTTTTCTGGGTTCCAAACGATGTGTTTTAACGCGGTTTCGTACTTCTTGATCACCAATTAGGGTTTGAACATTTCAATTGACATTGTATGAAGGGTTTAACTGGGGTTTTGCGTATGATAAGAGTGGTGACATGTTATTTGAAAAGTGGTTTGTTTTGGTGTCTTAAACATGTGAAATGTTGTAATGTGTTTTGAAAACGGAAAAAAATGACGCAATCGATTTCGTGAACATTGATCAATATAGGAAGGGTTGTAACCATTATCCGAGAGAGCTAGGGGTACCTTGTTTATCCTTAGATTTTTGGGTTGGGTTAAATTCAATAGAATGCTATGGAAGTGTTTATTGAGTTCGTACGTTGTTTGTTGGGAAACGCGAACTCGTAGTGTGGAACGATTTGATTGTTGTAAGAGCTTGCCGAGGTAAGGGCTCCACTATTTATTTCCGTCTTTCACTGAAATTGGACATGCTTGAATTATTTTGTTGTGATGTATTCTTGAGTGAATTACATGTCTAATTTCGTGTATTCTCGTGATGAGAACGTGTTTAGAATTATATGTGCTGTTTACATATAAATTGGGAGAAATATGTATGCATATTGAGTTGATACATATGCTTGAGTTAATTGCTTTACACATGTCTAGTGGAATGTATGTGTAGACTTGTCGATGTGGTAATTACATATTAAGAGAATATGTGTTTTGTTGCATTAGTATATGTAGAGAGGGCATATGCTCATGCATTCATAGTTATGCGTTTTGCCAAGAGGGCTGCGCCGGTGTTATCCCACCTGATTGAGTTGGTATAGAAGAGCTATACCCGGTGTTATCCCACCGTTATCGAGTTGGTGTAGAAGAGCTACACTTGGTGTTATCCCACCAATAGTAGGAGGTGTTATCCCACCTAAGACCTACGACCTTCTATAGAGAGGTTTTCCGGAAAAAGTCATGCATGTGGAGTCCAGAGAGAGCTGGATGACCACGATCATTTTAGAGTCCGCATTATAGGCTATGTGTGCATTGCTTATAATACTCTTGAGTATCGCAATTGCTATGTGTTGTGCCTTGACTTAAGGAACCCGTTGGTGGGGAGTATTATGTGTTTATAATGAGTTTTCTCTATTGGTAAATGAGCTTTGATGTGGTATGTGTATAAATCTCTCGCACCGGATATATATATATATACTTGTATTTTGTGGTGACCCTTGCATATTTGTATGAACGGGATTATCCCACCCCAGATGTTAGGGATCCGTCTGAGACGCTTGGAGATGAGGGTGGTGGTTGCAGTGGCCATCAGTGTTAGGAGGGAGCTGGAGTCTCGTTAGCTAGACTATGCGCCGGTGTTAGTGTACACCGTGCTTTTGTGTATAGGCATAGATGCTAGTTTTATTTTGAGATACTTGTGCTTGATGCACCTTTTTATTTTGGACTGTAATATATTCAGGTGTACACTTGCTTTGTGAAGCCCTATGATGTTTATATATCAGTTTTCTTTGTACATTTAAATGCCGGCTCAATTAAATGTTTTATGCGCACTCTGATCGAAACTAAAATGATTTCAAAGCTTGTTTTATTTGAAAAAAAAAATAATACCCCTTTTTGAGTTTAAGAAAACGGGGTGTTACAATTGTGGTATCAGAGCTTGGCTTTAAATCTTCAAAGGGAAAGTGTACATTGGGATTGTTAGTCCAAAGTTGGCTAGAGATTAGCTAGAGTTGTGTTCGTCGAGCGATCGACTTTGGGTTCTGTTATGGGTAATGATGTGTGAGAGATATTTTCTGAGGAAAATTTTGGGGATAAGGACTCAATCAATAATTGGTATGTGCAGGATAGAATATGCCTCCGAGAAGGGCACCTGCTGTTCCTAGAGACGAGGATGTGGACATGAACCAGATGGCTCATGCCATGAACACTATGGCAGTTGCTGTGGCTGCCCAGACTGAAGCTAAGGCGCAGAGAGACATGGAAAAGCGTGAGAGAGAGATCGTAGCTGCGGGGTCTAGGCTACTTACCAGTTTCAATCACCAAACTCCTCCGAAGTTTAATGGGGAGGGAGGTCCGGAAACAGCGGATTTGTGGCTCCAAGCATTGGAGAGGATTTTTGGGGCGATTCATTGCCCGGAAGGGGAGAAGGTGACTTTAGCCACCTATCAGTTACTTGGAGGTTCAGAACACTGGTGGAGGAACACTCGACTTCTCATGGAGGGTGTTTATGAGGAGATAACTTGGGAGAATTTCAAGAGGAGATTTTTGGCCAAGTATTTTCCGGAGACGGCTAGAGAGCGCTATGGAGAAGAGTTCTTGAGGTTATGCCAGGGGGGCATGAATGTGGAAGCTTATTCGAAGAAGTTTGAGTCTTTGTCTAGGTTCTTCCGGTTTTTCAGAGATGGGGTCGACGAGAGTTATATGTGTCGTCGTTTCCAAGATGGGCTGAGGTACGAGCTACAGGATGCGGTGGTGCCGTTGGGCATTCGCCAATTTCAAGTGTTGGTAGAGAAATGTCAAGAGGTGGAAGACATGAGGAATAAGCGGGTGAACCGCCAAGGGAATTTCAATTCGGGAGGGCCGAATCGTTCAAGTGGTTCAAGTCAGAACCGTGGTAAGCAAGGTGGAAAACCTTATAATCGTTCACAGAATAACAAGGGAGCGGGACGCTCAGAGGGCCAGGGGAGTCAGAGCAAGGGAAAGTCTATTTGCTACAAGTGTGGAGAGGAGGGCCATTTTGCTAATAACTGTAGCAACCCGGAAAAGAGGCCCATTTATTTTAATTGTCAGAAGCCGGGGCACTTTGCTAGAGATTGTAGAGCCCAAAAGGCCTTGCCGTCGGCGAATGTGGCACAGAGTACTCGACCAGTGGCCAAAGGACGTGTCTACTGCATGGGCACGGAGGTGAGTGGTGAGGCTAGCAACGCCATTCGTGAGAATTGTCAGATTGCAGGTAACTCTTTAACTGCATTGATTGACACGGGGGCAACTCACTCCTTCATATCTTTGTTTTGCGCCAATCGTCTGAATTTGATTGTTTCGCCGTTACCGTTTGATTTGAATGTGTCTACTCCTGCTAAGGATTTGGTAGTGAACACCGCATGTTTGCATTGTATGGTAGTTGTCCAGAATAGAGATTTCCTGGTCAATTTGATTTGTTTACCCCTTCAGTCTCTCGAGATCATCCTTGGGATGGATTGGTTGTCGTACCATTATGTTATTTTGGATTGTGCTCGGAGATTGGTCTTCTTTCCCGAGCCGGGTGTGCGAAGGTATCTGTCTGCCAATCGGCTGACAGTGGTTATGTGTAATGGAGAACCAGAGATTGTGTCACTTGCGAGTTTGGGAGTGACGTCAGAGATTCGAGTAGAGGAACTTCGAGTTGTTCGACAGTTTCAAGATGTTTTTCCGTCAGAGATTCCAGAGTTTCCTCCGTGTAGAGAGGTAGAGTTCTTCATTGATTTGCAACCGGGTACGGGTCCGATTTCGGAAGCCCCTTATAGGATGGCTCCAGCTGAGTTGATAGAGTTGAAGAGTCAGCTTGAGGAATTGTTGAGCAAGGGTTTTATTAGGCCGAGTGTGTCACCGTGGGGAGCACCGGTGTTGTTGGTTAAAAAGAAGGATGGTAAATCCCGTTTGTGTGTGGATTACCGGAAGCTGAATAAGGTTACTATCAAGAACCGGTATCCATTGCCGCGTATTGATGATTTGATGGACCAGTTGAGGGGAGCCTCAGTATTTTCAAAGATTGATCTGAAATCTGGTTATCACCAGATAAGGGTAAGAGAAGAGGATGTACAGAAGACGGCATTTCGGACGCGCTATGGGCATTATGAGTACTTGGTGATGCCATTCGGAGTGACGAATGCACCCGCGATATTTATGGACTACATGAATCGGATCTTCCATGCATTTTTAGACAAGTTCGTGGTAGTGTTTATCGACGATATCTTGGTTTATTCAAGGAACGAAGAAGAGCACGAGGAGCATCTCCGCTCAGTTTTGCAAGTTTTGCGAGAGAGGAAGCTATATGCCAATCCGACGAAGTGTGAATCAAGTTTTCAATTGTTGAAAGAGCGATTGACGACTTCGCCAGTTTTGGTTTTACCTCAGGCAGATGAACCGTATGAAGTGTATTGTGATGCTTCTCATCAAGGTTTGGGTTGTGTGTTGATGCAACACAAGAGAGCTGTGGCTTATGCATCGAGGCAGTTGAAAGTTCATGAGAAGAATTACCCGACTCACGATTTGGAGCTTGCGGCAGTCGTGTTTGCTTTGAAGATTTGGAGACATTATCTGTATGGATGCACTTTTGTCGTGTTTAGTGACCACAAGAGTCTCAAGTACCTTTTTGATCAGAAAGAATTGAATATGAGGCAGAGGAGGTGGATGGAAACCTTGAAAGATTTTGATTTCACGCTAGAATACCATCCGGGAAAAGCCAATGTGGTGGCGGATGCTTTGAGTAGAAGAAGTGTATCGGTGTGTTCGGCACAGATGGCGAGCCAACAAGAGTTGTTGAGAGAATTCCGAGATCTACACTTGGAAGTTGAGTTGGCACCAGGCAATTTGAAGTTGGGCATGATCACGATCTCAAATGGGTTATTGGAAGAAATTGCAAGTTGTCAAGATGACGGGTTACTTGTGGAGAAAAGAGGCCTTATAGCTAGAGAAAGTAACAACGGATAAGGTTCGAACGATACGGGCAAGGATGAAAGTTGCTCAAGATCGACAGAAGAGTTACGCGGATAGGCGTAGGAAGCCTTTAGAGTTTGAGGCGGGGGATCACGTATTCCTCCGAGTTACTCCAACAACGGGTGTTGGAAGGGCTTTGAAAGCAAGAAAGTTGACTCCTAAGTTCATAGGACCGTATCAGATTACGGAGAGAATTGGGAAGGTAGCTTATCGGGTAGCTTTGCCACCGGTACTATCTCTGATACATGATGTGTTCCATGTGTCGCAGTTGAGGAAATATATTCCGAATCCATCGCATGTGATCATACCAGATGACATCCAACTGAGAGAGAACTTGTCATTCGAGGTTCCGCCGATCAAGATTGCGGATAGAAAGATGAAGCGGTTGAGAACAAAAGAAATACCTTTGGTGAAGGTAATATGGAACGAGACTACGGGTGACGCAACTTGGGAGCTTGAGAGCAAGATCAGAGAGTTATACCCTGGGTTGTTTGTCGATGTCTAAGTTTCGAGGACGAAACTTCTTTTAGGGGGGTAGTAATGTAAGACCCTAGATTTTGTGTACAGTGGTTTGTAGAGCGTTAGCGGTGGCTACGTGTCTTAGAGTTTTAATGTTAGTGTTTTGTGTTATATTTTGTGTAATATAACTGTTTTTGCTGTTTTTGAGCCTGTTTCGCGCTTGTACGCCGAAAAGGGATGAGATTTGGTTTATGAGTTTCTTTTATAAATAGGAAGTTTTCCATGAAAATAGTTTTCGGAGGTTTGACTTTATTTGAGTTTTTGATAAACGAAGAGAAGATTTTTTTATCAGTCGTTTAAAATTTTACTGTCTCCGAATCTCGTGAAATTTTAGAAATGAGTTTTATATATCGACGCGAGTTGGAAAATGCTTTCAGAAAAATTTTAGAAGGCACGGTTTAAAAGTTCAGTCGGAGAAACTGTTTTAGCGATAATTTTTGGAAACGAAATTTTACGGACGTTTATTCCGTATGCTGTTCTTTTTGAGAATTTTGTTTGTCGCGGCACGCGAGTACTGAGTATGAGGATATTTTCTTGAGCTTTGGAGATATTTTGAGAGACATGAGTCATGTTGATCCAATGGCTAGGGTAGCCCTAGAGTTGATTTTTCTCCTTTGATCTAAGGGTTGGGAATGAGCAAGACTTAACTTGTTAGTAAAGTAGTAACTTGGGGACTTAGAAAATTTTCATCTCACACCTTCTATCTTCTTCTCTCCCAACGTGACCATTCCCTTTTCTTACTAGAGTTCACCAAAAAAATTCCATTCACCATTTTTGGCTCATTTCAAGCTTGGAAAGTTTAAGTGTTAATACAAGAAATCATTTGCTAAGGTAACAATCTCTTTTCCTTGTCTTAGCTGGCCAAACCATTATGGTTTGATGTATTTTGGTTTTATGATTGTGAGAAAAAGTTGGTAGAAACTTGTTGTATGATGCCTTGGATTCATGGAAGTTGTTCATGAATGCCTAGCCTTAAGCATAGGTCTTGTTAGGTTCTTTCCCTAAGTTTCATGAGTTTTGGATAGTTAGGGTTTTTGAGGAAAAGTCATATTGATCAAGAACATGTTTTGATTTGTATTTGAGAAAATAAAAATGGTTTTTGAGTTTATGAGGAAGTGGGATTGTATAGAAAAAAGTTTTGTTTCAAGGATGTGAAAAATTTTACCTTGTGGACTTAGAAAATTTTTGAAGAAAGTCCTTGAGTTTTGCTTTAATGTTGTTTTGATTGGAAAAGAAATTTTTGTAACATGTGTTTATGGTGTGTGATTTCCATTTGCTAAAACCTTGTTAATGCTTGTTTTCAAAGGCTTGATTAGTGATCATTTGGTGCAAGAATTTTGAGCTATTGGTATGATGCTTTGAACATGAAAACTAGGGTAAGAAACTTGGAAAAAATTTTGCAAAAAACTGCCCAGGCTTTCCGCCCAGGCGCAGGTGCCTTGCGGCCAGGCGCAGGTGCCCTGTTTTGGGACATTTTTCTGGGTTCCAAACGATGTGTTTTAACGCGGTTTCGTACTTCTTGATCACCAATTAGGGTTTGAACATTTCAATTGACATTGTATGAAGGGTTTAACTGGGGTTTTGCGTATGATAAGAGTGGTGACATGTTATTTGAAAAGTGGTTTGTTTTGGTGTCTTAAACATGTGAAATGTTGTAATGTGTTTTGAAAACGGAAAAAAATGACGCAATCGATTTCGTGAACATTGATCAATATAGGAAGGGTTGTAACCATTATCCGAGAGAGCTAGGGGTACCTTGTTTATCCTTAGATTTTTGGGTTGGGTTAAATTCAATAGAATGCTATGGAAGTGTTTATTGAGTTCGTACGTTGTTTGTTGGGAAACGCGAACTCGTAGTGTGGAACGATTTGATTGTTGTAAGAGCTTGCCGAGGTAAGGGCTCCACTATTTATTTCCGTCTTTCACTGAAATTGGACATGCTTGAATTATTTTGTTGTGATGTATTCTTGAGTGAATTACATGTCTAATTTCGTGTATTCTCGTGATGAGAACGTGTTTAGAATTATATGTGCTGTTTACATATAAATTGGGAGAAATATGTATGCATATTGAGTTGATACATATGCTTGAGTTAATTGCTTTACACATGTCTAGTGGAATGTATGTGTAGACTTGTCGATGTGGTAATTACATATTAAGAGAATATGTGTTTTGTTGCATTAGTATATGTAGAGAGGGCATATGCTCATGCATTCATAGTTATGCGTTTCGCCAAGAGGGCTGCGCCGGTGTTATCCCACCTGATTGAGTTGGTATAGAAGAGCTATACCCGGTGTTATCCCACCGTTATCGAGTTGGTGTAGAAGAGCTACACCTGGTGTTATCCCACCAATAGTAGGAGGTGTTATCCCACCTAAGACCTACGACCTTCTATAGAGAGGTTTTCCGGAAAAAGTCATGCATGTGGAGTCCAGAGAGAGCTGGATGACCACGATCATTTTAGAGTCCGCATTATAGGCTATGTGTGCATTGCTTATAATACTCTTGAGTATCGCAATTGCTATGTGTTGTGCCTTGACTTAAGGAACCCGTTGGTGGGGAGTATTATGTGTTTATAATGAGTTTTCTCTATTGGTAAATGAGCTTTGATGTGGTATGTGTATAAATCTCTCGCACGGGATATATATATATATACTTGTATTTTGTGGTGACCCTTGCATATTTGTATGAACGGGATTATCCCACCCCAGATGTTAGGGATCCGTCTGAGACGCTTGGAGATGAGGGTGGTGGTTGCAGTGGCCATCAGTGTTAGGAGGGAGCTGGAGTCTCGTTAGCTAGACTATGCGCCGGTGTTAGTGTACACCGTGCTTTTGTGTATAGGCATAGATGCTAGTTTTATTTTGAGATACTTGTGCTTGATGCACCTTTTTATTTTGGACTGTAATATATTCAGGTGTACACTTGCTTTGTGAAGCCCTATGATGTTTATATATCAGTTTTCTTTGTACATTTAAATGTCGGCTCAATTAAATGTTTTATGCGCACGCTGATCGAAACTAAAATGATTTCAAAGCTTGTTTTATTTGAAAAAAAAAAAAATAATACCCCTTTTTGAGTTTAAGAAAACGGGGTGTTACAATTGTGGTATCAGAGCTCGGCTTTAAATCTTCAAAGGGAAAGTCTACATTGGGATTGTTAGTCCAAAGTTGGCTAGAGATTAGCTAGAGTTGTGTTCGTCGAGCGATCGACTTTGGGTTCTGTTATGGGTAATGATGTGTGAGAGATATTTTCTGAGGAAAATTTTGGGGATAAGGACTCAATCAATAATTGGTATGTGCAGGATAGAATATGCCTCCGAGAAGGGCACCTGCTGTTCCTAGAGACGAGGATGTGGACATGAACCAGATGGCTCATGCCATGAACACTATGGCAGTTGCTGTGGCTGCCCAGACTGAAGCTAAGGCGTAGAGAGACATGGAAAAGCGTGAGAGAGAGATCGTAGCTGCGGGGTCTAGGCTACTTACCAGTTTCAATCACCAAACTCCTCCGAAGTTTAATGGGGAGGGAGGTCCGGAAACAGCGGATTTGTGGCTCCAAGCATTGGAGAGGATTTTTGGGGCGATTCATTGCCCGGAAGGGGAGAAGGTGACTTTAGCCACCTATCAGTTACTTGGAGGTTCAGAACACTGGTGGAGGAACACTCGACTTCTCATGGAGGGTGTTTATGAGGAGATAACTTGGGAGAATTTCAAGAGGAGATTTTTGGCCAAGTATTTTCCGGAGACGGCTAGAGAGCGCTATGGAGAAGAGTTCTTGAGGTTATGCCAGGGGGGCATGAATGTGGAAGCTTATTCGAAGAAGTTTGAGTCTTTGTCTAGGTTCTTCCGGTTTTTCAGAGATGGGGTCGACGAGAGTTATATGTGTCGTCGTTTCCAAGATGGGCTGAGGTACGAGCTACAGGATGCGGTGGTGCCGTTGGGCATTCGCCAATTTCAAGTGTTGGTAGAGAAATGTCAAGAGGTGGAAGACATGAGGAATAAGCGGGTGAACCGCCAAGGGAATTTCAATTCGGGAGGGCCGAATCGTTCAAGTGGTTCAAGTCAGAACCGTGGTAAGCAAGGTGGAAAACCTTATAATCGTTCACAGAATAACAAGGGAGCGGGACGCTCAGAGGGCCAGGGGAGTCAGAGCAAGGGAAAGTCTATTTGCTACAAGTGTGGAGAGGAGGGCCATTTTGCTAATAACTGTAGCAACCCGGAAAAGAGGCCCATTTATTTTAATTGTCAGAAGCCGGGGCACTTTGCTAGAGATTGTAGAGCCCAAAAGGCCTTGCCGTCGGCGAATGTGGCACAGAGTACTCGACCAGTGGCCAAAGGACGTGTCTACTGCATGGGCACGGAGGTGAGTGGTGAGGCTAGCAACGCCATTCGTGAGAATTGTCAGATTGCAGGTAACTCTTTAACTGCATTGATTGACACGGGGGCAACTCACTCCTTCATATCTTTGTTTTGCGCCAATCGTCTGAATTTGATTGTTTCGCCGTTACCGTTTGATTTGAATGTGTCTACTCCTGCTAAGGATTTGGTAGTGAACACCGCATGTTTGCATTGTATGGTAGTTGTCCAGAATAGAGATTTCCTGGTCAATTTGATTTGTTTACCCCTTCAGTCTCTCGAGATCATCCTTGGGATGGATTGGTTGTCGTACCATTATGTTATTTTGGATTGTGCTCGGAGATTGGTCTTCTTTCCCGAGCCGGGTGTGCGAAGGTATCTGTCTGCCAATCGGCTGACAGTGGTTATGTGTAATGGAGAACCAGAGATTGTGTCACTTGCGAGTTTGGGAGTGACGTCAGAGATTCGAGTAGAGGAACTTCGAGTTGTTCGACAGTTTCAAGATGTTTTTCCGTCAGAGATTCCAGAGTTTCCTCCGTGTAGAGAGGTAGAGTTCTTCATTGATTTGCAACCGGGTACGGGTCCGATTTCGGAAGCCCCTTATAGGATGGCTCCAGCTGAGTTGATAGAGTTGAAGAGTCAGCTTGAGGAATTGTTGAGCAAGGGTTTTATTAGGCCGAGTGTGTCACCGTGGGGAGCACCGGTGTTGTTGGTTAAAAAGAAGGATGGTAAATCCCGTTTGTGTGTGGATTACCGGAAGCTGAATAAGGTTACTATCAAGAACCGGTATCCATTGCCGCGTATTGATGATTTGATGGACCAGTTGAGGGGAGCCTCAGTATTTTCAAAGATTGATCTGAAATCTGGTTATCACCAGATAAGGGTAAGAGAAGAGGATGTACAGAAGACGGCATTTCGGACGCGCTATGGGCATTATGAGTACTTGGTGATGCCATTCGGAGTGACGAATGCACCCGCGATATTTATGGACTACATGAATCGGATCTTCCATGCATTTTTAGACAAGTTCGTGGTAGTGTTTATCGACGATATCTTGGTTTATTCAAGGAACGAAGAAGAGCACGAGGAGCATCTCCGCTCAGTTTTGCAAGTTTTGCGAGAGAGGAAGCTATATGCCAATCCGACGAAGTGTGAATCAAGTTTTCAATTGTTGAAAGAGCGATTGACGACTTCGCCAGTTTTGGTTTTACCTCAGGCAGATGAACCGTATGAAGTGTATTGTGATGCTTCTCATCAAGGTTTGGGTTGTGTGTTGATGCAACACAAGAGAGCTGTGGCTTATGCATCGAGGCAGTTGAAAGTTCATGAGAAGAATTACCCGACTCACGATTTGGAGCTTGCGGCAGTCGTGTTTGCTTTGAAGATTTGGAGACATTATCTGTATGGATGCACTTTTGTCGTGTTTAGTGACCACAAGAGTCTCAAGTACCTTTTTGATCAGAAAGAATTGAATATGAGGCAGAGGAGGTGGATGGAAACCTTGAAAGATTTTGATTTCACGCTAGAATACCATCCGGGAAAAGCCAATGTGGTGGCGGATGCTTTGAGTAGAAGAAGTGTATCGGTGTGTTCGGCACAGATGGCGAGCCAACAAGAGTTGTTGAGAGAATTCCGAGATCTACACTTGGAAGTTGAGTTGGCACCAGGCAATTTGAAGTTGGGCATGATCACGATCTCAAATGGGTTATTGGAAGAAATTGCAAGTTGTCAAGATGACGGGTTGCTTGTGGAGAAAAGAGGCCTTATAGCTAGAGAAAGTAACAACGGATAAGGTTCGAACGATACGGGCAAGGATGAAAGTTGCTCAAGATCGACAGAAGAGTTACGCGGATAGGCGTAGGAAGCCTTTAGAGTTTGAGGCGGGGGATCACGTATTCCTCCGAGTTACTCCAACAACGGGTGTTGGAAGGGCTTTGAAAGCAAGAAAGTTGACTCCTAAGTTCATAGGACCGTATCAGATTACGGAGAGAATTGGGAAGGTAGCTTATCGGGTAGCTTTGCCACCGGTACTATCTCTGATACATGATGTGTTCCATGTGTCGCAGTTGAGGAAATATATTCCGGATCCATCGCATGTGATCATACCAGATGACATCCAACTGAGAGAGAACTTGTCATTCGAGGTTCCGCCGATCAAGATTGCGGATAGAAAGATGAAGCGGTTGAGAACAAAAGAAATACCTTTGGTGAAGGTAATATGGAACGAGACTACGGGTGACGCAACTTGGGAGCTTGAGAGCAAGATCAGAGAGTTATACCCTGGGTTGTTTGTCGATGTCTAAGTTTCGAGGACGAAACTTCTTTTAGGGGGGTAGTAATGTAAGACCCTAGATTTTGTGTACAGTGGTTTGTAGAGCGTTAGCGGTGGCTACGTGTCTTAGAGTTTTAATGTTAGTGTTTTGTGTTATATTTTGTGTAATATAACTGTTTTTGCTGTTTTTGAGCCTGTTTCGCGCTTGTACGCCGAAAAGGGATGAGATTTGGTTTATGAGTTTCTTTTATAAATAGGAAGTTTTCCATGAAAATAGTTTTCGGAGGTTTGACTTTATTTGAGTTTTTGATAAACGAAGAGAAGATTTTTTTATCAGTCGTTTAAAATTTTACTGTCTCCGAATCTCGTGAAATTTTAGAAATGAGTTTTATATATCGACGCGAGTTGGAAAATGCTTTCAGAAAAATTTTAGAAGGCACGGTTTAAAAGTTCAGTCGGAGAAACTGTTTTAGCGATAATTTTTGGAAACGAAATTTTACGGACGTTTATTCCGTATGCTGTTCTTTTTGAGAATTTTGTTTGTCGCGGCACGCGAGTACTGAGTATGAGGATATTTTCTTGAGCTTTGGAGATATTTTGAGAGACATGAGTCATGTTGATCCAATGGCTAGGGTAGCCCTAGAGTTGATTTTTCTCCTTTGATCTAAGGGTTGGGAATGAGCAAGACTTAACTTGTTAGTAAAGTAGTAACTTGGGGACTTAGAAAATTTTCATCTCACACCTTCTATCTTCTTCTCTCCCAACGTGACCATTCCCTTTTCTTACTAGAGTTCACCAAAAAAATTCCATTCACCATTTTTGGCTCATTTCAAGCTTGGAAAGTTTAAGTGTTAATACAAGAAATCATTTGCTAAGGTAACAATCTCTTTTCCTTGTCTTAGCTGGCCAAACCATTATGGTTTGATGTATATTGGTTTTATGATTGTGAGAAAAAGTTGGTAGAAACTTGTTGTATGATGCCTTGGATTCATGGAAGTTGTTCATGAATGCCTAGCCTTAAGCATAGGTCTTGTTAGGTTCTTTCCCTAAGTTTCATGAGTTTTGGATAGTTAGGGTTTTTGAGGAAAAGTCATATTGATCAAGAACATGTTTTGATTTGTATTTGAGAAAATAAAAATGGTTTTTGAGTTTATGAGGAAGTGGGATTGTATAGAAAAAAGTTTTGTTTCAAGGATGTGAAAAATTTTACCTTGTGGACTTAGAAAAATTTTGAAGAAAGTCCTTGAGTTTTGCTTTAATGTTGTTTTGATTGGAAAAGAAATTTTTGTAACATGTGTTTATGGTGTGTGATTTCCATTTGCTAAAACCTTGTTAATGCTTGTTTTCAAAGGCTTGATTAGTGATCATTTGGTGCAAGAATTTTGAGCTATTGGTATGATGCTTTGAACATGAAAACTAGGGTAAGAAACGTGGAAAAAATTTTGCAAAAAACTGCCCAGGCTTTGCGCCCAGGAGCAGGTGCCTTGCGGCCAGGCGCAGGTGCCCTGTTTTGGGACATTTTTCTGGGTTCCAAACGATGTGTTTTAACGCGGTTTCGTACTTCTTGATCACCAATTAGGGTTTGAACATTTCAATTGACATTGTATGAAGGGTTTAACTAGGGTTTTGCGTATGATAAGAGTGGTGACATGTTATTTGAAAAGTGGTTTGTTTTGGTGTCTTAAACATGTGAAATGTTGTAATGTGTTTTGAAAACGGAAAAAAATGACGCAATCGATTTCGTGAACATTGATCAATATAGGAAGGGTTGTAACCATTATCCGAGAGAGCTAGGGGTACCTTGTTTATCCTTAGATTTTTGGGTTGGGTTAAATTCAATAGAATGCTATGGAAGTGTTTATTGATTTCGTACGTTGTTTGTTAGGAAACGCGAACTCGTAGTGTGGAACGATTTGATTGTTGTAAGAGCTTGCCGAGGTAAGGGCTCCACTATTTATTTCCGTCTTTCACTGAAATTGGACATGCTTGAATTATTTTGTTGTGATGTATTCTTGAGTGAATTACATGTCTAATTTCGTGTATTCTCGTGATGAGAACGTGTTTAGAATTATATGTGCTGTTTACATATAAATTGGGAGAAATATGTATGCATATTGAGTTGATACATATGCTTGAGTTAATTGCTTTACACATGTCTAGTGGAATGTATGTGTAGACTTGTCGATGTGGTAATTACATATTAAGAGAATATGTGTTTTGTTGCATTAGTATATGTAGAGAGGGCATATGCTCATGCATTCATAGTTATGCGTTTCGCCAAGAGGGCTGCGCCGATGTTATCCCACCTGATTGAGTTGGTATAGAAGAGCTATACCCGGTGTTATCCCACCGTTATCGAGTTGGTGTAGAAGAGCTACACCTGGTGTTATCCCACCAATAGTAGGAGGTGTTATCCCACCTAAGACCTACGACCTTCTATAGAGAGGTTTTCCGGAAAAAGTCATGCATGTGGAGTCCAGAGAGAGCTGGATGACCACGATCATTTTAGAGTCCGCATTATAGGCTATGTGTGCATTGCTTATAATATGCTTGAGTATCGCAATTGCTATGTGTTGTGCCTTGACTTAAGGAACCCGTTGGTGGGGAGTATTATGTGTTTATAATGAGTTTTCTCTATTGGTAAATGAGCTTTGATGTGGTATGTGTATAAATCTCTCGCACCGGATATATATATATATACTTGTATTTTGTGGTGACCCTTGCATATTTGTATGAACGGGATTATCCCACCCCAGATGTTAGGGATCCGTCTGAGACGCTTGGAGATGAGGGTGGTGGTTGCAGTGGCCATCAGTGTTAGGAGGGAGCTGGAGTCTCGTTAGCTAGACTATGCGCCGGTGTTAGTGTACACCGTGCTTTTGTGTATAGGCATAGATGCTAGTTTTATTTTGAGATACTTGTGCTTGATGCACCTTTTTATTTTGGACTGTAATATATTCAGGTGTACACTTGCTTTGTGAAGCCCTATGATGTTTATATATCAGTTTTCTTTGTACATTTAAATGCCGGCTCAATTAAATGTTTTATGCGCACTCTGATCGAAACTAAAATGATTTCAAAGCTTGTTTTATTTGAAAAAAAAAAATAATACCCCTTTTTGAGTTTAAGAAAACGGGGTGTTACAAGTTCGGAGCGCAATTGTGTCAAATAATCGCGTCATGTTCCAGACTTTATGTAATTTAATTATTTTCGACCCAAACTTATGTTTTCGGCCCGTAACTTTTGGAGCCCGTATTATTTAAACCAAAACGCAGCCTAGGGTTAGTCATTCTGCATTCTCAAAAACAGAACCTTGACGGCTGCTCTTGCTATGGAGAACTAAACTTTAGGTTGATTCATTGGTGTAAGGAACTCATTCATGATTTCTTGAGGTTCGAATTTAATTGCAAGTTCGTTTATCTATTTATGCTTTGTCGTATCAATTTCGTTTCTCTATATTCCGTATGAATTCTGATTCAATGATGCTTAATTATTCTATCTCGAATTTATGTAGTTGAGTTTTATTCGTATTAATTCATCGCTTGTTTAAATTAATCCGAATAGAAATTGATACGAACTTTTGCGCTTAGCAATAGGGTTGATTGAATTTGTCATGATACTAACCGTGTTTTATGTGACGCTTGTTCACCGTCCATGGTTAGTTGAACACATGAGATGCTTAATCGAATGAATTCATATAAAACCGATTGTCGCTTGTATAATTAGTTTTATAAATCAACCAGAGCATAAATAGTTGAATGAATATCTCTGTGAACCTATGATAGGATCAAACGAGTTGTCTAAGACCAATGAATCAATCGTCTTTTTTATTAATTGAATTTCTGATTCTCTTTCAATCTGAACAAACCGAAAACCCCCATTTAATTGTGTTATTCATCGTTCTTAGTTTTGTTAATTATCAAATAAGAGGTCCTTGTGAGACGACCAAGGTTTAACTACCTTGTTACTACATTTAAAAAATTAATTATTTTTGACCGCCTACGACAGCGATCACGCTTCTAGAAGATTGAATTATTTCAAAAGATATTTTCAAAGATTGGTTTCGTTTATTTGTGAGAATAAAGATATTTTTCAAAACAATCTTTGGAAAAGATTTTGCAGCAGAATTATGTGCTTCTATTTGCTTCTAAAGAATTATGGAAACATATCTTTGAAGTTTATTTGATCCAGATTTATGAGCAGCTGAAGACTATAAATAAAGGGCTTTGCTATTGAAGAATGTACACATCAAAAACCAGAAATTAGAATTAAGAGACTTAGTGTTTTTGAGTCTGTGAGCTGTTTCTCTGTTTTAGTACACCACTCATCTGTGAGAGTTGGTTAAGTTGTTTTGAGTTGTAAGTCACTTAAAGCTTTTAAGCACAAGTGATGTCTTTGATGTTTTGAAGTGTGTTCTTCGTATTTGTTGTGTTTGTTAAGTCTGGTAATCACTGGGCTGTGATTACTTTGTTGGGAAGTAAGTGGGTTCTTATACCTAGGTGTTCCTGGGTATAAGTCTAGACGGGTAGTGATTAAGTGATAAGACTGAAAAACAGGGGCTGTGTTTAGAGTCTTAGAATTAATACTGCTTAGTGGATTTCCTTCCTGGATTGGTATTCTCCAAATGTAGGTGAAGTTTGCACCGAACTGGGTTAACAAACTCATTGTGTTCTTTATCTTTCTGTCTTTATTTTTTTTGCTGCTTCTGAACTGTGTGTGCTTGGTACTCTGTTCTGCGAATCAGAAGCAGTATTTGCTTCTGAACTTGTGTTTTAGAACTCTGTTTTAAAGGTTCAGAACCTGACTAGCCAGGAATTACAATTGGTATCAGAGCAGGCACCCTGCCTGTATTTGGGTGAGCTCCTCTTCTGGCTTTATGGAGAAAGAAGGAGGATTTGTTAACAGGCCACCTCTGCTGGATGGGACCAATTATGATTATTGGAAATCTCGTATGAGTGCTTTCCTAAAATCTATAGATAGAAAAACCTAGAAAGCAGTTCTGAAGGGTTGGGAACATCCAGTTGTCCTTGACAAAGAAGGAAAGAAGACATCTGTGTTGAAACCAGAAGAAGATTGGACCAATGATGAAGATGCTTTAGCTCTTGCAAACTCCAAAGCCTTGAATGCTATATTCAATGGAGTTGACAAGAATATTTTCAGAATGATCAAGCAGTGCACAATTGCTAAAGATGACTGGGAGATTCTCAAGACTACTCATGAAGGCACATCCAAAGTAAAACTGTCCAGACTTCAGCTTCTGACTACAAGGTTTGAAAATCTTAAAATGTTGGAAGATGAGAACATACAAGACTTCTACATGAATGTTCTGGACATGGCTAACTCTTTTGAATCTCTTGGAGAAAAAGTATCAGATGAGAAGCTTGTTAGGAAAATTCTCAGATCCCCACCCAAGAGGTTTGATATGAAGGTGACTGCAATTGAAGAAGCACATGACATCTCCAACATGAAGATTGAGGAATTGATTGGGTCTCTTCAGAACTTTGAAATAAGCAGAACTGATAAGAAGGGTAAAGGTGTTGCATTTGTAGCAGATGCTGAAAGTGTGGATGATGAAGGCTCATCAGAAGCTATTGTGATGCTGACTAAACAATTTAAGAAGTTTCTGAAGCAGAAGACAAGAACTGATGAGAAGAGCAATCAATCAAAGAAAGTTCAGTGCTATGAGTGTGAAGGATTTGGTCATGTCAAGTCAGAATGTCCTAATTATCTCAAGAAACAGAAGAAGAGTCTGATTGTGACTTGGTCTGATGAGGAGGATTCAGAAGGAGAAGTGGAAAGTAAGTCTGCTAAGCTTGTTGCTGCCTTTACTGGAAGGTGCATGGCTGATGATGAAGTGATGAGTTCAGAAACATCATCAGAGTCTGAAGCTTCATCAGAGTCTGATTGCCATGATGAAGAATTGTTTTATAAAAATCCTGCTGAGTTTTGCAAGAAGGTGCAGAGTCAATTTAAAGATGTGTGCAAGCTGATGGAAGAACAGAAGAGAACTATCACTCAACTTCAGATTGAAAGGGGTGAACATCTAGAGAAAATTTTTGTACTCAATAATGAGGTAACTCAACTGAATTCTCAACTTGATCAGATGAAAAAGCAAGTTAGAATGATGAACTCTGGTACTGATGTGCTGGAAGAGATTTTGGAGAATCAGAATCAAGGCAAACCAAATGGCATAGGATTTGTTGATAAAAAACTGAACATCAAAAAGCAAAATCCTGCTAAAAGGTTCATACCTGCTGCTGGTACTTATGCTCCACTGATGAGCAACCCTAAGAACAAATCAGGAATCTAAAGACAAGAGGAGAACTCATCCTTGGGTATGTCATCGCTGTGGTAAAAAGGGACACATTAAGCCTTTTTGTTACAAGCTGCATGGATATCCCAAGCATTTTCAACACAGAAAAGTGGAACCAGCTGTGAACAAAAGCAAGATCAAGAAGGTTTAGAGACCAAAAGGAGAAAGTGTTGTCCAGAGGCTGAACAAAGGGAAATGAAAGGTTGTTGCTGCTGACAGCAAGCCCATTCCTGTAGCACAGAAGAGTTCTGGTGCTGGACCATCCAAAGTCTGGAGCAAAGTGTTGGTTCCTATTCCTGTTCAGAAGGCACTAGTTCTTTTTGAGTCTGAAGATGTTGTTAAGCATGATACCATGCCCTGTGTTCAGAAGAGAATTGCTGATCTTGAGAAACAGTTTGCTGGGAAGAAGGTTCAGAATGTGCCTGAGGCACACATCAACTGAGCAGCATCTGGTGTTGTGTCTAATGAAGACTAAGCAACTTCTGATGCTGAGTCTGAAGACTGTCAAGTTTGTGACTGAAGGCTTGAATTTCTGCTTGTGCTTCTGGTCTACAGTTGTTCTGTTCACTACCGTTTTGTTGTGTTCTTTTATGTATGGATTCTTTGTGGCTCTGATCCTTACTAGTGTTGTGCTGGTGCTGAGCTGTTGGTTTGATTGCTGGTCTGTGTTGTGTTTCTTGCTCCTGATGTTTGCTGGATGTTTTGTCAAAATTATTTGGCTAAAAAGGGGGAGAAAAGCTTGTGTTTGGTTTCAGAAAATGTTTGTTCAGGGGGAGTTCCTGAATGTGTGTTTCAGGGGGAGTTCCTGAGTTGTGCTGTTCCTGATTGTCTGTTCAGGAGGAGGTTGAGTGTTCACCTGTCAGAAGCTGATCTGTTCAGGGGGAGTACTCTGTGCACTTCAGAAGCTGAAGTTGCTGAAGTTGTTTATGTTAACATAGCATTATCCGCTGCTGACTCTGTTGCTATGTTTTAATTATGTGTAGTTCTTCATGGTTGAATACTTGTGTTGAGTGAAGAACTTGTTTTCAATTGTCAATTTGATTTTAGCCAAAAATTTGCCAACACCAAATATCCAACAATCCTCATGGAGTCCCAGTTCATGCACTTTGAGGGAGCTTATAAGATCTTCAATACTTAAAGTATTTAGATCTTTAGCTTCCTCAATAGCAGTCACTTTGGGTCTCCATTTAGATGGCAGACTCCTGAGGAGCTTGTTCACATGGTCAGCAGTAGTGTAACTTTTCTTCAGAATCTGAAGTCCAGAAACCAGAGTCTGAAATCTTGAGAACATAGTCTCAATATTTTCATCCTCCTTCATTCTGAACATTTCATACTACTGAACCAGAAGGTTGGCCTTTGCTTCTCTGACCTTCTTGTTTCCTTCATAATTGGAGCATAAAGAGGTGAAGATGGCTTTTGCTGTAGATTTGTCACTCAGCTTCAGGTATTCACTGTGAGGCAGAGAATCCACAATGATACCTCTCACATTGTGATGCTTTCTGTATATCTTCCTTTCAACATCAGTGAGACCTCTTCTGTTCAGAGCCACTCCTTCTTCATCAACTGGTATGGATATACCATCTTCTATAATATCCCATAAGGAGTCATCAATACCAATGATGTGGCTGTACATTTTGCTCTTCCACCATGAGAATTTCTCAGGGTCACCAGTAAACATGGGAGGTTTATGGTGAGACCGAGATTTCCTTTCTTCTGTACCATAATCACATGATGTAGAAGCACCACTGTTGGAACAAAATGTGTTAAACAACTCTCTTATGTATAAAGGGGGAGATTGTTGAAACATTATGTGTAAACATATCTCTCTTCATGGTTTTGATGATAACAAAGTATTAAAGAGAAAATTGGTTATTTGCTAATGCTTTGTTCAAGTGTTTCAGAACCACGTGCTTATTAAGTGAAAATTAATAATGGTTATGGAAGAACAAGCTAAGAGCAAGGAAGGAAAGCCAAGAAGCAAGGTTGCAAAGACAAGAAAGAAACTGGTCCTGAAGAAGTACTCCTGAAGAAGTGCTCCTGAAGTGAAACTTCTGAAGAGGTCCTGAAGAAGTGCTCCTGAAGTGAAGCTTCTGAAATGGTCCTGAAGTGGTGCTCCTGAAGTACAGCTTCTGAAGTCTGGGTGCTTCTGATGAAGTCAACGCAACAGTCAACTCCTGAAGCCAGCTTCTGATCCGTACAACTGAAGCAGCTTCCGATCACTGTTCAAAGAGAAGCTTCTGAAGCTGATGTGGCATGGATTTTGACCAGTACTGTGCGCATTTAATGCCTGGATGTGTCAGAACAACTCAATGGAACAGTTGTCTCCCTGACCCAAACATTCTCCAGTTTTTAAGGTGGGCCAATTAAAAAATGGCACCTGCTCTGTTCTGACTGATAAAGTGCAGCACACATTTGCAGTAACCTAGTCCAATTGCAACGGCTAATTTCCTTAATTCAAGCAAATCTTCAACAGCTCTATTTTCATTTATAAAAGGAGGAAGATTTGAAGAAGAAAAATGTCTAAGACTCTTGAAACAAAGAACTGAACTCTTGCTCTGTTTTGCTGTCAAAAATACGCAAGTTACCCAACCTCTTAGAAATTCTTTCATCTTTGTAATTTAGAATTTCTTAAGGTTAAGAGTCTTAACCTGTGTTGTATTTAGAGAACACCTCTGATATTTGATCAAGTGTTCATCCCAAACTATTTCATTTGTAAACCAGTTTGGTCCCTAAAGTCTTAGTCTGTATACTAAGCACTTGTAACCTCATTCCTTTGTGGTCTGAGTCAGAAGTCTCTTGTCTTAGTGACTTGAGCATTGGGAAGTCTCTTGTCTTAGTGACTTGAGCATGGGAAGCCTCTTCCTTGGTGGTTGAGCATAGAAGCCTCTTTCTTTGTGATTGAGCAACTGGAAGTCTCTTCCTTAGTGGTTGAGCATTGTGTAATCTTCAGATTATAGTGAAACTCTCTTGTTGGATACAAGGGGACATGACTACTTCTCACATTGAGAAGGAACCTGTATAATTTGCTGTGTTTCTCTTCCCTTACCTCTTTAACTTGTTTAATCCGCTGCATATATTTTGATAACAGTTCAGAACCTGGTTCTGAACTTGTGCTAAGTCTTTGATAGAGAAAAGAACAAGTTTTTAGAGTCACACAATTCAACCCCCCCTTCTTGTGTGTGTTTTTCTCACCTTCAGTTGGTATCAGAGCTCCGGTTCTGATATTAACACTTAACAGTGTGTCAGTAGGATCCTGAGAAAAACATGACCTCAACTAGTGGTTCACCTCCACCCTCTCCCAGAAATCCACCATCTCCCAGAAATCAAAGAAATGTCCAATATGACTATAGTACTGAAGAAAGGAAGTCTAGGTCACACAATAAACCTCCCATGTTTACTGGTGACCCAGAAAAATTCTCTTGGTGGAAGAGTAAAATGTATAGTCACATTATTGGGATTGATGATACTCTATGGGATATTATTGAAGATGGAATCTCAATACCAGTAGATGAAGAAGGTGTTGCTGTCAACAGAAGAACTCTATGTGATGCAGAAAGAAAGATCTATAGAAAGCATCATCATGTGAGAGGAATCATTGTGGACTCATTGCCTCACACTGAGTATCAGAAGCTGAGTGACAAGTCAACAGCCAAAGCCATATTCACATCCCTCTGCTCTAACTATGAAGGTAATCAGAAAGTTAGAGAAGCTAAGGCAAATATTCTTGTTCAGCAATATGAACTGTTCAGAATGAAAGAGGATGAAAATATTGAGACTATGTTCTCAAGATTTCAGACTCTGGTTTCTGGACTTTAGATTCTGAAGAAGAGTTATACCACAGCTGATCATGTGAATAAAATCCTTAGAAGTCTGCCATCCAAATGGAGACCTAAAGTGACTGCCATTGAGGAAGCTAAGGATCTGAATACATTAAGTATTGAGGATCTTATAAGCTCCCTCAAGGTGCATGAACTGGGACTCAATGAGGATGAATCTGTTAGAGAGCCAAAAACATTAGCTCTGAAGTCTAAAAGAAAACCTGCTAAAGCCTTGAAAGCAATTGAATCTGAAGAAGAGTTTCCTGAGGGAAATTCTGATGAAGATTCAGATGCTGATGAGCTTGCAATGATTTCTAAAAGACTTCAATATCTGATGAACAGAAAGAAAAAATTCTCTAACAGAAGCAGTAACTTTAGAGGATCTAGTTCTAGTTCAAAGAGGGATATCCAGAAGGAAAGCTGCTACAACTGCAAAAAGCCTGGCCACTTCATTGCTGATTGTCCAGATCTTCAGAAAGAAAAATCAAAGGAAAAACCAAAGAAGTCCAGCTCAAAGTCCAGCAGTTTTAAAAACAAGCTTAAGAAGAGTCTCATGGCTACATGGGATGATCTGGACAATGAGTCAGAATCTGATGAGGAAGAAGCAAACCTGGCCCTGATGGCAATTGCATCTTCTGATGCAGAATCATGTTCAGATTCTGATGAAGAAGATGAGGTATATTCTGAACTCTCTAGATCTGATTTAATTGAAATAGTTAATGATCTTATGAGTCATCTTAAAAGCAAGTTAAAAGAAATCAAGTCTTTGAAAAATCAAAACAACTTGCTATCTGAGGAAAACCTTAAACTTCAGAATCAAATTTTTGAATATGATGAGGAAGTTGAGGAACTCAGAAAAGAGGCTCATAAGAAATCTGAAGAGGTTCCTAATGAACAGGAAATAGCTCTTCAGGATTTCATGTTAACTGGATTCAATAGAACAAAAATTGCCTCCATGATGTATAATATGATCAGAAACAAAGGTGAAGGCATTGGCTATGATTTATTCAAACCTTCAAATGAATTAAACTCACCTTCATGTTCTGAAGATATTTTAAAAGGCAATGGTATATGCTTTGTGCCTGCTTCTGATAGCTCTGAGAAGTTGAAAGTATCAGAATCTGAGACTAAGTCTGAAGTTCTGAACAACTCAGACTCTGAAGCTTCAGAACCTAAGGGTAAGATGAAGGCAGATGTTAAAACCCTGCCCAAATCTAAGCCAAAAGGTCCTAAGCCTAAGAGTAAGAGGAAATCAGACTCTAAACCTAAAAAGGTTCAGAATCTGAAGTGTTCAGAACCTGGAACCAGTAAGTCTCAGAATCTGAACAAAACTGATTCAAATTTTTCAAAGACTGGACTTATTAAAACTTCAAAATCTGTTAAACCAGTCAATGTAAAACATTTTCAATCTCAGAATGTTAAGCAAAGCAAGCCAAAGCAAGCAAATCAGTTTTCTGCTTCAAACTGTTTTAAGAAAGGCAAAACTGAAGCTTGTCTTGTGCCTGAAGTAAACAAAGTTAGAATTCTGAAGAGATCAGAACCAAAGTACTCAATGGTTCAGACTCTGAACAAATCAGAACCAAAGACCTTCAAGTCTCAGGTTCTGAAGAAGTCTAAGTCCAAACCTTTGAGAACTCAGGTTCTGAAGTATTCAGGTTCTGAAACTCAGACTAATTCAAGATATAAGGATCCATATCCTAAGTATCAGAACAAGTCTGAATATCATAAATTCAGACACAAGAAGCCAACACCTTTCAGGACTAACCCCAAAGGACCCATGAAAATCTGGGTACCTAAGTCTGAGATTATTTCAATTGCAGATATGCTTGTCATCCAAAGAAAAGGAAAGGTCCTGGTACCTGGACAGTGGATGCTCGCATCATATGACAGGGGACAAGTCTATGTTCCAAACCCTGACTCTGAAAGAGGGAGGAACTGTGGGGTTTGGAGGAAGTCAGAAAGGAAAGATCATTGGTACTGGTAAGATAGGTAATTCTTCCCAGTACATTGATAATGTTTGGCTGGTAGATGGACTTAGACATAATTTACTTAGCATAAGTCAATTATGTGATAGTAATTATGAAGTCCTGTTTAATAAGAACACTTGCACTGTAATCAACAATGAAAATAAGTCTGTAGTGTTCAGAGGCTGTAGGAAAAGCAATGTTTACAAAATAAACTTTTTTGATTTGGTTCAGCAGAAGGTAGTTTGCCTTCTGTCTGTGAGTGATGAGAAATGGGTCTGGCACAAAAGGCTGGGACATGCTAACTGGAGACTCATCTCCAAGCTTAGTAAGTTGCAGCTGGTCAGAGGCTTACCCCAGATTGATTATCACTCAGATGCACTGTGCAGTGCTTGCCAAATTGGAAAGTTTTCTAAAACTTCTTTTAAACCAAAGAACATTGTTTCCACCTCTAAACCTCTAGAACTCCTTCACATTGATTTGTTTGGTCCTGTTGGAACAGCTTCAATCAATGGGAAGAAGTATGGACTTGTAATTGTTGATGATTACAGTAGGTGGACTTGGGTTAAATTCCTCAGAACCAAAAATGAAACATATGATGTGTTTTTCAAATTCTGCAAACAAGTACAAACAGAAACTGATTTAAAAATTTTTAAAATCAGAAGTGATCATGGTGGTGAATTTGAAAATGAACCTTTTGAAAATTTTTGTGAAGACCATGGAATTTTCCATGAGTTCTCATCTCCTAGAACTCCACAACAAAATGGAGTTGTAGAGAGAAAGAACAGGTCTTTACAAGAAATGCCCAGAACCATGATCCATGAGTCAAAAATTGCTAAGTACTTCTGGGCAGAAGCTGTAAACACAGCATGTTATATTCAGAACAGGATCTATATCAGACCCATTCTGAATAAAACTTCATATGAATTATTTAAAGGAAGAAAACCAAGTATTTCTTATTTTCATCAGTTTGGTTGTACATGTTACATACTAAACAATAAGGTCTACCTAAAGTAATTTGATGCCAAGGCTCAAAAGGGTACCTTTTTAGGATACTCAGAGAGATCTAAGGCATACAGGGTGTATAATTCTGAAACACATGTTGTTGAAGAAGCTATACACATTAGGTTTGATGACAAGAAGCCTGGTAATGAAATACCAGAGCTGGTTGAGAGTTTTGCAGATGTTAGAATCTCAGAAGAGCCTTCAGAAGCTGAACCCAGTTCAGGTTCTGATGAAGGTTCAGAGGCTGAAAACAATGAAGAATCTGAGAAACTCTCCAGCAATGACACTACTCCTGATGCTAATCAAGACCAGCATGGTTCTGAACAAATCCCTGGTGGCCCTTCAGAAGCTAATCCATCCAGAACCTCCTTCAAGTACAAGTCTTCACATCCTGAGGAGTTGATCATTGGAAACAAGAACAGTCCAAGAAAGACAAGATCAGCATTCACTCAGAATGAGTCCATGCTTGGCCTGCTATCCATGATTGAGCCCACAACTAATGATGAAGCACTTGCTGATGATGGCTGGATTGTAGCAATGCAAGAAGAGCTGAACCAATTTCAAAGAAATGATGTATGGGATCTTGTTGCAAAACCTGATCAGAAGAACATCATTGGAACAAAATGGGTGTTCAGGAACAAGCTCAATGAACAAGGAGAAGTGATCAGAAACAAGGCTAGATTAGTAGCTCAAGGGTACAGCCAACAAGAAGGAATTGACTACACTGAGACATTTGCTCCAGTTGCAAGACTGGAAGCAATCAGGTTACTTCTTTCTTATGCTATTAATCATGATATCATCTTATATCAAATGGATGTTAAGAGTGCTTTCTTAAATGGTGTAATTTCTGAAGAAGTGTATGTAAAACAACCTCCTGGTTTTGAGGATGTAAAATATCCAAATCATGTTTTTAAACTTAAGAAGTCCTTGTATGGTCTGAAACAAGCTCCCAGAGCTTGGTATGAAAGGCTAAGCAACTTCTTAATTAAAAATTGTTTTGTAAGAGGTCAAGTTGATAATACACTTTTTAGAAAAACTGTTAAGAAAGAAATCTTAATTGTACCTCTTGCTATGTTGATGATATCATATTTGGTTCTACTAATACCTCCCTTTGCAAGGAATTTTCTAAGTTAATGCAGGATGAATTTGAAATGAGCATGATGGGTGAGCTGAAATTCTTCTTGGGAATTCAAATCAACCAATGCAAAGAAGGTGTTTATGTTCATCAGTCAAAATACACCAAGGAGCTTCTGAAGAAGTTCCAGTTGGATGATTGCAAGCTGATGACAACACCAATGCATCCCACCTGCACCTTAAGCAAAGAGGACAATGGCACTAAAGTAGATCAGAAGCTGTACAGAGGTATGATAGGTTCTCTCCTATACTTAACTGCTTCTAGGCCAGATATTTTATTTAGTGTATGTCTGTGTGCTAGATTCCAATCAGATCCTAGAGAATCTCATATGACTGCTGTCAAGAGAATCTTCAGGTATCTGAAAGGAACAACTAATTTGGGACTTCTGTATAAGAAATCTCTAAATTATAAGCTAGTTGGATTCTGTGATGCTGACTATGCTGGGGACAGGATTGAAAGAAAATCCACCAGCGGAAACTGTCAGTTTCTTGGTGAGAATCTGATATCCTGGGCCAGCAAGAGACAAGCAACCATTGCTTTGTCAACAGCAGAAGCAGAATACATCTCAGCTGCAAGTTGTAGCACACAACTGCTCTGGATGAAACATCAATTAGAGGATTATCAGATTCATGCAGACAATATTCCAATTTATTGTGATAATACTGCAGCAATATGTCTGTCTAAAAATCCAATTCTGCATTCTAGAGCCAAGCACATAGAAATAAAACATCATTTTATAAGAGATTATGTTCAGAAGGGTGTTTTAGATATTCAGTTCATTGATACTGATCATCAATGGGCTGACATATTCACAAAACCCCTAACAAAAGAAAGATTCAATTTTATTAAAAAGAATCTGAACATGCATTTTATCTCTTGAAAATGTGCTTTAATCTGAATGAAATCCTTGATTCTGAGTTTATCATAAGCTAAGACTTATCAAACACTCATATTCTGAGAGTTTGACTAAAGTTAAGCCTGAAAAACTTCAGAGTCTGAAGGATCAGAACCTGGATTTTCTGACTTCTGAATCTGATAAAAATCTAATGTTGGTCAGAATCTGATAAGTATAGCTATGGGCAATGATGATTAAAGCTTTGAAAGTTTATACTCTAATCCTCCCAAAGTCATCAAGTAAAAATGTGATTTTCTGCTCTGATATTCAATGTTAAAATTTGGTATCAGTTTGTTTTCAAAATGTTTAGCACAGACACATTTTAAAAGCCCAAAGTGTATCAGACAATGTTCAGTCTTTAGAAACCTTTTATCTGGTATCAGACTCTGAGATAAACCTTCATTTGGTATCAGGTTCTGATATAAGTTCAGCAGTCTTAAAACTGTATTTTGGTATCAGACTCTGAGATAAAAATCCTCAATTGGCATCAAGCTCTGAGATATATTTTCAGTTGGTCTATACTCTAAACTACTTGGTTTTAACTTGAGTTAGACCTGCTCTGATCTGAACTATTTTCTTTAAACCAGCTCAGATTTGCTTTGATATTTTCTTGCAAGATTTACTCTGATACCTTCTTGAGATGTTTTGCTCTGATACTGAACACAATTTAGTTGTCTTACTCTGATACTAAACCAATTTATACTGAACAAGTCATGTCTGAACACAGAATGACCTGATCAGAAGCTCCAAACTTTTTCTGCTTCTGAACAACATTCTATTTTTTATGCAAGTCATATACTCATTGAAAATCCAGTAGGCTCTGATGATTATCCTTGCTGCTTGGTTATCCATATGATTGCATAACTATCTCACAAATTTGTTTAGTTCAACCCCCCAAATTCTGAATCTTGTTGAAATATTTTCAAACTTGGTGTCAGAACTCTTTTAAAACTCTTTTACAAAGGGGACATTGAACTGCTTTGATACCTGCTTTCAAACTCTTTTAAAATCCTTTTCTGCTCTGATACAGATATATTTTCCAACTTTCTTGACAAAGGGGGAGAAATTTTCTGTGTTGGGGAGTAAGTAAAACTTTTTGTTGATGACAAAAGGGGGAGAAAGTAAAACAAGTATTAAAGCACCTGAGCTCAAAAATAAGTTAAAATTGTCAGAAGATAAGCTTATTAAGCTCTGATACAATTGTTAGGGTTAAGCTCTGATACAATTGTTAAGCTAGCTCTGATACTGATCAGTTAAGCTCTGATACAATTCAGAATAAATTTAACTTATGAGAACAGTCTTTAACTCTTAGCCTCTGAAGTAAAATTCTGGCTCTGATACATTTCTGTGAGATACATAACTCTTAGTGAGTTAAGATGAATTTAAAATAACTTGGATAAGACTCAGGGAGCTTACAAAACTCATCCTGTGGATTATCAGACTTAGGGGGAGAGCTTACAAACCTCAGAACCTGAAGTCAACAAGTCATTTTGAATTCTGAGTGTAAATTTCACTATATTGTTCTAAGTTAAGCTTAATTAACATGGATAAGAACCAAGGGAAGCTTACAAACCTAACCTTGAGGACTGTCAGACCTAGGGGGAGCTAAACCTCTCATGAAGTCAGATTGTTAATTAAACTTAACAACAATTCTGAAATTTTCACACTTGTGTTTTTATCTGAACTTAATTAACTTGAATCAGACTCAGGGGGAGCTTACAAAGCTCACACCCTGCAGTTAACTTGTTAATTAAGTTAACAACAATTTTCTGTTTTAATACTTATGTTTGTCATCATCAAAAAGGGGGAGATTGTTGGAACAAAATGTGTTAAACAACTCTCTTATGTATAAAGGGGGAGATTGTTGAAACATTATGTGTAAACATATCTCTCTTCATGGTTTTGATGATAACAAAGTATTAAAGAGAAAATTGGTTATTTGCTAATGCTTTGTTCAAGTGTTTCAGAACCACGTGCTTATTAAGTGAAAATTAATAATGGTTATGGAAGAACAAGCTAAGAGCAAGGAAGGAAAGCCAAGAAGCAAGGTTGCAAAGACTAGAAAGAAACTGGTCCTGAAGAAGTACTCCTGAAGAAGTACTCCTGAAGAAGTGCTCCTGAAGTGAAACTTCTGAAGAGGTCCTGAAGAAGTGCTCCTGAAGTGAAGCTTCTGAAATGGTCCTGAAGTGGTGCTCCTGAAGTACAGCTTCTGAAGTCTGGGTGCTTCTGATGAAGTCAACGCAACAGTCAACTCCTGAAGCCAGCTTCTGATCCGTACAACTGAAGCAGCTTCCGATCACTGTTCAAAGAGAAGCTTCTGAAGCTGACGTGGCATGGATTTTGACCAGTACTGTGCGCATTTAATGCCTGGATGTGTCAGAACAACTCAATGGAACAGTTGTCTCCCTGACCCAAACATTCTCCAGTTTTTAAGGTGGGCCAATTCAAAAATGGCACCTGCTCTGTTCTGACTGATAAAGTGCAGCACACATTTGCAGTAACCTAGTCCAATTGCAACGGCTAATTTCCTTAATTCAAGCAAATCTTCAACAGCTCTATTTTCATTTATAAAAGGAGGAAGATTTGAAGAAGAAAAATGTCTAAGACTCTTGAAACAAAGAACTGAACTCTTGCTCTGTTTTGCTGTCAAAAATACGCAAGTTACCCAACCTCTTAGAAATTCTTTCATCTTTGTAATTTAGAATTTCTTAAGGTTAAGAGTCTTAACCTGTGTTGTATTTAGAGAACACCTCTGATATTTGATCAAGTGTTCATCCCAAACTATTTCATTTGTAAACCAGTTTGGTCCCTAAAGTCTTAGTCTGTATACTAAGCACTTGTAACCTCATTCCTTTGTGGTCTGAGTCAGAAGTCTCTTGTCTTAGTGACTTGAGCATTGGGAAGTCTCTTGTCTTAGTGACTTGAGCATGGGAAGCCTCTTCCTTGGTGGTTGAGCATAGAAGCCTCTTTCTTTGTGATTGAGCAACTGGAAGTCTCTTCCTTAGTGGTTGAGCATTGTGTAATCTTCAGATTATAGTGAAACTCTCTTGTTGGATACAAGGGGACATGACTACTTCTCACATTGAGAAGGAACCTGTATAATTTGCTGTGTTTCTCTTCCCTTACCTCTTTAACTTGTTTAATCCGCTGCATATATTCTGATAACAGTTCAGAACCTGGTTCTGAACTTGTGCTAAGTCTTTGATAGAGAAAAGAACAAGTTTTTAGAGTCACACAATTCAACCCCCCCTTCTTGTGTGTGTTTTTCTCACCTTCAACCACCACTTCTTTGACTTCTTTCAGAATCTCCAGAAGACATGTTTTTCTCCAGATCTTTGCTGACTCACTGTTAAGTGATTGAATATCAGAACCGGTACTCTGATACCAATTGAAGGTGAGAAAAACACACAAGAAGGGGGGGGTTGAATTGTGTGTGTGGTATTTCTTTCGTTTCTCTACAACTTAAAACAGGTTCAGACTCTGATTTGTGATCAGACTCTGATGCTCTGTTTCAGAGTGTTTGTGTGCAGCGGTAAGAGTAAAGAGAGAAAGAAAGACACAATGTTTTTATACTAGTTCCTTCCACAAAGCGGAAGTAGTCTAGTCCCCCTGTCACTTACAAGGGATTTTAACTATAATCAAACAATTACAATTGCTCAAGCACACAACAAGAGACTTCCTATGCTCAAGACACACAACAAGAGACTTCCCTGCTTAGACACACAGTCTAAGACTTTATAAATGCTTAAGACACATAGCAAGAGACTTCCCTGCTTAGACACACAATCTAAGAGTTTCTAAATGCTCAAGACACACAGCAAGAGACTTCTATGCTTAGACTCACAGCCTAAGGCTTTCTTGCTCAAAACACAAAGTTAAGAGACTTCTCAAATTGCTCAACACGCAGACTGAGACTTTACACAAACTGATTTACAAAGAAAATAGTTTGAGTTAAACTCTTGATATACTATCAGAGGAGTTTACACAATACAACTCAGTTTAAGACTCTTAAACTTATGAAACTCTAAGACTTAAAGCTTTTGCAGAATTTCTAAGTTTATTGTTCGGTTTGCAGTTTTGACAGAGTAATTGCAAGGTTTTCAGAACAGAGTCTTCGTTATTTTCTTCTTCAAACCTTCAGCCTTTTATAGAAAAACAAAAGAGCCGTTTGAGAAGATGATGACCTGGCATCAATAGAGCTGTTGCATTTGAAGCTTAAGTCAGTCACGTGATTTTCTTCTTTAGTGTGTGAAAACAGAGGTTGAGAGAAGTCACGTTTTGAATTTGCTTCCTTAGTCACGGGTTGCCTTTAAGCAAAAAGAGCTGTTCTGATTTTTGTGCTTTTTGCAGAGGTCTATTCATCCTAGGTATTGTTGACAGTGACAATACAGTGGCTTCAGAGTCTCTTCATCAGACTTGCCTTACCTTCAGACGCACTTTGCCTTCAGACCCACTTTGTCTTCAGACGCAGCTTCCAGCTCAACTTCAGACTCACTTCTTTAGTCTTCAGACTTGTAGCTTAAGAAACACTTCATTGCAGCTTCAGACTTGTCCTAAATGCATCTTCAGAAGCACTTCAGATTCGTCCTTCAGAACCACTTCAGAAGCTCTTCAGACTTGCCTTCAGAGGCACTGTTCATCACAGGCACTTCTGAGGTATTGTTCATCAGAGGCTCTTCTAAGGTACTGTTCATCAGAGGCTCTTCAGAGGCACTGTTCATCAGAGGCTCTTCAGAGGCACTGTTCATCAGAGCCTCTCTTCAGAGGCACTCTTCAATGCTTCTTCAGAGGCACTCTTCAGTGCTTCTTCAGAGACACTCTTCTGAATCTAAGTGTCTTCAGAGGCACTCTAAATAACTTCAGAACCTCTTCTGCATAATCTGATTTCATTCAGCTTCTGATTGCCTTGCAGCACAAGTCATCGTGCTCTTCAGACTTGCTCTTATCAGAGTCTGAAGTTCTTCAGACTTGAACTCAGAGTCTGATATTCTTCAGACTTGAACTCAAAGTCTGATGTTCTTCAGACTTGAACTTAGAGTCTGATGTTCTTCAGACTTCAGAGGCATGTCTTCAGACTTGCTTCTTCAGAGTCTGATGTTTTTCAGACTTCAGAAGCATGTCTTCAGACTTGCTCCTTCAGAGTCTGATGTTCTTCAGACTTCAGAAGCATGTCTTCAGACTTGCTCCTTCAGAGTCTGATGACTGGCTTGCACTCAAGTCTGATGTTCAGCTTGCAATTCAGAGTCTGACTGGCTACTTGCAATTCAGAGTCTGATGTTTTGCTGCAACACAGAATCTGATTGCTGCTTGCAATTCAGAGTCTGATGTTTTGCTGCAACTCAGAATCTAATTGCTACAACTCAGAGTCTGATGTCTGATTGCTTGCAACCTAAGCTTCAATGCATTTCACTTGCTCTTTACTTGATTTTCTAGAACCATGATAAATACCAATCCATAAGAATGTGGTTCTGCACACTTAGAATCAAGCATTAGCAAAAACCAATTTTCTTATTAACACTTTGTTATCATCAAAACTCAATGAGGGATATGTTCATACATTTTGTTCCAATAGACATGCTATGCCGTCATAGACTTCGGCTAGAGCATGAGTTGTTGCCCTTATCCTATATTTTTAGGAGGGGATATGGTACTATCCTAGTGTTTATGTTCCGGATTCCATTTTGGCTAAATTGATCTTTTGGTCCCTTAATTATTTTTTTGGTATCACTTTGGTCTCATAATTAATTTTGGGTTCGTTTGAGTCCCTTAAGTTTATCTCTGTTACATATTTTGGTCCCTTCCGTCAAATGATTAACCCCAAATGTCTAAGTTGGACCAACATTGTAAGGTTTCCACTAAAGACCTTAGTAATATTTTTAATCTCAGTCGTTTGCTCATTTTTATCAATAAAACAATCATTAGATCATCCATGTCTACGGGATCTAATCGTGTACCACCAACACTTAATTTATTTTAGCTTTCTTCATCTTCTTCCTTCCTTCTCTTCTTCATCATCAAGATCACCTTTATACATTCATTACGAAACTCAAACAAGCCGAGAAAAATCCAGAAAAGGAAATTAAAAACAACCTAAAATCATAATCCGCATCGTCATCATTCCAAATCATAATCAAAATCAGAACCCATAATTATGATTATGAATTTTACAGTTGAACCTAAAACCAACAAAATTCTTGAAATTTATTATAAAATTTCACCCTACACACATGCCATTATTCATTATTCCTCTTCGATCTCTCGGCTTTTCTCCCCCATCTTCACTTGATTTTGTTTTTAATTTTTCCTTTTTAACATTCAAAAAAATACGAAACCCAATTTTAGGTTTTCTTTAACTTCTAATTATCGTTCAATCACAAGCAACCTAAAACCCCATAACCACTATATCTGAACTGAAACTAGATCAGAAGCATCCCTAGAAAGCAAAAATGTGCATCATTGAGTGTGTGTATGTTCAGATCAAATCCGAGTTTCCACCATATTTAAATCACTGTGAATACCAACTTGTGATGATGTTCACATGGCGATGGTGATAAATTTATCTAGGTTTAATTTTTTCTTGGGTTTTATTGAACAACAATTTATAAAAGTTTTTTGGGTTTCTTATGTTTTCTGCAATGGTTGAATGAGTGTGCATTTTGGGTTTGACTTTGAAGGTGATGTTGTTCAGGATGATGGATTTGTCGATGATTATGGTGGTGATTGTAACACCCTAAATCCCGACGTTGATTTATTAAATAATAAGAATATATTTAAATAAAAGGATGTTACAAAAACTCATCATCTGTCATTTAATAGGGCAATATTAATGCATGCTTCAGCAGCGGAAATAATTTAACATCTCAATAATAAAAATATTCATGTCTCAACATCAAGAATAGAATAACAAGAGTTCCATAAGGCTCTAACTGTAAAGAAAATAAATTTCAATGTTTAACCCGAACCCTAGTGTTACATATCAGAGCATCGTTTCGACTACATGTTTATTCATCTACTACTATGAGGGAAAAGAGACGGAAAACATTTCCATCGCCACCTTCTAAGCAGTCCCGTAACTAATCCTCTTCAACCTGAGTGTTTGTACTGCATGAGTACAATCACCATAAAACACAACAACAACAACAACAACAACAACAAAGGGGTGAGAATATTCATCATGACATTAAATTGGGATAAATGAACAAATACAATAGTCATAACATCGTTGGTCATCTTTACAATCATACTCATAATATATCTTCATTATTATACAACACCAGCACATTCATCAGTTCACATCATCATTACATATATCACTTACATCACATATAACACATAAGCATCATAGCATAAACATCGTATACACATCATCAACACATACATCATTTACACCTAAGATGAGCCATATGCAATTGCACTTCATTCCTAGACCTATATGCATGCTAGTATCGGATCCTATCTGTTGTACCCTAATTTTGTCCCAAGCCTTTTCAAAACAATTTCAAAATTTTCAAAAAAAAAAGAGAGAAAAGTCAAAGTCAACAAAAAGTCAACAAAAAAGTCAACATTTCTGAAATGAGGACTTCGCAGAGCAAAGTCCCATTCGCTCTGCGAAGTCTGCGAATTTTTGCAGATTTTTTAATCTCTTTGATTTATTTCATTTTTGTTATTATTATTATTACATATCATTTTTATTATTGTTTTTATCATCAGTCGTGGCTAATTGAGCTCAGCAAAGCAAGAATTGGAGCATTTGCCATTAAAGCCAAGGAAAGAAGCTTTTTCTTCCAACCTAGCATGTGCCAAGCAAGTTGGCTTGCCCTTGGGCAGCTCTTGTCCCTCCCAGTGGACCTGCTACTGACCCTAAGGTTGCCAGCCACCAGCTTGTTGATTTTCTTCCTGCTTTCTCCCCCAAAACCAGTCAAACCCAGCTAGTTTTGCTTGCCCAAAAGCCATGAGTGCTGCCTTGTTTTCAGCAGCTTTTCTTCCTCCTCACACCAGCCCAGATGTTCCCTTTTGTTTCCCCCAACCTCTGCACATCACAGTGCACGTTTTTATTACTTAACCCTCAAGATTGCAAGGACCAATCCGAAGGGACAACCAATTGCAAACCAGCCATGTTTTCATCATCATTTCTATCCAAAATCCATTGCATTAATGGCTGGATTTGGCTAAGTCTTGACTATTGCAGCAAGGCAAGGTCACCTCTTCACTTTTGCATTAAATGCAAAGCAATTTAGCCTGATCCTAGCCCACAAATCAGCTGGATTTTGGGGATTTCTCATGATGACATTAGATTTGGTTTTGGCCTATAAATAGAATGCTTTCACAAGGTTTCAAACACTTACAAAATCAGAAAAAAACCAGCAATTATACACAATTGGGAGCACTTGAAACAGCACTAAACACATAGCAAAAAACCAGTTCAAACACAAGCAATCACACAAATCCATTGCTCTAAACCATCAACATTCCAAACTTTGCAAAAACTTCAACCATTCAAGTTCCTTTCACTTCCTTGCAGCAAAAGCTTTGCTAGGAGTTCTGTAAGTGTTCTAAGTCCTTATCTTTCATTTAGAGTTGTGCTTGCATCTTTAATTTTGTTTAAATCCATTTTGCTCTAAAAAACCCCTTTTGAATTTCAAAGAAATCCCAAGGTTTGCAAAACATTTAAACTGGTTTGTCCAACTCTTTTTATTGCTAAATCTCAAAGCTTTTCACTCCCCTAAAGGTTCTGAGATTGTTCAGAAGTTGCTTCTGAACAGCAGTTCAGAAGCAGCTTCTGAGCTCAAAATTTTGCATTGTTCGCAGTGCGAAGCTCTGGTCGCAGTGCGACCATGACAGAACTCAGAATCTGAGTTTAGGCTCCCAAACAGCCAAATTTTTGAGGTTCTAGCCCTAGAACTCAGAACCTAAGAGGATTGAAACTCATTTTATTCAAACCATATCAAGAGTTTTGCATAATATTGAAGGATTCACAAGTTCGAGCAACACTTTTTTGGATAACTTGCAAAACAAGTTACGTTCATAAACTTTCAAATCAAACTTGAGCAATAAGCTATGTTCATCATTTTCAAAACCAAACTTGAACAAAAACCTTGTTCATGATTTTCAATCAAACGTGAACTTAAGCCGAACTTGTTCACTTTTCAAAACCTTTTTAAACTTGAGCCGAACTTGTGCGTTTTTTCACAAATTTTTTAAAACCTTTTCATATTGGGTTTCAAACCAAGTGTTTTGATAAACTTTGGGATTTCTAAAAAAAATACGAACAAAACTTGAATGAAAAAGGGATGGTTTGACGTATGTCTCTCCATTGCCCCGATTGAACGAATGCGTGACGTATGTCTCGTCGTTCAGACAATCGTCATTCTATTTTCAACGCATCCGACCACACCAAACCAATTCTTGGCCCTTTGTGGTCAATTTGAACCTTTTGGTCCCCCGTGATCATTTGATTCAATTTCTCGACTCGTTTGAGTCACTTTGGTCAATGTTCGACTCGGTTGAGTCCATTGTACCTTTTCTTGATCCCGTTGGATCAATCGAACCTTTCTCGACTCATTTGAGTCACTTTGGTCAATGATCGGCTCGGTTGAGTCCATTGTACCTTTTCTTGATCCCGTTGGATCAATCGAACCTTTCTCGACTCGGTTGAGTCATAACCTTTTCAAACCTTTTTCCCCAACGGACATGTTTGTATCAATTCTAACGCGATTCTAAACAAACGCTTAAGCCTCCCATGCGCGAGCATACAAGCTACGTTTAATCGTGAGAATTCGGTCAAAACATCGTTCTTTTAAAATTAACCAACATATACGTTTTTCTACCAAAGAACTACGTACGCTTTGAATTCTCCGTCTACCGGGAGATACGTAGGAGCAAGATCGTCGTCTTGTCAAGCACAATAATAAAAAACAAACTTTTTCCCCTTTCATCATATTTTCTTTTTCCCTTTATTATATTCAAGCATGCACGCAAAACATTTAAAAACATTTCTAGCTTTTAGCTAAATAGGAGGTTCCCGTTGAGTACAACGGACATAAGGGTGCTAATACCTTCCCCTTGCGTAATCGACTCCCAAACCCGACAATGGTTGCAATGACCGTCCTTTTCCTCATCGTCAAGGGTTTTATTATCGTTTCCCTTCAAAACAAAAACTCAAGGGTTTATCAACGTTCCCTTTAAATAAAAACTTTGGTGGCGACTTCACAACAGCCTTTCGAGCGTTCGTACACGTCTCGGAAGATTGCGCGTTTTTTATGAGAGCGCACACTATCATCTTTATAATGTATGTCAGAGTTGTGTTACTGAACATACATCCGTCTTTCGTCTTTCATCTTTCGTCTTCATGTCTTCGTTAAATCAACATCATGTTTAGAACCCACTCTCATCATTAGTTTTATCTCCACCCCTACATCTTTTATCCTAGTGACATATCTTACCCTTCATTCTCAGTTTAAGATTTTTTCCATTCCATTGTCATTCTTCTTGATGTCTTACTTCTATACAACTAGGCTTATTAAGTTTTTAAGAACCTATCTTCATATGTTAGTTCGTCGTTATTATCACCTATTACCTTAGACCACTAACATCATACACTCGTCTTACTCAGGTTTGCACTCTTTATTTTTGACTTATAATATTAGACTTATCCTTCATCCTACGGTTCTTCTATTATCCCATCAGTTTATTTATGAACTATTCCCAAACAATCCCCTTTATTTCACTTATCCACCTTTCTTCGGTTCTAGCTTTAGTCTCAGTAATAAGTTGAGTTATTCACCTTCAATTAAGCCTAAACACACTTCCTCATCTTTGTATAATGGTTTAGGACCATTACCTTTACTTTAGGGACTCATTTGGGGAAGAAAAGTTAGGTTTCTTATGCTTTGGAAGGGTGCACGGTTGTGCTCTTTGAGAGCACGGTCGTGCGCCCTTTAAAACAAAAAATTGCATATCCTGGACAGTAAGAAACGCACAATTTGTGCGCCCATGTGGCAGGACCGTGCGTTTTTCCCAGTGACAGCAAAATCGCAGTTTTGCTGCGATTTCGCCTAGGGGGACCTCTCTCGACTCCGTTTTCGACCTAAAACTCACCAATTTCGTCCCCAGTCATCACCCCATTATTACCCTACCATTCAAACACTAATCCACCATTAATCTACCGGATTACCTACTCTTTTTAAGGCTAAATTCCCAATTCAAAAACCCTAAACTAGTTTCCTTCAATCTCAATCTTTCAACAACATTACATCATTCGTCTTCATTAATTCATCAAAACTTCCATCATGACAACAATAACATCTTAAGAATTAAACGAACCCCCCCCCCCCCCCCCCCCCTCAGTCATATATTAAGATACCCTAAAGTGAAAGGATTCTCCTCCTTACCTCGAATCTCCGGAATCAAAGCTTCTTGGCTCTCTTCTCCGCAACTAGAGTTTTCTCCTTCTCTTCTCTCCTCTTCTCTTGTTTCTACGTTCAGCAGAAAAGTGTCACTACTGATTCCAAATTCTCTATTTATATTATGGGTTGTTCACTCATCACTATTTCCTTCTCCTCCACTTACTATTATTTTTACTTCCCCCCTCCCCCACTTATTTAAACTTCTATTCTAGACCTCTCGTCTTTATATTATATTTTAAATTAATTCTCCTCTTCGTCATATTAATTTTCATAGTTCATCATCGATCCTCAAAACTCTTTTTCTTCATAAATATCATAATATTCAAGCAACATGCATCCTCATTGAAATTCTGGCGCAGTAAAGTCCTGATGTTGAACGTAATGATCCAACTCAGGAACAACGGTGTAAAACAGAGTAAAACACGCAACACAATAACAGACAGAAAATAAAAGGCACAAGATGTTTGTTAACCCAGTTTGGTGACAAACACACCTACATCTGGAGGCTACCAAGCCAGGAAGGAAATCCACTATGATAGTATCAATTCAAAGTCCTATGTGAACAACCTCTGGTTCACCGCCTTCTCACTTAATCACTACCCGTGGTATTTCTACCTAGGAACTCCTAGATATGAGACCCCTCTCACTTCCCCTCAATCAATCACTGCCCTAGTGATTTTAAACTCAAATAACAATCAACGAAGGAGACACACTCCAAACACACAAAAGTCACTCTTGCTTAAAAGCTTCAAGTGCTCTACAATTACAACTCAATAAAACACAGTCCTAAGCTTGCATCAAGGTGACACAAGAAAGGCTCACAATTAACAGACTCAAAACCTAAGAATACTCTTTTAATGATGGCTTTGGTTGAGTTGATTTCTTCCATAGTAGTGTCTTCTATTTATAGCCTTCAGTAGCAACATATATTTGAATCAAATATTCTTCTCAGAAATATATTGACACAAATATTCTTCAGAAATATATATTTTCCAAAGATCTCTTTGAAAATATATTCACAAATAAAAATATCCAATCTTGAAAAATATATCTCAGGAAAATCTCTTTCTTCTGGAAACACACGTAGCTTGGAGAACAAGTAACATGAAAGAATTCTTCAATTATATCTTCAAAAGATCAGATGAGAAAATAAACAGCTCCAAGACACGAAAACAAGGATGCTTCTGAAGTTGCTTCTGAAGTTCTGCGTCTGAAGTTCAGCGTCTGAAGTTCAGCGTCTGAAGGTTCAGCTTCTGAAGGTCAGCGTCTGAAGGTTCAGCTTCTGAAGGTCAGCGTCTGAAGGTTCAGCTTCTGAAGACCCAGCTTCTGAGATTCTGCTTCTGAAGACGCGAACTTGCTTGTATATTTGATTTTAGCAAACATGAAGCCAACAACCAAATATCCAACAATCTCCCCCTTTGGCAAATTTTTGGCTAAAATCAATTTGAGAACAGAGAGATATTGTAACGACCCTATTTTCGTATGTTATATTTTTATATATTTTATTTTATGGATTTACATTTAAAAATATTTTCTAGTAATCGAGGAATAATTATTTAGCGCGAAGATAAGTTCGTAATCGAGTTTTTAGAGTTTTGGGCCAAGAGGGTGAATAGTGTTGGGCTTTAGTTTATGAGTATTAGTAATGATCAAGTGGATATGATAGTAGTGAGCTTGGATTGGATTGAAAGGCTAGGATTGGTCCTTGAGAGTTAGTAAGGATGGATGGCCAAGATTGATTTGCTTGGAATATATGAGATTATCACAAGACTTTTTGAATCACTATTCATTGCTTTTGGAGAAGAAGAAAACGTGAAAGAAGAAGAGAAAGAGAAAAGCTAGGGCAAGTGAACAAGGAGAAAGTTTGAGTTGCTAGAGATTTTGAGAAGGTAAGAGAGTTAGTATTACTTGATTACAAGTGATTAAGAGAAGGGGAGAATGTCTATTTCTCCATCCCAAACTTCTCATTCACTTTGTATAGGTTTTGATAGAAGTCTTTATGGTTTAAAAGTTGTTAATGATTATGTTTTACTTGCTTGAATGCTAAGTGATGATGCTAGTATGTTTTGTTGAAGTTATTGTGTTGTGAATTCATAAGAAAAGTTATGGAAAATTAGAGTTTTAAACCCTAATTTCTTTGCTAGAGGAAATCCTTGCTTGGGATTGTTTTTGAATGATGTTTTATGATGGAAAGTTGTTTTTAACATGTTCTGGAAGTTGGGTAACCTTGAATGGGCTAAAATGGTGGAAAAATCACATTTTTACATGACTGTGTACTGATACGGTCGCTTGTAGCGACGGACCGTCGCTTGTAGCGACCAGGCAGGATAATTCCCTGCCTATCCGCGCTTGTAGCGACCACACTGGCGCTTGTAGCGACCAGGCTCGCTTGTAGCGACCAAGTGCTCGCTTGTAGCGACCAGCCCTGTACATGCCAACTTCGTTGAGCTGTTTTGAGGGTCCTGGTACGCGCGGGGGTGACTTTTTGCTACTGCTTTCTCATTATATGTTTTGGAAACCTTGCCCACCATTTTAACTTATTCTTAGTGCTTCCTAAAGGGTAATTGTTCAAGTAAAGTTGAGATTGTTGAACTTGGTGAGTATATTCATGTTGTGTCTTATGATTTGGCCATGAGAGCCTAGTAGTGGTGTTTGTTGTTGTTGTTGATGTTGTGATAATTATCAGAGAGCTGATAATTAGTTGTGTTGTTTGTGTTTGTTGTTGTTGTGATAATTATCAGAGAGCTGATAATTAGTTGTGTTAGTAAGTATAGTGATAAGAGTATCATATATTTGCTAAGTGAAACATCATGCATTTCATTATTTGATGATATCCGGAGCGGATATGAAATCCATGAGAGCGTGGTTATCAAGAGAGCTTGATAAGGATATAAGTTTATCCGAAATGATTTGGTACCACATGCATTAGAGAATGCATTTGAGGCATGCATCCTTTGTGACATTAGTGTTCATTTAGACATTATGTGTGCATAATGGTTGTTAAGTGATAATTGTTATTAATGAGCTTCGTGCATTATGTGTGCATAATGATTGTTAAGTGATATGTGTTATTGATGAGTGTTATGTTTTTGGTTATGTATAATAATGTGTTATTCACACATGTTTATTGTTTTGTGATACTAACACTCTCTGTTATGTGTTATTTGCTGGATCTTTGGGGATCCAGATTATCAGGTTGGCGAGGCTATCGTTGAGGAATAGACCTTTGCTGTTTCGGAGCTTTCGTAGTGGTGAGGGCATAGCTTAGCTATCCTTACATTTTTGGTACTAGGTGTTGTATCCTAGTTAGAGTCTAGTGCTCTGATATTTGTAACACTATTTTTGGGTATCTAAACGTTATGTATAGATTTGGCAATGGTCTCTGTTGTAGAATTGCCTCTTTTGTGTTGAGTCTTTTGGTGTTGGCTGCATGTTTTGGCAAAACCAAAGTATTGAATAGAAGCATCTCCATATTTGAAACATTTCTTCAGTTGCAAGTTTTGTGTTTTGAAGCCATTCAGAAGCTGAAAATGTCATCAGAAGCTGAATGCACTGTAGCACTTCAGAAGCTGAATTCAGGTTCTGATGCCAGCGTTGACTTATGTTGACTTCATCAGAAGCTGGTTATTTTCAAGGTTTTTCTATGCGAATCTTTGCAAGATTTATTGAAGATTTATCCACGCATATGGCTTCTAGAATGTTGATTTATTTGGAGAAGATTTTATTGAAGATTTGGTTCAAAGATATGAAATTCATATTTTCCTGTTATAATCTTTAAAAGATTCAGAACAGTTTTATTTGTTACATTATTGGACCAATCTTATTTCTGTAACAAATCAAATCAGAAGATTAGTTTTATTTTGCAAGACTGAAGGCTATATAAGGAGGAGGGCTGCTGCTATTCAAGATACGAATTTAGAGTTTAAGATCAGAGAATTGAGTCTTAGTGTCTTTTAAGCTTTTGCTTTATTTTTGTACGCCACTCATATGCTTTGAGTTGGTTTAGGATTTTTATTGAGTTGTAATTCATTCTAAGCCTCTAGGTACGAATGAAGTTGTGTTTTTGAAGTTTTCTGAAAAACTGAGTGTTTTTGATTAAGGGTTTCAGTAACAGGTTTGTTACTTGAATAGGAAGTTAGTGGTCTCTAATACTCAACGTGTTGGGTAGAATTCAAGACTAGGAGGAAGTTAATTGCTTAGGCTGGGAACTGGGAGTCAGTGTCTTGAGTCATAAGGATTAATTCCTATAGTGGAATTCCTTCCTGGATTGGTATCCCCCAGAGTAGGAGGTGTTTACTCCGAACTGGGTTAACAAATTTCTGTGCCTTTTTACTTTCCTGCACTTTAAATTTACTGCCTGTGTGTGTTTGTGTTTGTGCTCTGTTTTGCAAACTATTGTGCCCTGCGTGCTGTTCAGAACCTGTTAGGTTCAGAACCTGTTTTCTCTTAAGTATTGCCTGGCCAGAATTTCAATTGGCATCAGAGCAGGCACCCTGCCTGTAAATTGGGTGAGATCCAGAGGAGTTTATTTCTGGCAAGCATGGATAGAGAAGGAGGCTATGTCAATAGACCACCCCTATTAGATGGCACAAACTATGAGTATTGGAAGTCTAGGATGTGTGCCTTCTTAAAATCTATTGACAGCAGGACTTGGAAAGCTGTGATTAAAGGCTGGGATCATCCTGTGTATACAGACAAAGATGGTAACAAGACTGAGGTTCTGAAGCCTGAGGAGGAATGGACCAAAGCTGAAGATGATCTGTCACTGGGAAATTCAAAAGCTTTGAATGCTATCTTTAATGGTGTTGATCAGAACATGTTCAGACTTATCAAACAATGCACTGTTGCAAAGGAGGCCTGGGAAATCTTAAAGACAACTCATGAAGGAACTTCTAAGGTGAAGATGTCCAGATTACAGTTGCTGACCACCAAGTTTGAGAACCTGAAGATGAAGGAGGATGAATCCATTCAGGATTTTTACATGAATGTGCTGGATATGGCCAATTCCTTTGACTCTCTTGGTGAAAAGATGTCTGATGAGAAGTTAGTCAGGAAAATCCTCAGGTCCCTGCCTAGAAGGTTTGATATGAAGGTCACTGCAATTGAGGAGGCTCATGATATTTCTGCTATGAAGGTTGAGGAGCTGATTGGGTCACTACTCAATTTTGAAACTGCCTTTTGTAAACAGACTGAGAAGAAAGGAAAAGGTGTAGCTTTTAGTGTAAATTCTGAAGCTGATGATCAACAAGAGTCTGAAGAGGATGACTTATCAGAAGCTCTTGTGTTGCTGGGAAAACAATTCAACAAGATTCTGAAGAATGTTAACAGAAAAGCCAAAGCCAAAGGTCAGAACTTCAGATTCAATAACAAGAAGCAACAAACTGATGAGAAGAAGACCAAGTCTGAGGAGAAAAGCAACCAAGCCAAAGGTGTGCAGTGCTATGAGTGTGAGGGCTATGGGCATATCAAATCTGAATGTCCTACTTTTCTTAAGAAGCAGAAGAAGAGCCTAGCTGTTGCATGGTCTGATGATGGTTCTGAAGATGATGATGTTAGTGAATCTGATATGTGTGATACTGGTCTAGTTGTGAGGTCAGGAGCTATCTTGAAGAAGGAAGCTGTTTTAGAGTCTGAGACCTTTTCAGAGTCTGACTCAGAGTCTGAAGCCTCATATATGTCTGAAGCTGCTAAAACCTCATATGATGAACTAGCTGATAACTACAAGAAGCTGTATACCAGAAGTGCTGAGGTTTGCAAACAAGTTTTGGATCAGAAGGAGACTATTCTTCAACTGGAGGCTGAAAAAGGTGAACTGTTAGTGCAGAATTCAGATTTAAAAGAAGAAGTGAAGCAACTGAACTCCCAACTCGATCAAATGAAAAAGCAAGTGAAGATGTTGAATTCTGCTACTGATAAGTTGGAGGACATTTTGGGGAATCAGCAACAAGGAAAAACTGGTTTAGGTTTTGTTGATCAGACTCAGATTCCTAAACAGATGAGTTTTGTTCCTGCTACTCAAACTCATGACTCTATGGTTGGAACATCAAAGAGGAGACCTCAGAAACAAGCCCAGATGCAAGCTCAGAAGAAACCTCAGATGCAAGGTCAGAAGTATGTTCAGATGCAAGGTCAGAAACATGTTCAGATGCTACCTCAGAAGCAACCCCAGAAATTGTTCAGAAACAGAAGGAGGAGGAATCATCCATGGGTCTGTCATCATTGTGGAAAGAGAGGGCATATCAAACCATTCTGCTTTAAATTGTATGGTTACCCTGAACACTTCCAATATAGAAGAGTTGAACCAGCTACTATCAGTCACAATGTTCAGAAGGTGTGGAAGCCCAAAGTTCAGAATGTAGGCCTGATTGCTCATACCTCTTTGAGAGCTACTTCAAAAGAAGACTGGTATTTTGATAGTGGGTGTTCAAGGCACATGACTGGTGTGAAGAAGCTACTGAGCAATATCAGATCATACTCCAGAAGTTATGTGACATTTGGAGATGGTGTAAAAGGTCAGATTCTGGGTATTGGAGATTTGATCAGAGAAGGTTTGCCCAGACTTAATGATGTGCTACTGGTGGAAGGATTAACCTCTAATCTGATTAGTATCAGCCAACTTTGTGATCAAGAATTGAAGGTTAATTTCAACAAGCAAGAATGCATTGTTACTGATCAGGAAGATAAGATTCAGATGAGAGGCTGCAGATCCAAAGACAATTGTTATTTGTGGGTTTCTGAAGAAGAAAGAAGTCTGACTTCTTGTCTTATGAGCTCAGAAGAGGAAGTCAAGCTCTGGCACCAGAAACTGGGACATCTGCATCTGAAAGGCATGAAGAAAATCCTAAGTACTGAAGCTATCAGAGGTGTGCCTAATCTGAAGATCAATGAGGACAGTGTTTGTGGTGATTGTCAGATTGGTAAACAAACAAGAAAGTCTCATCCCAGATTAGTTCACCAGGTAACTACCAAAGTACTAGAACTTGTTCATATGGATTTAATGGGGCCTATGCAAGTAGAAAGTATTGGAGGAAAAAGATATGCTTTTGTAATGGTAGATGACTACTCTAGATATACATGGGTCAGCTTTGTTAGAGAAAAGTCTGACACTTTTGAAGTCTTCAAAGAGATGTGCATTCAACTACAAAGAGAGAAGGATAGTGGGATTATCAGAATCAGAAGTGATCATGGCAAAGAATTTGAAAACAAGAGCTTTTCAGAATTCTGTGCTTCTGAAGGTATAAAGCATGAGTTTTCTGCACCCATCACACCTCAGCAAAATGGTGTAGTTGAGAGGAAGAATAGGACTTTGGCAGAATGTGCAAGAGTGATGCTGCATGCTAAGAAACTTCCATATATGTTCTGGGCTGAAGCAATGAACACTGCATGTTACATACACAACAGAGTCACTCTGAAGAAAGGTACAGCATCTACATTGTATGAACTATGGAAAGGAAGGAAGCCTACAGTCAAATATTTTCATGTGTTTGGCAGTAAATGTTACATTTTGGCTGACAGAGAGAATAGAAGAAAACTGGATCCTAAGTCTGATGAGGGCATATTCCTGGGTTATTCAGTAAACAGCAGAGCTTATAGGGTGTTTAATTCCAGAACCAAGGTTGTGATGGAGTCCATAAATGTGGTTATTGATGATTTGTCTGCTGAGAATGAGCCTGAAGTTGTTCCAGAATCTGAAGCCTCAGAAGAACAAACTTCAGAAGCTGAAAAGCATTCAGAGTCTGAAGAAGCAGAAGATCAACCAGATCAAGTTCCAAATGGTAAAGGGCCATCTATTAGAATTCAGAAAGATCATCCTAAAGAGCTTATCATTGGGAGTTTGGATCAAGGGGTCAGAACCAGGAGATCAGAACCAGCTGCTACTGATTCATGTTTTGTGTCAAAGGTTGAGCCTAAAAATGTGAAAGAAGCCCTAACTGATGAATTTTGGATTGAAGCAATGCAAGATGAGTTGAATCAATTCAAAAGGAGTGAAGTATGGGATTTGGTTCCAAGACCTGAAGGGTTGAATGTGATTGGCACTAAGTGGATATTCAAGAATAAAACAGATGAAAGTGGTACTGTAGTCAGAAACAAGGCAAGGTTGGTTGCTCAGGGTTATACTCAAGTAGAGGGATTGGATTTTGATGAGACCTTTGCACCTGTGGCCAGACTAGAGTCCATAAGACTACTGTTGGGTGTTTCCTGCATTCTCAAGTTCAAGTTGTTTCAGATGGATGTGAAGAGTGCATTTCTTAATGGATATCTGCAAGAAGAAGTATATGTTGAACAACCTAAGGGCTTTGTGGATCCTAAGTTTCCAGAACATGTGTACAAGTTAAAGAAGGCTTTATATGGATTGAAGCAAGCACCAAGAGCATGGTATGACAGGCTGACTCAGTTTCTTGTTGCTCAAGGATACAGAAAAGGTGGTTCTGATAAGACCTTGTTTGTGAAAGATGAAAATGGGAGTCTGATGATTGCTCAGATTTATGTAGATGATATTGTGTTTGGTGGGATGTCTCAAGAGATGGTCAAATTGTTTGTTCAGCAGATGCAGTCAGAATTTGAAATGAGCCTAGTTGGTGAACTGACATATTTTCTTGGATTACAAGTCAAGCAAATGGAAGATACAATCTTCATTTCTCAAAGTAAGTATGCCAAGAACATAGTGAAGAAGTTTGGAATGGATTCTGCTGCTCATAAGAAGACACCAGCTGCTACTCACCTGAAGTTGACTAAGGATGAACATGGAATATCAGTAGATCAAAGTCAATATAGAAGCATGATTGGGAGCTTATTGTATCTAACTGCAAGCAGACCTGATATCACTTATGCTGTTGGAGTATGTGCAAGATATCAAGCTGATCCTAAGATGAGTCATCTGACACAAGTTAAAAGGATCCTGAAGTATGTGAATAGCACAAGTGACTATGGAATCATGTATTCACATAGTTCAAGTTCTGAACTGGTGGGATTTTGTGATGCTGACTGGGCTGGAAGTGCTGATGACAGGAAGAGCACTTCAGGAGGTTGTTTCTTCTTAGGGAATAACTTGATTTCATGGTTCAGCAAGAAACAAAACTGTGTGTCATTATCAACTGCTGAGGCTGAGTATATTGCTGCTGGAAGTAGTTGCTCACAATTGGTGTGGATGAAGCAGATGCTGAAGGAGTACAACATTGAACAAAGAACTATGACATTGTTTTGTGACAATTTGAGTGCCATCAACATCTCTAAGAATCCAATTCAGCACAGCAGAACCAAACACATAGACATCAGGCATCATTTTATTAGAAACCTTGTGGAGGACAGGATTGTTCAGCTAGAACATGTAGCTACTGAAGAACAAGTTGCTGACATTTTCACAAAGGCCTTGGATGCTAAGCAGTTTGAAAACTTAAGAAGCAAGTTAGGTGTATGTTTGCATGAAGACTTATAGCAATTAATGCAAACTGGATGTGAGGAAGATAGAGTACCTGCCAGTTGTGCTTATGCTGAGTGTGATCCTGTGTCTGAATCTGATAGCTTTTCCAGGATCTGTGTTACTTGTTTTGATTTTATTCCCTATATGAAGACTATGTTTTGTCAGAATTTTGTGGCTAAAAAGGGGGAGAAAATCTTATGTAATGTGTTGGCTCTGTTGGCTCTGATACCAAAAGTCTTATGCAAAGTGTTGCTGCTCAGAAGTTCAAATTTCAGATGCTCAGTTTTCACTGTGGTTCAGAAGTTGTGTGTGTAGTTCAGTGTTCAGATTCAATATAAGAAGAGCTGTCAAGATGATATTAAGGGGGAGTATGTGTCTCAGGGGGAGTACAAGATTGTTATGATCCTGAGTGTTTCTGTGATCCTGAAGTGTGCTTCTGATATGCTTTGATAACAATTCTCTGTGTTCAGTAGTAAGGGGGAGTTTGTATGAGAAGATTAGTTGCAGGGGGAGTGGTTGTGATGATCAGGAGTTGATCAGTAGCTCTGATACCATGGTTGTGATGATCAGGAGTTGATCAGTATCTGTTGTGTGCTTCAGTAGCTGTTATGTTTCGTAGAACTGAAGCTGGTGTGTGTTTTTCATAGTTGTGTCCGCTGCTTATGTTTATGCTATGATATATCATTGTGGAGTTCTTCATTGCTGAGTTGATTATAAGGGAGATTGAAGAACTTGGATGGTTTTAGCCAAAAATTTGCCAAAGGGGGAGATTGTTGAGTCTTTTGGTGTTGGCTGCATGTTTTGGCAAAACCAAAGTATTGAATAGAAGCATCTCCATATTTGAAACATTTCTTCAGTTGCAAGTTTTGTGTTTTGAAGCCATTCAGAAGCTGAAAATGTCATCAGAAGCTGAATGCACTGTAGCACTTCAGAAGCTGAATTCAGGTTCTGATGCCAGCGTTGACTTATGTTGACTTCATCAGAAGCTGGTTATTTTCAAGGTTTTTCTATGCGAATCTTTGCAAGATTTATTGAAGATTTATCCACGCATATGGCTTCTAGAATGTTGATTTATTTGGAGAAGATTTTATTGAAGATTTGGTTCAAAGATATGAAATTCATATTTTCCTGTTATAATCTTTAAAAGATTCAGAACAGTTTTATTTGTTACATTATTGGACCAATCTTATTTCTGTAACAAATCAAATCAGAAGATTAGTTTTATTTTGCAAGACTGAAGGCTATATAAGGAGGAGGGCTGCTGCTATTCAAGATACGAATTTAGAGTTTAAGATCAGAGAATTGAGTCTTAGTGTCTTTTAAGCTTTTGCTTTATTTTTGTACGCCACTCATATGCTTTGAGTTGGTTTAGGATTTTTATTGAGTTGTAATTCATTCTAAGCCTCTAGGTACGAATGAAGTTGTGTTTTTGAAGTTTTCTGAAAAACTGAGTGTTTTTGATTAAGGGTTTCAGTAACAGGTTTGTTACTTGAATAGGAAGTTAGTGGTCTCTAATACTCAACGTGTTGGGTAGAATTCAAGACTAGGAGGAAGTTAATTGCTTAGGCTGGGAACTGGGAGTCAGTGTCTTGAGTCATAAGGATTAATTCCTATAGTGGAATTCCTTCCTGGATTGGTATCCCCCAGAGTAGGAGGTGTTTACTCCGAACTGGGTTAACAAATTTCTGTGCCTTTTTACTTTCCTGCACTTTAAATTTACTGCCTGTGTGTGTTTGTGTTTGTGCTCTGTTTTGCAAACTATTGTGCCCTGCGTGCTGTTCAGAACCTGTTAGGTTCAGAACCTGTTTTCTCTTAAGTATTGCCTGGCCAGAATTTCATTTTGAAAATCTTATGTATATATTTTTGTGTATATATATGCATGCTTGGTTATAAGCTGTGTTGGTTGTTTTTCCGCTGCTGATTGTGAATCAAATATATTTTGATCTGTGGTTGTTTTATGAAAATGCGTTTTCATCATGTTGTAACTTCCTATGTCCTTAACGTTTTGTTTTTATTAAAGTTAATAATCGGCGGTTAAGGGTTAGGGTGTTACAGATATCATAAGGCAAATTCTTCTGAACTTAAGTACGCAACAATCATAAGTACACAACCAAAAAGCAACAGAGTCAGCAGCGGCACATAATAAACAAACTCCCCCTGAAACACATCAGCTTCTGACAGGAAACACATATACTACCCCTGAAACACACCAGCTTCTGACAGGAAACAATTTCAATTCTGACACACTTATCTCCCCCTTTTTAGCCAAACAATTTTGACAAAAAAAAACAACAATGCATTCACCAGGAGTAGAAAGAACAAGAACAACAGTAGCAGAGCATATGAAGTATTAGGTTACAAACCATAGGCACAAAAATCCAGGGCATAGCTCACAAAGGATACCAAGAGCTGGCACACAGTCATAAAACATCTATTCTGAGGTTATAAGCATCCAAAATCACAGCAAGTACATCACAACAAAGACATTCACAGAAGAACAAACACTTCATAGCAAACCACTCAGACACACGTAGCAATAGTAACCACATCTGAACATAATACCTATGAGCATTAACATATTTGAACCTCAAAACTTCAACCCACATCAGGTTGATCTTCAAACACATCAGGTTGAGAATTCTCAGGAACCTCAACAATATCAGCATCAGTTTGGGGGATCTCAGAACTGGTTTCAACAAATTTGCAGCAGTCTTCAAAATGACAATGATTTCCCTGATTTCTCGTGCAACTCTAGTTATAGTAAATAGAAAGAATTTGTTTGCACATTTCAACACCTGTAATTGCTATAAATTCTCATACAAGCAACTACTTAAAAAGCCCATTAACTTCTTGTTGGATTTTTGGTTGGCTACATGTTTGGTAAAATCAAAATGTACAACAATACGTCTTCAGAAGCTGTTTTTAATCATCAGAAGCTGACTTTGTGTTCTTCAGAAGCAGAAATGTTCTTCAGAAGCTGAACTGTCCTTCAGACGCTGTCTTCAGACGCGCCTTCAGACGCTGTCTTCAGAGGCGCCTTCAGACGCACTCTTCAGACGCGTCTTCAGACGCACTGTTCAGACGCGCCCTTCAGACGCACTGTTCAGACGCGCTCTTCAGACGCACTCTTCTGAAGCTGAACTGCGCTTCAGAAGCACTGTTCATCAGAAGCTGCATTTCAGAAGCATGTTCAGAAGTTGTTTTTTGCATTCAATCTTTGCGCCTTGGATTTGATTTGTTGAAGATTTAATTAAAGATTTAAATGAAGATTTATCCAAGCATTGTTTCTAGAAGTTAGAAGATTGTTGCACAAGATTTGTTCAGAAGTTTGTTTTCACGCAAGATATGTGCTGAAGATTGGTTTCAGTTATTTAAGAATATATTTTCAAAGTAATCTTTTGGAAAATATATTTCTGAATAATTTGTGAGCTTCTATTTGCTTCTGAAGAATTATAAGATTATATCCTTGAAGATTTGTTACGAAATTATGAGCTGCTGAAGATTATAAATAGAAGGCTTTGCTATTGAAGATGATACATCAAAAACTGAAGAGAGTCGTACTTAGAGTTTTTGAGTCTGTAAGCTTAGTGCTTTGTTTTTGTACACCACTCAAGTGTTTAGAGTTGGTTGTTGTTTTGTTTAGTTGTAGTTCACTTAAAGCTTTTAAGCAAAAGTGACTTAGATGTTTTGAAGAGTGTCTTCGTCCTTGATTGTCTTAGAGTTTCAGAATCACTGGGGCAGTGATTACTTGAGTAGGAAGTAAGAGGGGGTTCTTATATCAAGGATTTCCTAGGTAGAAATCTATACGGGTAGTGATTAAGTGAGAAGGTGCTGTGAAACAGGGGCTGTTGTCATAGGGGCTGTGAAACAGAGGCTGTTATCATAGGTCTTTGAATTGATACTATTTAGTGGATTTCCTTCCTGGCTTGGTAGCCTCCAGATGTAGGTGAATTTGCACCGAACTGGGTTAACAAATCAACTGTGTTCCTTTACTTTCTGTCTTTTATATTTCTGCTTCTGAACTGTTGTTTGCATACTCTGTTTTATGGTTCAGAACCAGGTCCTGCCAGGAATTTCAATTGGCATCAGAGCAGGCACCCTGCCTGTTATTGGGTGAGCTCCAGGGAAGGTTTTTCTGGCATTATGGACAAGGAAGGAGGATTTGTGAACATACCACCTCTGTTGGATGGTTCCAACTATGAGTATTGGAAGTCTCGTATGAGTGCTTTCCTGAAATCCATAGACAACAAGACATGGGAAGCTGTTCTGAAGGGTTGGGAACATCCTGTTGTGCTTGACAAAGAGGGTAAGAAGACAGCTAAATTAAAACCAGAGGAAGATTGGTCCAAAGATGAAGATGATTTATCTCTTGGAAACTCCAAAGCCTTGAATGCTATATTCAATGGAGTGGACAAGAATATGTTCAGACTTATCAAGCAGTGCACTGTAGCCAAGGATGCCTGGGAAATTCTCAAGACTACTCATGAAGGCACATCCAAGGTTAAACTGTCCAGACTTCAACTTCTCACCACAAAGTTTGAAAATCTCAGAATGTTGGAGGATGAAAATATTCAAGATTTTTATATGAATGTTCTGAATATGGCTAACTCATTAGATTCTCTTGGAGAGAGAATATCTGATGAGAAACTTGTGAGAAAAATCCTCAGATCCTTGCCTAAGAGATTTGATATGAAGGTGACTGCAATTGAAGAAGCACATGACATCTCCAGGATGAAGGTTGAAGAATTGATAGGATCTCTTCAGAATTTTGAAATAGCCAGAACTGATAAGAAGGGGAAAGGTGTGGCTTTTGTAGCAGATGCTGATATGGTGGATGATGAAAGTACATCAGAAGCTCTTGTGATGCTTAGTAAGCAATTCAACAAGATTCTGAAGCAGGCTGGCAGAAGATCCAAACCCAATGGCTTGAATCAGTCCAAAGGAGTCCAGTTTCATGAGTGTGAAGGTTATGGCCACATCAGGACAGAATGTGCCACATATCTCAAGAATCAGAAGAAGAGTCTGGCTGTTTCTTGGTCTGATGACTCAGAAGGAGAAGATGATGAGTCTGCTAAGCATGTTGTTGCTTTAACAGGAAAGTCTGATGTTAAAGTTAAGGCCTCAGAAGCACTTTTAGAGTCTAAAGCACTATCAGAGTCTGAAGTCAGTGATGAAGAATTGACTTTTGAAGAACCAGCTGCCTCTTATGAAGAGCAATACCTCAGAAATAAAGAAGTTTGCAAGTTATTAGAAGATCAGAAGAAGACCATCAGACAACTGCATGATGAAAAAAGTGAACTTTTAGCACAAAATTCTGATCTCAAAGATGAGGTAACCCAGCTGAACTCTCAACTTGATCATACAAAGAAGCAAGTCAGAATGATGAACTCTGTTACTGATGTACTGGAGGAGATATTGGAGAGTCAGAATCAAGGGAAACCAAATGGCATATGATTTGTTGAAAAAACTCTGAACATCAAACAGCAAAATCCTGCTAAGAGGTTCATTCCTGCTGTTAATACTTATGATCCAATAATGAACAAACCTCAGGGAGCAAAGAGCAGGAGAGCTTCTCGTCCTTGGGTATGTCATCATTGTGGTAAAAAGGGGCACATAAAGCCATTATGTTTCAAGCTGTATGGATACCCCAAGCACTTTCAGTATAGAAAAGTGGAACCTGCTATGAACAGAATCAAAGTCAAGAAGGAATGGAGACCCAAATGTAATGATGTTGGTCTGATGGCTCACACCTCTCTGAAAGCATCATCTAGGAAAGACTGGTACTTTGACAGTGGATGCTCTAGACACATGACTGGAGTTAGTAAATTTCTTGAGAATATAAGACCTCACACCAGTGGATATGTGACTTTTGTTGGTGGAGCTAGAGGAGAAATTCTTGGAATTGGAGATTTGGTCAGTGATGGTCTACCAAGGTTAGACAATGTGCTGTTAGTTAAAGGGTTAACTTCCAATTTGATTAGCATAAGCCAGCTGTGTGATCAAGGGATGAAAGTAAAATTCAACAAGACTGAGTGTCTGGTAACTGCTGGGAAAAGAGAAGTGCTAATGAGAGGTAAGAGATCTAAGGACAATTGTTACTTATGGGTACCTGAAGAAAAAGTCAGGTCTGTGGAACCAAAATTTAAGATCAATGAAGACAAAATTTGTGGTGAGTATCAAAGTGGAAAACAAATCAAGATGTCTCACAAGAAGCTGCAACAGCTTAAACTTCACATGGATCTCTTGAACTCTATGCTAAATGAAAGCCTAGGTGGAAAGAAGAATGTCTCTTGAAATTCTGGATGGTATGGTAACAGCACGTAAAACATAGCACAATCACACAGTATCAAAAGCAACAAATAAAAGTGCAGAAAAGTAAAGAACACAAGTATTTGTTAACCCAGTTCGGTGCAAACAACACCTACGTCTGGAGGATACCAATCCAGGAAGGAAATCCACTATGAGGAATTAATCCTAAGACTCAAGACACAGACCCCCTATTCCTGGTCTTCTGACTTAATCTCCACTAGTCTTATTTCTACCCAACACCTGAGTATAAGAAACCCCCTTCTTACTTCCTATTCAAGTAACAACCCAGTTACTAACAGCTTCTGAATAACAATCCAGTTTATGAAGACAACTTCAAGACAACAAAAACAACACTCGTACCTAAAGGCTTAGAGTGAATTACAACTCAAACAATCTAAACCAACTCAGAACATATGAGTGGTGTACAAATAAAGCAAAAGCTTAACAAACTAAGACTCTAAACTCTGATTGCTGATATATGATTCGTAAGTCTTCAGCAATAGCAGTAATCTCCTTTTATAGGCTTCAGTAGCTTGTTTTAAATCTGAATCCAATCTTCTGCATTTGATATATTTCTGAATAATGAATGGCTCAAAAGGAAACAAATAATTCAGCATTGTATCTTCAAAAAGATTGCTTCAGAAAATATAATAAAGCATAAACACGAGGCCAATCTTCATAAAATCTTCACCAAATCAATCAGCATTCTAGAAGCATTTCATCCATAATAAATCCTTAACAAATCTCATAAAGATTCGCACAGAAATAACATTTAAAAACCCAGCTTCTAAAGAAGTCAACACGGGTCAACGCTTGAATAGTGCGTCTGATGCACTGTAGCGCGTTTGAAGGATTTCAGCGTCTGAAGCACTGTTCCTGCGTCTGAAGGAACATTCAGCTTCTGAAGGACAAAACAGCTTCTGAACTTCTTCAAATGCGAATTCTTGCTTCTGAAGACTTCTTATACACATGGAGATGCTTTGCTTGAACACATTGCTTTTACCAAAACATGCAGTCAACTTCTAAATACTCAACAATCTCCCCCTTTGGCAAATTTTTGGCTAAAATCAATGTTTCATAAAACCAAGTTCTTCAATTCAACATAAAACAAACTCAGCAATGAAGAACTCCACAAAATTAATCATAACATAGAGATAAGCATCGGATTTAGCTATGATTAACCATGAAAAACACAAAACAGCTTCAGTTCTTCACAACATATCAGCTTCTGATATTCTCCACTTCTGAAGTACACATAAAGCAACTACTGATCAACTCCTGATAGTTCTCAGCTTCTGATCATCACATGACACATACTAGCAACATAACCAGCTTCAAAACAACTCTCACAACTCTCCCCCTGCAACTCAACTCGCATACAAACTCCCCCTTAATTCTGAACTTCTGAAAATTCTGAGACAAGGACTTCTGAAACTGAAACACCAGTAAACACTTCAGGAACACTGAAACAAACAGCTCTTGTTATTAATTAAACACTCAGGATGTTATCACTCATGTACTCCCCCTGAGACACATACTCCCCCTGAATCACATCTTCACAGCTTTTGTTGCATTGGTTCTGAACTCTGAATAAAACAATTAATCTCTGAACAATGCTGAAATCTGAACAAATTCTGAGCAACACATCTTCTGATTCTGAACAGCTCAAACACAAGTTTTTCTCCCCCTTTTTAGCCACAAAATTATGACAAATGTCAGACTTCATATAGGGAATAACAACTGCAGAATAATCTTCAAAATCAGTCCCAGTATCAGACTCAGACTCAGGATCAAACTCAGCATTTGCAAATCTGGCAGGTACTCTATCTTCCTCACTTCCAGTTTGCTGTAATTGCTATAAGTCTTCATGCAGACAAACTTTTGAAGAATTACAAACAGAAACATTCCTCTCAACAATCTTCTTCTGAAGTCTATCAATTCTCTTCTGCACAGAAAGTCTGATGTTAGCATCTTCCTCAGATTCACTAGCATCCAGTCTCTTTGCTACACTTTGTTGATTGACCTGAACCTTGGGTTGCACAGACTTGACATTCTTCAAACTCTTCAAGTTTAAATGCTCAAGCTTCTGATGACAGATTCTGTCTTCTTCTTTAGAAACCCACAAATAACAATTATCTTCTGATCTACAGCCCCTCATCAGAACCTTACCTTCTTGACCAGTTACCAAACATTCTTTCTTATTGAACATCACCTTCAAGTCTTGATCACACACTGACTGATACTGATCAGATTAGATGTCAATCCTTTCACCAATAGCACATTATTAAGTCTTGGTAATCCATCACTAATTAAATCTCCTATTCCAAGAATCTCACCTTTTGCTCCATCACCAAATATTACATAATTTCTGGAACAAGGTTTCAAATTACTCAGCAACTTTTTCACACCAGTCATGTGTCTTGAACAACCACTATCAAAGTACAAGTCTTTCTTAGATGATACTTTCTGAGAAATGTTAGCCATTAGACCAACAGATTCTTGACATTTGGGTTTCCACACCTTCTGAACATTGACTCTTTTTGCAGCAGGTTCAACTCTTCTGTATTTAAAGTGCTCAGGATAACCATATAGTTTGAAACAAAATGGTTTGATATGCCCCTTCTTTCCACAGTGATGACAAACCCAAGTATGATTTCTTCTTTTGTTTCTGTTAAACTTCTGGGGTTGAATCTGATGTTGCATCTGAGGTTGCTTCTGAGCTTGCTTCTGAGGTCTCATCTTTGATGTCCCAATCATAGGATCATAGGTTTCAGTAGCAGGAACAAATTTTTTAACTGGATTTTTCTGCTTGAGGTTCAGGCTCTCATCCACAAATCCTAAGCCCTTATGTTTTCCTTGTTTCTGAGCATCCAAAATCTCCTCCAACAAATCAGTAGCAGAGTTCATCATCCTAACTTGTGGGAATTCAACTGAGTTACTTCATCTTTAAGATCAGAAATCTGTCCTAAATGAACACACCTTTCAGACTGCAGCTGACAGACAGTATCCTTCTGATTCTCTAATACCTTGCACAGTTCTTGATTTCTGAGATATAATTCTTCATAAGAAACAGCTGGTTCCTCAAAAATCAATTCTCCATCACTGGCTTCAGATTCTGATGAAGTTTCAGTCTCTGATGATGTTTCAGATTCTGAAAGAGCTACAGCCTTTGAACAAGCTTCTGAGACCATAAAAGCAGCAACATGTTTAGCTGACTTACTCTCAACCTCTCCTTCTGAGTCTTCATCTGACCAAGAAACAGCTAGGCTTTTCTTCTGCTTCTTGAGAAAAGTAGGACATTCTGACTTGATATGTCCATAGCCTTCACACTCAAAGCACTGCACACCCTTTGCTTGATTGATATTTTCTTCAGTTTGTTGCTTATTGTTGTTGAGTCTGAAGTTCTGACCTTTGGTTTTGGATTTTCTGTCAACATTCTTCAGAATTTTGTTGAATTGTTTTCCCAGCAACACTAGAGCTTCTGATAAATCACGATCATCTTCACCAAGTTCTTGTTGATCATCAGCTTCAGAATTTACTGCAAAAGCTATTCCTTTCCCTTTCTTCTCAGGCTGTTTACAAAAAGCAGTCTCAAAATTCAGCAATGACCCAATCAGCTCCTCAACCTTCATAGTGGTGATGTCATGAGCTTCTTCTATAGCTGTTACCTTCATGTCAAACCTTCTGGGAAGTGACCTGAGAATTTTTCTCACTATCTTCTCATCTGACATCTTCTCCCCAAGAGACTCAAGGAATTTGCCATATCCAGCACATTCATGTAGAAATCCTGAATAGTTTCATCCTCCATCATCTTCAGGTTCTCAAACTTAGTGGTAAGTAACTGGAGTCGGGACATCTTGACCTTAGAGGTTCCTTCATGAGTGGTTTTTAGAATTTCCCAAGCATCCTTTGCAACAGTACACTGCTTGATGAGTCTGAACATGTTCATATCAACACCATTGAATATTGCATTCAAAGCTTTGGAGTTTCCAAGAGACAGATCATCTTCAGCCTTTGTCCACTCTTCTTCTGGTTTCAGCACCTCAGTCTTGTTCCCATCTTTGTCTAAAACAACTAGATGATCCCAACCTTTTAGCACAACTTTCCAAGTCCTGCTGTCAATGGATTTCAGAAAGGCACACATTCTGGACTTCCAGTATTCATAATTCGTACCATCCAGCAATGGTGGTCTGTTGACAAAACCTCCTTCTCTCTCCATAAAGCCAGAAATTAACTACCCTGGAACTCACCCAATACAGGCAGGGTGCCTGCTCTGATGCCAATTGAAATTCTGGCTGGTATGGTAACAACACGTAAAACAGAGCACAATCACACAGTATCAGAAGCAACAAATAAAGGAAATCCACTATGAGGAATTAATCCTAAGACTCAAGACACAGACCCCCTGTTCTTGGTCTTCTGACTTAATCTTCTCTAGTCTTATTTCTACCCAACACCTGAGTATAAGAAACCCCCTTCTTACTTCCTATTCAAGTAACAACCCAGTTACTAACAGCTTCTGAATAACAATCCAGTTTATGAAGACAACTTCAAGACAACAAAAACAACACTCGTACCTAAAGGCTTAGAGTGAATTACAACTCAAACAATCTAAACCAACTCAGAACATATGAGTGGTGTACAAATAAAGCAAAAGCTTAACAAACTAAGACTCTAAACTCTGATTTCTGATATATGATTCGTAAGTCTTCAGCAATAGCAGCAATCTCCTTTTATAGGCTTCAGTATCTTGTTTTAAATCTGAATCCAATCTTCTGCATTTGATATATTTCTGAATAATGAATGGCTCAAAAGGAAACAAATAATTTAGCATTGTATCTTCAAAAAGATTGCTTCAGAAAATATAATAAAGCATAAACACGAGGCCAATCTTCATAAAATCTTCACCAAATCAATCAGCATTCTAGAAGCATTTCAACCATAATAAATCCTTAACAAATCTCATAAAGATTCGCACAGAAATAACATTTAAAAACCCAGCTTCTGAAGAAGTCAACGCGGGTCAACGCTTGAATAGTGCGTCTGATGCACTGTAGCGCTTCTGAAGGATTTCAGCGTCTGAAGGAACATTCAGCTTTTGAAGGACAAAACAGCTTCTGAACTTCTTCAAATGCGAATTCTTTCTTCTGAAGACTTCTTATACACATGGAGATGCTTTCCTTGAACACATTGCTTTTACCAAAACATGCAACCAACTTCTAAATACTCAACATCTCTGTTTGTGATTTTTCAAGAGTTTGTCTGCATGAGGAGTTATAGCAATTACAGGTTACTGAGGGTGAGCAAGCTGGAAGAGAGGGTGATGAAGATGGTGCTGATGCTGAGTCTGATGCTCAGTCTGATGTCAAAACAGTCTTTGTTAAAAATTCTGTGTTTGTTCCCTATGTGAAGACTGTGTTTTGTCAACATTATTTGGCTAAAAAGGGGGAGATAAATAAAGTGCTTGATGTTCAGAATGTTCAGAAAGTGTTATGTGTGCTGTTTCAGAATTTCATTCAGAAGCACTATTTTAGATGTTACTACAGTTCAGAAGTCAGGGGGAGAGTTGTTGTGATGTGCTGTGTTTCAGGGGGAGTTCCTGAGTGTGTGCTTCAGAAGCTATTGCTGATGCTTCAGAAGCTGTTACTGTTGCTTCAGAAGCTGAAGCTTTCAGGGGGAGTTTGTATACTTCAGAAGTTGAAGTTGTTTGTGTTAACATAGCATTTTTTCTCCGCTGCCGACTCTATTGCTATGTTTAATTATGTGGAGTTCTTCATGGTTGAGTATTGTGTTGAGTGAAGAACTTGTCCTTGTGAACAATTTGATTTTAGCCAAAAATTTGCCAAAGGGGGAGATTGTTGGATTTTTGGTTGGCTACATGTTTGGTAAAATCAAAAAGTACAACAATACATCTTCAGAAGCTGTTTTTAATCATCAGAAGTTGACTTTGTGTTCTTCAGAAGCTGAACTGTTCTTCAGAAGCTGAACTGTCCTTCAGACGCTGTCTTCAGACGCGCCTTCAGACGCTGTCTTCAGAGGCGCCTTCAGACGCACTCTTCAGACGCGTCTTCAGACGCACTGTTCAGACGCGCCCTTCAGACGCACTGTTCAGACGCGCTCTTCAGACGCACTCTTCAGAAGCTGAACTGCGCTTCAGAAGCACTGTTCATCAGAAGCTGAAAACCTTCAGAAGCTGCATTTCAAAAGCATGTTCAGAAGCTGTTTTCTGCATTCAATCTTTGCGCCTTGGATTTGATTTGTTGAAGATTTAATTAAAGATTTAATTGAAGATTTATCCAAGCTTTGTTTCTAGAAGTTAGAAGATTGTTGCGCAAGATTTGTTCAGAAGTTTGTTTTCACGCAAGATATGTGCTGAAGATTTGTTTCAGTTATTTAAGAATATATTTTCAAAGTAATCTTTTGGAAAATATATTTCTGAATAATATGTGAGCTTCTATTTGCTTCTGAAGAATTATAAGATCATATCCTTGAAGATTTGTTACGAAATTATGAGCTGCTGAAGATTATAAATAGAAGGCTTTGCTATTGAAGATGATACATCAAAAACTGAAGAGAGAGTCGTACTTAGAGTTTTTGAGTCTGTAAGCTTAGTGCTTTGTTTTTGTATACCACTCAAGTGTTTAGAGTTGGTTGTTGTTTTGTTTAGTTGTAGTTCACTTAAAGCTTTTAAGCAAAAGTGACTTAGATGTTTTGAAGAGTGTCTTCGTCCTTGATTGTCTTAGAGTTTCAGAATCACTGGGGCAGTGATTACTTGAGTAGGAAGTAAGAGGGGGTTCTTATATCTAGGAGTTCCTAGGTAGAAACGGGTAGTGATTAAGTGAGAAGGTGCTGTGAAACAGGGGCTGTTGTCATAGGGACTGTGAAACGGGGGCTGTTATCATAGGTCTTTGAATTGATACTATTTAGTGGATTTCCTTCCTGGCTTGGTAGCCTCCAGATGTAGATGAAGTTGCACCGAACTGGGTTAACAAATCAACTGTGTTCCTTTACTTTCTGTCTTTTATATTTCTGCTTCTGAACTGTTGTTTGCATACTCTGTTTTACGGTTCAGAACCAGGTCCTGCCAGGAATTTCACTTCTCAATATTTTCATAGTATAATGTCATGACATCTTGCTTGACATTGTACTCCATTAGCATTTGTTTCATCTAAATCAATTGAGAGCAACTGCTTCCTGCTGCAATATACTCAGCCTCAGTAGTAGACTTTCCAGGAGACTTTTCTTGACAGGCTTTAATAGGGTCATCAGGCTGGGTCAGAGATGTTTCAACATCCAGTACAACTTCGTGCTCAGAACCATCATCAAAACTCACATCAGAACCATCATCAGACTTGGATGGGGTAGACTCAGGGTTATCAACAACAGCCTTAGAAGGGGACACAGTTGTATCATCATCATCCATTTCACTACCAATGGCATTCGCACCTTCAAGTCTAGAAACCAATTTCCAACCTTTATACTTCTTGAACTGACCAAGTTCCTGGTGCCACAGTTTAACCTCCTCTTCTTTACTCACAAGACATGTGGTTAAGTGTGCTTCTTCTTGAGATACCCACAAGTAACAATTATCCTTAGATCTATTACCTCTCATTAGCACTTCACTTTTCCCAATTGTTACCAAACATTCAATCTTGTTGAAGTTCACTTCCATCCCTTGATCACACAGCTGGCTTATGCTAATCAAATTGGAAGTTAACCCTTTTACTAATAGCACATTGTCTAACCTTGGTAGTCCATCTCTGATCAAGTCTCCAATTCCAAGAACTTCTCTTCTAGCTCCATCACCAAAAGTCACATAGCTACTGGTGTAAGATCTTATATTTTCAAGAAATTTACTAACTCCAGTCATGTGTCTAGAGCATCCACTGTCAAAGTACTAGTCTCCCCTAGATGATGCTCTCAGAGAGGTGTGAGCTATTAGACCAACATTATCACATTTGGGTCTCCATTCCTTCTTGACATTGATTTTGTTTATAATGGGTTCCACTTTTCTTTGTTGAAAGTGCTTGAGATATCCATACAGCTTGAAACAAAATGGCTTTATGTGCCCCTTTCTACCACAGTAATGACATATCCAAGGATGAGATGCCCTCCTGATCTTAGATCCCTGAGGTTTGTCCTGATGTTCCAACTTAGGTTTGCCCATTATTGGATCATATGTTCCAACAGCTGCAATGAACCTTTTAGCTGGATTTTGCTGTTTGTTGTTCAAGGTCCTATCATCAAACCCTATTCCTTTTGGTTTCCCTTGGTTCTGACTCTCCAAAATCTCTTCTAGCATATCAGTACCAGTGTTCATCATTCTGACATGCTTCTTTAAGTGTTCAAGTTGAGAGTTCAGTTGGGTTACCTCATCTTTGAGATCAGAAATTTGCCCTAAGTGGTCACTTCTTTCAGCATGCAGTTGACTGATAGCCTTCTTCTGATTTACTAATAACTTGCAAACTTCTTCACTTCTGATGTATAGTTCTTTGTAAGAGGCAAGTAGTTCTTAAAAAGTTAATTCTCCTTCTGAGTCCATTCTGCCATAAAATAACTTCCCTGGAGCTCACGCTAAAACAGGCAGGGTGCCTGCTCTAATGCCAATTGAAATTTGTTGGAACAAAATGTATAAACAACTCTCTTTTGGATAAATGGGGAGATTGTTGGAACAACTTGTATGAACATCTCTCTTTAAGGTTTTGATGATAACAAAGTGTTAAAAAGAAAATTGGTAATTGCTAATGCTTTGTTCAAGTTGTGCAGAACCATGTTCTTAATATTGGTTAATCAATATTGGTTATGGAAGAACAAGCTAAGAGCAAGAAGGAAAGCTTAGAAGCTATGTTGCAAAGTTGAAGGAAAACTGGGTTTGAAGGCTGAGTCTGAAGACTGAGTCTGAAAGGTGCGTCTGAAGGCAGCGTCTGAAGGTTGCGTCTGAAGGCAGCGTCTGAAGGCTGAGTCTGAGGGTCAACGAAAGTCAACGTCTGAAGGCTGAGTCTGAGGGTCAACAAAAGTCAACGTCTGAAGGCTGAGTCTGAAGGTCAACAAAAGTCAACGTCTGAAGACCAGCTTCTGATGAACAGTGCTTCTGAAGTCTGAGTCTGAAGAACAGCTTCTGAAGTACTGTTCCTGAGAAGCTTCTGAAGTCTGATGTGGATGATAAAGCAACTGTTACTGTGCGCATTTAATGCCTGCAATGTCAGAACAACTCCAATGGAAAAGTTGTCTCCCTAACCTGAACATTCCCCAGCTTTTAAGGAAAGCAAATTCAAAAATGGCTGCTGCTCTGTTATCTGCTGGGTTTTAGCTCGCAAATTCAGTCTAACCTAGCTCAAGATTTGCAACGGCTCTTTGCTCAATTTCTGGATATCTTCAACAGCTCTATTTCCCTCTATATAAGGATGAAGAACTGAAGAAGAAATTTTCTAAGACTCTTGAAACAAAAGAACTGAACTTGTGCTCTGTTTTGCTGTCAAAAATACGCAAGTTACCAAACCTCTTAGAAATTCTTACAAACTTGTAATCTTAGAATTTCTTAAGTGTTGAGTCTTAATCCTGTGTTGTATTAAGTGAACACCTCTGATATTTGATCAAGTGTTCAACCCAAACTTACTTTCTTTGTAATTCAGTTTGGTTCAAGTCTCAGTCTGCGTACTGAGCATTTGCAGTCTTATTCCTTAGTGTTCTGAGCAATTAGAGTCTCATTCCTTTGTGGTCTGAGCAGGGAGTCTCATTACTTTGTGTTCTGAGCATTGGAAGCCTATTGACTTAGTGTCTTGAGCATTAGAAGTCTCTTACTAGGTGTTTGAGCATTGGAGTCTCATTCCTTTGTGGTCTAAGCAATTGTAATCAGTTTGATTATAGTTCCAATCTCTTGTTAGTAACAAGGGGACTAGACTACTTCCAACTTGTGGAAGGAACTAGTATAAAAACATTGTGTGTCTCTCTTTCCTTCTCTCTTTTCATTTGAATCCGCTGCTAATTAACTTTGATAAAAGTTCAGAACTTGATTCTGAACTTAACATTATTTTTGTGAAGAAAAGAAACCTAAGTTTTTGAGTCCACACAATTCAACCCCCCCCTTCTTGTGTGTTTTTCTCACCTTCAAAATTCTGGCGCATTAAAGTCCTGATGCTGAACGTAATGATCCAACTCAGGAACAACGGTGTAAAACAGAGTAAAACACGCAACACAATAACAGACAGAAAATAAAAGGCACAAGATGTTTGTTAACCCAGTTCGGTGACAAACACACCTACATCTGGAGGCTACCAAGCCAGGAAGGAAATCCACTATGATAGTATCAATTCAAAGTCCTATGTGAACAACCTCTGCTTCCCCGCCTTCTCACTTAATCACTACCCGTGGTATTTCTACCTAGGAACTCCTAGATAAGAGACCCCTCTCACTTCCCCTCAATAAATCACTGCCCCAGTGATTTTAAACTCAAATAACAATCAACGAAGGAGACACACTCCAAACACACAAAAGCCACTCTTGCTTAAAAGCTTCAAGTGCTCTACCATTACAACTCAATAAAACAAAGTCCTAAGCTTGCATCAAGGTGACACAAGAAAGGCTCACAATTAACAGACTCAAAACCTAAGAATACTCTTTTAATGATGGCTTTGGTTGAGTTGATTTCTTCCATAGTAGCGTCTTCTATTTATAGCCTTCAGTAGCAACATATATTTGAATCAAATATTCTTCTCAGAAATATATTGACACAAATATTCTTCAGAAATATATATTTTCCAAAGATCTCTTTGAAAATATATTCACAAATAAAAATATCCAATCTTGAAAAATATATCTCACGAAAATATCTTTCTTCTGGAAACACACGCAGCTTGGAGAATAAGTAACATGAAAGAATTCTTCAATTAAATCTTCAAAAGATCAGATGAGAAAATAAACAGCTCCAAGACACGAAAACATGGATGCTTCTTGAAATTCCTGGTAGCAGCTTAAACTGTTTCGCAAAACAGAGTCTGAACAATTGTTCAAAAGCAAGATAACAAATTTTCAGAAGCAGAATAAAACAGGACCGAAAGTAAAGTGCACAGTTGATTTGTTAACCCAGTTCGGTGCAACTCACTAACATCTGGAGGCTACCAAGTCAGGAAGGAAATCCACTATAATAGTATCAATTCGAAGACCTATGACAACAGCCCCTGTTTCACAGCTCCTTCTCACTTAATCACTACCCGTGGTATTTCAACCTAGGAACTCCTAGACCTGAGACCCCTCTCACTTCCCTCAGTCAATCACTGCCCCAGTGATTATCAGACTTTAAACAAACAATCAAAGATGGAGACACTCTCCTAAAAACTCAATATGTCACTTTTTCTTAAAAGCTTCAAGTGATTAAAACTCAATAAACTAAACCAACTCAAAACAATTGAGTGGTGTACAAAACAAAGCACAAAGCTTACAAACTCAAAACCTAAGACTCTTTAACAATGATGACCTTGGTTGAGTTCTTCAATTTCTTCAATAGCAGCTTCCTCTATTTATAGCTTCAGCAGCAACATAATTCTTGAACCAAATCTTCACAGATATAATTCCAGAATTCTTTAGAAGCAAATAGAAGCTCACATATTATTCAGAAATATATTTTCCAAAGATTTCTTTGAAAATATATTCACAAATAATTAAATCCAATCTTCAGATATAATCTCACGCAAATTTACTTTTCCTTCTAGACACGAAGCTTGGAGAACAAGTAACATGAGAGAATTCTCCAAACAAATCTTCACAAGATCAGGTGAGAAAACAAGAAGCTTCAAGGCGCGAAAACATGCTTCTGAAGAACTGCGTCTGAAGTCTGAACAGTGCGTCTGCAGAGTGCCTCTGAACAGTGCGTGTGAAGGCGCCTCTAAAGACAGCGTCTGAAGTTCACAGAGTGTCTGAAGACTTGCCTCTGAAGGGTGAGTCTAAAGACTTGCCTCTGAAGGTTGCCTCTGAACACGCCTCTGAAGGTTGCCTCTGAACACAGCTTCTGAAGCCCAGCTTCTGAACCAGCTTCTGAAGAACTGTTCACTCAGCTTCTGAACCAGATGCTTCTGAAGGCGCGCATTATAGAACCAGGAGGATCACGTACTACTACAACTTCTGAAAGCTTCTGAACATATTGCTTGTATATTGATTTTAGCAAACATGAAGCCAACACTCAAATATCCAACAATCTCCCCCTTTGGCAAATTTTTGGCTAAAATCAATTTGAGCACAAATACAAACAATTACCAAGTTCTTCACTCAACAAAGTAAGCAACCATGAAGAACACAAACACAAATGTAGCAAAAACAGAGTCAGCAGCAGATGATTTACTACATTTCACACGAACATCAGTAGCTTTTGAGGACACACAGACAAGGCACATTGAAGTTCCCCCTGAAGCACATCACAACTACTCCCCCTGATTTCTGAACATAGAACCAGGTGGATCACTTCAGAAACACTTGATCATAGTGTTGGATATTTGGTTGTTGGCTACATGTTTGCTAAAATCAAATGTACAAGCAATGCGTCTTAAGAAGCTGTTTTTATTCTTCAGAAGGTGTTTTTCGTTCTTTAGAAGCTGATGACTTTGCTCTGCGATGCCACTTTGCTCTGCGAAGTACTTCAGAAGCTGAACTGTTCATCAGACGCTGAACTGGTCATCAGACGCACTGTTCAGACGTTGACTTTTGTTGACCTTCAGAAGCTGCACTTCAGAAGCTGTATTTCAGATACTGATCAGAAGCTGATCTTTTTGTGTGCAGATTTTGTTACTTGGAGCTTTTAATTCACTCACATAATCTTGTGAAGATTCATTTGAAGATTTGTCCAAGTTTTGTTTCTTAGAAGAAAGATTTTTGCGCATGGATCTTTGCTGAAGATTTGGTTTTGTTATTTGAGAATATATTTTCAAAGCAATCTTTTGGAAATATATTTCTGAATAATATGTGAGCTTCTATTTGCTTCTAAAGAATTATAAAATCATATCTTTGAAGATTTGTTACGAAATTATGAAGCTGCTGAAGATTATAAATAGAAGGCTTTGCTATAGAAGAAGTTTGTCTCAACCAAAGCTAGTGTTAAGGGTCTTAGGTTTTGAGTCTGTGAGCTTCGTGCTCTGTTTTCTGTACACAACTCATCTGTTAGAGTTAGTTTTGTGTTTAGAGTTGTAATCACTTAAAGCTTTTTAGCAAAGTGACTGTTTTATGTTTTGAAGAGTGTCTTCAACTTAGTTGATTTGTTAGAGTCTGATAATCACTAGGGCAGTGATTGACTGAGGGAAGTAAGCAGAGGTTCTTATATCTAGGAGTTCCTAGGTAGAATTCAATACGGGTAGTGATTAAGTGATAAGGCTGTGAAACAGGGGCTGTTGTCATGTGTCTTTGAATTGATACTATTTAGTGGAATTCCTTCCTAGCTTGGTAGCCTCCAGATGTAGGTGAAGTTTGCACCGAACAAGGTTAACAAATTAACTGTGTCTTTTACTTTCAGTCTGTTAATTTTGTGCTTCTGAACCTCTACTGCACATACTTTGTTCTGCGTGTTTCAGACTCTGTTTTGAGAATCAGAATCTGTCTTGCCAGGAATTTCAATTGGTATCAGAGCAGACACCCTGCCTGTATTTGGGTGAGCTCCAGGGAAGGTTTTTCTGGCATAATGGACTCAGAAGGAGAATTAACTTATGATGAACTGGCTAATTCTTACAAAGATCTATACATCAGAAGTGTAGAAGTGTGCAAGCAGCTGGTAAATCAGAAGAAGACTGTCACTCAACTTCAGTTTGAAAGAAGAGATCATCTAGCACAAATTTCTGATCTCAAAGATGAGGTAACCCAGCTGAACTCTCAACTGGAACATGTGAAGAAACAAGTCAGAATGATGAATTCTGCTACTGATGTGTTGGATAAAATACTGGAGAATCAGAACCAAGGGAAACCAAATGGAATTGGATTTAATGAGAGGACCTTTGAACAACAAACAGCAAAATCCAGATAAAAGGTACAATGCTGCTGTTAAAACATGTGATAAACCTAAGTTGGAACACCAGAACCAACCTCAAGGATCTAAGAACAAAAGGGCATCTCATCCTTGGGTATGTCATCACTGTGGTAAGAAGGGGCACATAAAGCCATTATGTTTCAAGTTGCATGGATATCCCAAGCACTTTCAACAAAGAAAACCTCATGTTCAATCAAAGGACAACCATACCTTTGTTCAAGTTAGAAAAGTGGAACCAGTTGTGAACAAAAGCAATGTCAAGAAAGTGTGGAGACCAAAATGTGCAAGTGTTGACCAGATGCTGATAAATAGGAAAGGAAAGGTTGTTGCTGCTGACAGCAGGCCCATAGCTGAGAAGAATTCTGTTGCTGGACCATCTAAAGTCTGGAGCAAAGTTTTGGTTCCTGTCCCTAAGGTACTAAAAATAAAGGAAGTGGATCCTAGTAAGTCTAAGGATAATGTTGAGCAAGTTGACATGACCTATGTTCAGAAGAGGATTGCTGTACTTGAGAGACAGATTGTTGGGAACAAGGTTCCTTTGAATGTGCCTGAAGCACATTTTGACTAAGCAGCTTCTGATGCTGTGTCTGATAATGAAACATCATCTGTTGCTGAGTCTGAAGACTGTCTACTTGTGACTGATGTCTTGGATTTCTGTTTGTGCTTGTGTGTGTGGATACTATGTGGTTCTGATCCTGATAATAGTTATGGTGATGGTTCTGTTCTGTGTGTTGGTTCTGATGCTGAGTCTGCATTTGTGTACTTTTGTTCTTCTGAGAAGACTATGTGTGTGGGTTCTCTGTTTGTGTATGATTCAGATCCTGATGTTAGTGTTGTGATGGTACTGTCTCTGTTCGGTGTGATTCTGGTTCTGATGTGGTGATTGTGAGGTGCTGTTATGTTTTTCTGCTCCTGAGGAATGCTGGTTGTTTTGTCAAAATTATTTGGCTAAAAAGGGGGAGAAAAAGTTGTGTTTGGTTTTAGGATGTCTGTTTATTCAGTATGTGATTGGTTTCAGAATTCAGACTTCAGAAGCTAACAATTTTTGTTCAGAATTCAGAAGAGCTGATGTAATCTGTTTCAGGGGGAGTTCCTGAATGTCTTTTTCAGGGGGAGTTCCTGAATGTGTGTTTCAAGGGGAGTTCCTGAGTTGTGTTGTTCCTGATCTGTTCAGGGGGAGTTTGTTCTTCCCTGTCAGAAGCTGATCTGTTCAGGGGGAGTAATGTGTGTACTTCAGAATCAGAAGCTGAAGTTGTTTGTGTTAACATAGCATTTTATCCGCTGCTGACTCTGTTGCTATGTTTAATTATGTGTAGTTCTTCATGGTTGAATACTTGTGTTGAGTGAAGAACTTGGTTTTGTGGTCAATTTGATTTTAGCCAAAAATTTGCCAAAGGGGGAGATTGTTGGATATTTGGTTGTTGGCTACGTGTTTGCTAAAATCAAATGTACAAGCAATGCGTCTTAAGAAGTTGTTTTTATTCTTCAGAAGCTGTTTTTCGTTCTTCAGAAGCTGATGACTTTGCTCTGAGATGCCACTTTGCTCTGCGAAGTACTTCAGAAGCTGAACTGTTCATCAGACGCTGAACTGGTCATCAGACGCACTGTTCAGACGTTGACTTTTGTTGAACTTCAAAAGCTGCACTTCAGAAGCTGCATTTCAGATACTAATCAGAAGCTGATCTTTTTGCATGCAGATTTTGTTACTTGGAGCTTTTAATTCACTCACATAATCTTGTGAAGATTCATTTGGAGATTTGTCCAAGTTTTGTTTCTTAGAAGAAAGATTTTTGCGCATGGATCTTTGCTGAAGATTTGGTTTTGTTATTTGAGAATATATTTTCAAAGCAATCTTTTGGAAATATATTTCTGAATAATATGTGAGCTTCTATTTGCTTCTAAAGAATTATAAAATCATATCTTTGAAGATTTGTTACGAAATTATGAAGCTGCTGAAGATTATAAATAGAAGGCTTTGCTATTGAAGAAGTTTGTCTCAACCAAAGCTAGTGTTAAGGGTCTTAGGTTTTGAGTCTGTGAGCTTCGTGCTCTGTTTTCTGTACACCACTTGTTGTACCCTAATTTTGTCCTAAGCCTTTTCAAAACAATTTCAAAAAAAAATCAAAAAAAAAAAGAGAAAAGTCAAAGTCAACAAAAAGTCAACAAAAAGTCAACATTCCTGGAATGAGGACTTCGCAGAGCAAAGTCACCTTCGCTCTGCGAAGTCTGCGAATTTTTTGCAGATTTTTTAATCTCTTTGATTTATTTCATTTTTGTAATTGTTATTATTACATATCTTTTTTATTTTTGTTTTTATCATCATTCATGGCCATTTGAGCTCAGCAAAGCCAGAATTGGAGCACTTGCCATTAAAGCCAAGGAAAGAAGCTTTTTCTTCCAACCTAGCATGTGCCAAGCAAGTTGGCTTGCCCTTGGGCAGCTCTTGTCCCTCCCAAGTGACCTGCTACTGACCCTAAGGTTGCCAGCCACCAGCTTGTGGACTTTCCTCCTGCTTTCTCCCCCAAAACCAGTCAAACCCAGCTGGTTTTCACTTGCCAAAAGCCATGAGTGCTGCCCTGTTTTTCAGCAGCTTTTCTTCCTCCTCACACCAGCCCACATGTTGCCTTTTGTTTCCCCCAACCTCTGCACATCACAGTGCACGTTTTTATTGCTTAACCCTCAAGATTGCAAGGACAAATCCCAAGGGACAACCAATTGCAAACCAGCCCTGTTTTCATCATCATTTCTATCCAAAATCCATTGAATTAGTGGCTGGATTTGGCTAAGTCTTGACCATTGCAGGAAGGCAAGGTCACCTCTTCACTTTTGCATTAAATGCAAAATGATTTAGCCTGATCCTAGCCCACAAATCAGCTGGATTTTGGGGATTTCTCATGATGAAAATTGATTTGGTTTTGGCCTATAAATAGGAGGCAAGGCATAACCATTGAACACTTTGAAACACTTGCACTCACTCACTACAACCAGAAAAAACCAGCAATTGAACATTTGAAACAACACTAAACACTAGCAAAAAAACCAGTCCAATCACCAAGCATTACACAAGTTCATTGCTTTTGTCCAAACAACATTCAAACCTTGCAAACCTCCAACCATTCAAGTTCATTTCATTTCCTTGCAGCAGGAGCTCTGCTAGGATCTCTGTAAGTCTTCTAAGCCCTTATCTCTCATTTAGATTTGTGTTTGCATCTTAAATTTTGTTCAAATCCTTTTTGCTCTAAAAACCCCTTTTGAATTTCAAAAGAAATCCCAAGGTTTGCAAAACATCTAACTGGTTTGTCCAGCTCTTTTTATTGCCAAATCTCAAAGTTTTTCACTCCCCTAAAGGTTCTGAGATTGTTCAGAAGTTGTTTCTGAACAACAGTTCAGAAACAGCTTCTGAACTCAAAATTTCGCATTGTTCGCAGTGCGACCATGACAGAACTCAAAATCTGAGTTTAGGCTCCCAAATAGCCAATTTTTGAGGTTCTAGCCCAAGAACTCAGAACCTAAGAGGTTTGAAACTCATTTTATCCAAACCTTATCAAGAATTTTGCATAATTTTGAAGGATTCGCAAGTTCGAGCAACACTTTTGTGGATAACTTGCAAAACAAGTTACGCTCACAAACTTTCAAAACAAACTTGAGCAATAAGCTATGTTCATTGTTTTTCAAAACCAAACTTGAACAAGAGCCTTGTTCATGATTTTCAAATCAAACGTGAACTTAAGCCGAACTTGTTCGCTTTTCAAAACCATTTTCAAAATTGAGCCGAACTTGTGCGTTTTTTCACAAATTTGTTAAAACCTTTTCATTTTGGGTTTCAAACCAAGTGTTTTGATAAACTTTGGGATTTTTAAGAAATTCAACCAAAAATTTGATTGAAAAAGGGATGGTTTGACGTATGTCTCTCCATTGCCCCGATTGAACGAATGCGTGACGTATGTCTCGTCGTTCGGACAATCGTCATTCTATTTTTCAACGCACCCGACCATACCAAACCAATTCTTGGCCCTTTGTGGTCAATTTGAACCTTTTGGTCCCCCGTGGCCATTTGATTCAATCCCTCGACTCGTTTGAGTCACTTCGGTCAATGTTCGACTCGTTCGAGTCCATTGTACCCGTTCTTGATCCCGTTGGATCAATCGAACCTTTTCTCGACTCGTTTGAGTCACTTCGGTCAATGTTCGACTCCGTTGAGTCTATTGTACCCGTTCTTGATCCCGTTAGATCAATCGAACCCCCCTCGACTCGTTTGAGTCACCTCGGTCAATGATCGACTCGATTGAGTCCATTGCACCCTTTTTGGTCCCATAGCGACCAATTCGAACCCTTTTACCCAACGGACATGTTTTTATCAATTCTAAGCGCGATTCTTAAACAAACGCTTAAGCCTCCCATGCGCGAGCATACAAGCTATACGCTTAAGCCTCCCATGCGCGAGCATACAAGCTATACGCTTAAGCCTCCCATCCGCGAGCATACAAGCACGTTTAATCGCAAGAATTCGGTCAAAACATCGTTCATTAAAAATAACCAACATATTACGTTTTTCTACCAAAGAACTTTGTACGCTTTGAATTCTCCGACTACCGGGAGATACGTAGGAGCAAGATCGTCATCTTGTCAAGCACAATAATAAAAAACAAACTTTTTCCCCTTTCATCATATTTTATTTTCCCCCTTTTACATAGACAAGCATGCACGCAAAACATTTAAAAACATTTTAAGCTTTAGCTAAATAGGAGGTTCCCGTTGAGTACAACGGACGTGAGGGGTGCTAATACCTTCCCCTTGCGTAATCGACTCCCGAACCCGACAATGGTTGCGATGACCAATCCTTTTCCTCATCGTCAAGGGTTTTATTATCGTTTCCCTTCAAATAAAAAACTTAAGGGTTTATCAACGTTCCCTTTAAACAAAAACTTTGGTGGCGACTTCACAACAGCCTTCCGAGCGTTCGTACACGTCTCGGAGGATTGCGCGTTTTTAACGTGAGCGCACACCACTCATCTGTTAGAGTTGGTTTAGTGTTTTGAGTTGTAATCACTTAAAGCTTTTAAGCAAAGTGACTGTTTTATGTTTTGAAGAGTGTCTTCAACTTAGTTGATTTGTTAGAGTCTGATAATCACTGGGGCAGTGATTGACTGAGGGAAGTAAGCAGAGGTTCTTATATCTAGAAGTTCCTAGGTAGAATTCTATACGGTAGTGATTAAGTGATAAGGCTGTGAAACAGGGGCTGTTGTCATGAGTCTTTGAATTGATACTATTTAGTGGAATTCCTTCCTGGCTTGGTAGCCTCCAGATGTTGGTGAAGTTTGCATCGAACTGGGTTAACAAATTAAATGTGTCTTTTACTTTCAGTCTGTTAATTCTGTGCTTCTGAACCTCTATTGCACATACTCTGTTCTGCGTGTTTCAGACTCTGTTTTGAGAATCAGAATCTGTCTTGCCAGGAATTTCACATAGAACCAGATGGATCACTTCTGAAACACTCAGACTCTTATACTCCCCCTGAATTCTGAACACTCTTCTCCCCCTTTTTAGCCAAACAATGTTGACAAAACAACCAAGTAATTACCAGGAGCAGAAAGGTAGAAACACAGCAGAGGTTACAAACAACCATCACAACACCATACACATCAGAACATCAGTGACACTTCTCAGACCAGCAGGATCAGAAACACACACAGAGTCTACATCAGAACACAAAATGAAATCCAGAACATAGTCCAAGCAATAGACAGTCTTCAGACTCAGCATCAGAAGCTGTTTCATCATCAGACACAGCATCAGATGCTTCTTAGTCAATGTCTGCTTCAGGCACATTCAGAATCTTCTTCCCAGCAATCCGCTTTCCAAGATCAGCAATTCTCTTCTTGAGGTCTTGCTTAACATTATCCTCAGACTCCAGATCATCTATATTAACAACAATTGCAGATTGATCCTTTACCATATTAGTACTAACTTCTTGAACTTTTTGATCAGACACAGGTTCAGACTCTTCTGCATCTTTGTCATTCTCACTGTTTACTAACTTGTCCTCTGACACAGCAACCTGGGAATGCTCATCAGTCTCCTTCTCTTTTGAACAATCAGAAGGTGACACAACAACAGACTTACATGCAGACTTCCCAGGAGACTTTTCTTGACTGGCTTTCACAGGTTTATCAGAACCATCATCAGAACCTACCTCAGAACCACCATCAAACTTGGATGGGGTAGACTCAGGGTGATCAACAACAACCTTAGAGGGGGACACAGTTGCATCATCATCATCTTTGATTATCTTCACATGTGTTGCATCAGATGTTCTCTTATGTCTTGCATTCATAAGAGCAAAATTCTTCATCCTACTCTTGGCACAATCTCTGGATCTGTTGGTAATTTCTTCATTCAGATTCCCTATGATCAGGTCCTTAGGATAATCCTCTTGGATTCTAATATTTGGACCTTTGCTGCCTTCAACAAACTTGAGTTTGGGTCTCCATTCCTTCTTGACCTTGATTTTGTTTACAACTGGTTCCTTTTTTCTATGTTGAAAGTGCTTGAGGTATCCGTGCAGCTTGTAACAGAACGGTTTTATGTGCCCCTTTTTCCCACAGTGATGACATACCCAAGGATGAGATGCCCTCTTGCTCTTAGATCCCTGAGGTTGGTTCTGGTGTTCCAACTTAGGTCTATTCATCATTGAATCACATGTTTTAACAGCAGCAATGAACCTTTTAGCTGGATATTGTCGTTTGTTGTTCAAGGCCCTATCATCAAATCCTATGCCATTTGGTTTCCCTTGGTTCTGACTCTCCAAAATCTCTTCTAGCACATCAGTACCAGTGTTCAACATTCTGACTTGCTTCTTTAAATGTTCAAGTTGAGAGTTCAGTTGGGTCACCTCATCTTTGAGATCAGAAATATGTACTAAGTGCTCACTTCTTTCAGCCTGAAGTTGAGTGATAGTTCTCTTCTGTTTTTCCAGCTGCTTGCACACTTCCCCACTTCTGATGTATAGTTCTTTATAAGACAATTCTCCATGTGACTTCTTAACATCAGTATTAGTAACAAGGGTAATGCTTTTTACTTTCTTTTCCATTCTGCCAGAAAATAACTTCCCTGGAGCTCACCCTAAAAACAGGCAGGGTGCCTGCTCTGATACCAATTGAAATTCTTGGCAGCACCTTAAACTGTTTCGCAAAGCAGAGTCTGAACAATTGTTCAGAAGCAAGATAACAAATGTTCAGAAGCAGAATAAAACAGGACAGAAAGTAAAGTGCACAGTTAATTTGTTAACCCAGTTCGGTGCAACTCACCTACATCTGGAGGCTACCAAGCCAGGAAGGAAATCCACTATAATAGTATCAATTCGAAGACCTATGACAATAGCCCCTGTTTCACAGCTCCTTCTCACTTAATCACTACCCGTGGTATTTCAACCTAGGAACTCCTAGACCTGAGACCCCTCTCACTTCCCTCAGTCAATCACTGCCCCAGTGTGAAGGTGAGAAAAACACACAAGAAGGGGGGGTTGAATTGTGTGGACTCCAAATACTTGGTTACTTTCTTTTCAAAACTTAAGACTAGTTCAAAAACAAGTTCTGAACTATTATCAAAGAGTATTGCAGCGGATTCAAAATGAAAAGAGGGAGGGAAAGAGAGACACACAATGTTTTATACTGGTTCCTTCAAAATGTTGGAAGTAGTCCAGTCCCCTTGTTACTAACAAGAGATTTAACTATAATCAAACTGATTACAATTGCTCAGACCACAAAGGAATGAGACTTCAATGCTCAGACCACAAAGGAATGAGACTTCCTTGCTCAGACCACAAAGGAATGAGACTTCCTTGCTCAGACCACAAAGGAATGAGACTTCCTTGCTCAGACCACAAAGGAATGAGACTTCCTTGCTTTGACCACAAAGGAATAAGACTCCCTGCACAGACCACACAGGAATGTGACTAACAGCTTAGACCATAAAGGAATGAGGTTACAATTGTTCAGTATTCAGACTGAGACTTAAGGACCAAACTGAATTACAAAGAAATAAGTTTGGGTTGAACACTTGATAAAATATCAGAGGTGTTCACTTAATACAACACAATTAAGACTCTAACACTTAAGAAATTCTAAGATAAACAATTGTAAGAATTCTTAAGTTAATTTGTGACAGAAAACTAAAACAGAGTATTGCAGTTCAGGTTTTGCAGCTTGTGTTTCTGTACAGAGTCTTGGCATTTTCTCTTCAAATCATCTTCCTTTTATAGAGCAGAAAATAGCTGTTGAAGATTGCCCATAAAATTAGGAAAGAGCCGTTGCAAATTGAGAGCTAGGATATCTGCAAATGTGTGCTGAACTTTTGCAGAAAACAGAGTGCAGCAGCCATATTTGAATTTGCTTTCCTTAAAAGCTGGGGAATGTTTGAGTCAGGGAGACAACTGTTCCATTGAGTTGTTCTGACATATCCAGGCATTAAATGCGCACAGTAACAGTTGCTTTCCTTGCCACATCAGACTTCAGAAGCTTCTGGTGAACAGTACTTCAGAAGCACTTCTTCAGACTCAGACTTCAGAAGCAGGTCTTCAGACGTTGACTTTTGTTGACTTCCTTCAGACTCAGACTTCAGAAGCTGTCTTCAGTAGCACCACTTCAGGAGCACTCTTCAGACCCAGTTTTCTTCCAGCTTTGCAACATTGCTTCTAAGCTTTCCTTTCTTGCTCTAAGCTTGTTCTTTCATAACCATTATCAATTACCAATCATTAAATACGTGGTTCTGAAATCACTTGAACAAAGCATTAGCAAATAACCAATTTTCTATTTAACACTTTTGTTATCATCAAAACTACAAAGAGAGATATGTTTATATATAATGTTTCAACAATCTCCCCCTTAATTCAGAAGAGAGTTGTTTAACACATTTTGTTCCAACACAGTGATTATCAGACTTTAAACAAACAATCAAAGATGGAGACACTCTCCTAAAAAAGTGATTACAACTCAATAAACTAAACCAACTCAAAACAATTGAGTGGTGTACAAAACAAAGCACAAAGCTTACAGACTCAAAACCTAAGACTCTTTAACAATGATGACCTTGGTTGAGTTCTTCCATTTCTTCAATAGCAACTTCCTTTATTTATAGCTTCAGCAACAACATAATTCTTGAACCAAATCTTCACAGATATAATTCTAGAATTCTTTAGAAGCAAATAGAAGCTCACATATTATTCAGAAATATATTTTCCAAAGATTTCTTTGAAAATATATTCACAAATAATTAAATCCAATCTTCAGATATAATCTCACGCAAATTTACTTTTCCTTCTAGACACGAAGCTTGGAGAACAAGTAACATGAGAGAATTCTCCAAACAAATCTTCACAAGATTAGGTGAGAAACCAAGAAGCTTCAAGGCGCGAAAACATGCTTCTGAAAAACTGCGTCTGTAGTCTGAACAGTGCGTCTAAAGAGCGCCTCTGAACAGTGCGTCTGAAGGCACGTCTGAAGACAGCGTCTGAAGGCGCGTCTGAAGACAACGTCTGAAGTTCGCAGAGCGTCTGAAGACTTGCCTCTGAAGGGTGAGTCTGAAGACTTGCCTCTGAAGGTTGCCTCTGAACACGCCTCTGAAGGTTGCCTCTGAACACAGCTTCTGAACCAGCTTCTGAAGAACTGTTCACTCAGCTTCTGAACCAGATGCTTCTGAAGGCGCGCATTATAGAACCAGGAGGATCACGTACTACTACAACTTCTGAAAGCTTCTGAACATATTGCTTGTATATTTATTTTAGCAAACATGAAGCCAGCACTCAAATATCCAACACTTCTGAAGTTGCTTCTGAAGTTCAGCGTCTGAAGTTCAGCGTCTGAAGTTCAGCGTCTGAAGTTCTGCGTCTGAAGGTCAGCGTCTGAAGGTTCAGCTTCTGAAGGTCAGCGTCTGAAGGTTCAGCTTCTGAAGGTCAGCGTCTGAAGGTTCAGCTTCTGAAGACCCAGCTTCTGAGGTTCTACTTCTGAAGACGCAAACTTGCTTGTATATTTGATTTTAGCAAACATGAAGCCAACAACCAACATGAAGCCAACAACCAAATATCCAACACTCATAATCATAAAAATCCAGAGTCCTCTATTTAACCTCTTTAACTAATTAAATAAAATTCCTGAGGTGTTACAACTCTCCCTCACTTAAAGAATTTTCGTCCTCAAAAATTACCTGAAGGAAATAACTTTGGATAGGATTCCCATATCCGACTCTTCAGCTCCCATGTTATGCTTCCGACCGGTCCTCCCCATGTCATTTTCACTAATGTAATCTCCTTGCCTCAACAGTCAAGTTGTCCCTCACTTGCACTTCATCCATTTGAATTACGTGGGATGGATCATGAACATACTTCCGAAGTTGAGACACATGAAACACACTGTGAAGATTCGAAAGTGACGGTGGTAAAGCAACTTGTTAGGCTACTTCTCCAACCTTCTTTGTAATTTGATAAGGGCCAATGAAACATGGAGTAAGTTTCTTAGAATTCAAAGCAGGTCCAACGCCCGTCACCGGAGTGACTCTCAAAAACAAATGATCTCCTTCTTGAAATTCCAATGATTTTCTCCGCTTATCATGATAAATTTTCTGTCTGCTATATGATGCTTTCATTATCTTCTGAATCATTTTAACTTTCTTCGTCGTCTCCTGAACAATCTTTGGTCCAAGTAATGTACTCTCGCCAAACTCATACCAACACAAAGGTGTTCGAGATCTCCTACCATACAATGCTTCGAATGGTGCCATCCTAATACTAGAATGGAAGTTGTTGTTATAAATAAATTCAATCAATGACAAGTGAGCATCCCAACTTCCTCCTTGTTCAAGCACACATGCCCTCAACAAATCTGAAGGTGAGAAAAACACAAGAAGGGGGGGTTGAATTGTGTTAGCCTTTTTCTTTCTCAAAACTTTGAGTTAGTTCAGAATCTGATGTAAGTCAGAGTCTGAAACTAAGTTCAGAGTTCAGACGTAGCGAATAAGATAAATGAGAAAGAGAGAGAAAGAGAGGACACAAGCAATTATCCTGGTTCCTTCCACAACCCGGAAGTAGTCCAGTCCCCTTGTCACTTACAAGAGATTTTTCACTATAATTCAAATAGTTACAAATGCTCAAGCTCACAAGCAAGTGACTTCCAAATGCTCAAACACACAGTAAGAGACTTCTAATTGCTCAAGCACACAAGCAAGAGACTTCTGATTGCTCAAGCACAAAAGCAAGAGACTTCTAATCAAACAGAGTTTACAAATAAAAATGTTTGAGTTGAACACTTGATATACTATCAGTGGTGTTCACAGAATACAACACAGTTTTAAGACTCTAGACTTAAGAAATTCTAAGATGAGAAAGTTTGTAAGAATTTCTAAGTTATTGATGAGTATTGAGAGACGTTGAGAAGGTGCCAGATCATCAATAGTGTCGTTTGAATTGAAGCTTGATCCAACGTTGATTTGTTCCTTGATTTGGTATGCGTACCATGAAGAATAACGTTTGAATCCTTTCCTGAATATGGATTGAATGTTTTGTCCAAGGAGACAAAGTTTCAGAGCACGTTCTGACTCTGAGGTTGTTCCAGAGGTCGTGGTCGTACTATGTCCTTTTGACAGTGACAACAGTTGACTTCTGATTCTCCTTCAGACTTCAGATTTCAGACTTCAGACTCCAGTCTTCAGACTTCGAACTTCAGACTCCAGTCTTCAGACTCCGAACTTCAGACTCCAGTCTTCAGATTCTGACTTGATACCCAAGCTTCAATATTTTCCTTTGCTCTTAACTTGATCTTTCAGAACCACTATTAGATACATGATTTAAAAGTATGGTCCTGCACACTTAGAACAAGCATTAGCATATCCAATTTTCTTTTTAACACCTTGTTATCATCAAAACTCAAAAGGGACTTGTTCATACATTTTGTTCCAACAAAATCTTCTAATGACTGAATAGTTATCTCAGTTTGACCATCAGTTTGAGGGTGATAAGCAGAACTCAGCCTCAGTTTGGTTCCCAAGGCTCCCTACAAGCTCTCCCAAAATCTTGATCTAAACCTCAGATCCCTATCTGAAACAATATTTGAAGGAACACCATGCAACTTTACGATCTGCTCAATGTAAACTCAGCTAACTTCTGCAATGAATAATTTATTCTTATGGGTAAGAAATGAGCCAATTTAATCAACCTATCCACAATAACCCAAATAGAATCATTCCCCTTCACGGTTTTTGGTAAACCCACAACAAAGTCCATAGAAATATTGTCCCACTTCCACTCCGAAATACTTAAAGGTTGCATAAATCCGGCCGGCTTCTGGTGTTCTACTTTTGACTTCTGACAGACTAAGCAAACATACACAAACTCAGCTATATCTTTCTTCATACCTGCCCACCAGAACATCTTCTTAAGATCTTGATACATCTTAGTGGCTCCTGGGTGTATACTCAAACTGCTCTTGTGACCCTCCTCTAAGATATTCCGCTTCAGTTCCGGCACATTCGGCACACACACTCTATCTCAAAACCTCATCATTTTGTCTTCGTCTATTCTGAAATCTACTTCTTTTCCTTGGTTGATTAGCGTTAAGCGGTCAACTAATTCCAAGTCTGATTTCCGTCCCTCTTTTATCACTTCTATCACTTGACTTGTCAGCCTCATCATACCCAACTTCACACTGCCAGACATTACTTCACAAACCAAAGTAATGTCTCTGAATTGTTCTATTAATTCAATCTCTTTAACCATAAGTGCTGACATGTGTAAGGACTTCCTACTCAAGGCATCTGCTACCACATTGGCCTTTCCTGGATGATAACTCAGCTCAAAATCAAAATCCTTCAAGAACTCTAACCACCTCCGCTGCCTCATATTCAACTCTTTTTTATCAAACAAAAATTTCAAGCCCTTATGATCACTAAACACCTCAAACCTCGACCCATACAAATAATGCATCAACGCCTTAAGTACAAATACCACAGCCGCCAGTTCTAAATCATGTATCAGGTAATTCCTCTCATGAATTTTCAGTTGTCTTGAAGCATAAGCCATAACCTGCCCATCCTGCACAAGCACACCACCCAATCCTATAATAGATGCATCACAATAAACTACAAACGACTTACTTGGGTTTGGCAAAACCAACATCGGCGCCGTCGTCAACTTCTTCTTAAGCTCTTGAAAACTCTCTTCACATTGCCTATCCAACACATACGTCTACCCCTTCTAAGTCAATTGTTTCAAAGGTAACGCCATCTGCGAAAATCCTTTGATGAACCTTCTTTAATACCCTGCCAAACCTAAGAAACTTCTTATTTTCGTAACCGTCTTAGGAGCCTCCCATTGCAACACTGCGTCTACCTTAGAAGGGTCAACTGTTATCCCACCACTAGAAATTACATGGCCCAAGAAACTCACTTCCCTTAGCTAGAATTCACACTTGGACATTTTCGCATATAACTTCCTCTCTTTTAAAGTTAGTAGCACTATCCGCAAATGTTATGCATGCTCCTTATCCGATTTAGAGTATACCAAAATATCATCAATGAACACTACGACAAACTGATCTAAATACGGATGAAAGATCATGTTCATATACTCCATAAACACTCCTGGTGCATTGGATATGCCAAACGGCATCACAAAGTACTCATAATGACCATATCGATTCTGAAAGCAGTCTTCGGTACATCTTCTGACTTCACTTGAATCTGATGGTACCCTGACCTCAAATCAATCTTACTAAACACATGGTCTCGTGTCAATTGGTCCAATAGGTCATCTATCCTAGGTAGAGGGTACTTATTCTTAATTGTGACTTTATTCAGCTGACGATAATCAACACATAACCTCATACTGCCATCCTTCTTTTTAACAAGCAACACGGGCGTTCCCCATGGCGAGACACTAGGCCTGATAAACTTTTTCTCCAATAACTCCTCTAACTGTTTCTTCAATTCACTCAATGCTGATGCAGACATTCTATAGGGTGCCATTGACACAGGTCTAGTCACAGGTACTAAGTCTATGGCAAACTCAACTTCTCTCTCTGGTGGTAAATCACTAATGTCTTCCGAAAACACTTTTGGAAAATCATGCACTACTAGCTGATCAACAATCTTAGGCTCACTCTCTACCTTCAAAGAAGAAAACATCATAAACACTTGTGCATCCTCCCTCAAGGTCACCATCACTTGTCCAGCGGTCACCAATGTTGAATTTCTCTCCTCCTCGGGTTCAGGCAACAACATAATCTTATCAAAACAATTAATATAGACACGGTTGAACCTCAACTAATCCATTCCCAAAATTACATCTAACTGACTCAAAGGTAAGCAGACTAAGTCCATTCCAAAATCCTTCCCATAAATAGATAACAAACAATTCCTACAATCTAAGGTAGTTGTTACTGAGCCACTAGTTGGTGCATATATTTTCATGCTACCTAACATAGAAGTTACTTCAAGGTTTAATCTTTTTACACAGTCAAGAGAAATAAAAGAATGTGTAGCTCCAGTATCCATAATAGCAATCAAAGGGACATCGTTAATGAAGCAAGTACCTCGAATTAAGTTGTCGGAACTAGGGACTTTTGTCCCACTCAGAGCAAACACCTTTCCCCCAGATTGTGCCTCCTTCAGCTTTGGACAATTTGTACTGATGTGACCCGGCTCATTGCATTTGAAACACTTGATACCATCCTTGAAGGTGAAAAAAACACAAGAAAGGGGGTTGAATTGTGTTGGCTTTTTAAGGTTTCTTTTACTGAGTGTTAAAAGCTGGTCATAATTTGATGGGTTCAGAATTTGACATAGAGTTTGAGTGCATCGAATAAGTACAGAAAACACAAAGATAAAAGACAGAGAGAGAGAGAGAGAGCAGACACAAAGCAATTTATACTGGTTTCTCCCACAACACAAGAGTAGTCCAGTCCCCTTGCACTTCCAAAGGATTTCACTATAATCTCTCTAGATTACAATTGCTCAACGACTCTTCCAAGAGACTTCCAAATGCTCAAGCACAAGTGCGAGAGACTTCCGCTGCTCAGGGACAACTCCAAGAGACTTCTATTGCACAAGGTTTCACCAGGAGACTTATGAGGCTCAAGCTTCACAAGCAAGAGAATTCTTTTTGTTTATACAAGATAAACAACTTTGTTCTTACACTTGATATAACAATGCTAGTGTAAACTGAACAAATGAACATACTCTTAAAACTCTAGGATTTCTAAGATACAAAGTTTGGTAAGAAATTCCCAAGTGTTTTGTGCTATTTGGTTTTGACAGAGTAATGTCACAATTGAAATTCCTGGCAGGACCAATTGCTGTTCGTAAAACAGAGTAGAACAGATTCTGGTGCAGTAAAATAGAGTACACAAAACAACAGTTCAGAAGCACAACAAAACAGACAGAAATAAAGGACAGAAAGTAAAGATGCACAATTGATTTGTTAGCCCAGTTCGGTGCAACTCACCTACATCTGGAGGCTACCAAGCCAGGAAGGAAATCCACTATAATAGTATCAATTCGAAGGCTTATGACAACAGCCCCTGTTTCACAGCTCCTTCTCACTTAATCACTACCCGTGGTATTTCAACCTAGGAACTCCTAGACCTGAGACCCCTCTCACTTCCCTCAGTCAATCACTACCCCAGTGATTATCAGACTCTAAACAAACAATCAAAGATGGAGACACTCTCCTAAAAACTCAATATGTCACTTTTGCTTAAAAGCTTCAAGTGATTACAACTCAATAAAAACAACCAACTCTAAACACTTGAGTGGTGTACAGAACAAAACACAAAGCTTACAGACTCAAAACCTAAGACTCTTTAACGATGATGACCTTGGTTGAGTTAAATTTCTTCAATAGCAGCTTCCTCTATTTATAGCTTCAGCAACAACATAATTCTTGAACCAAATCTTCGCAGATATAATTCCAGAATTCTTTAAAAGCAAATAGAAGCTCACATATTATTCAGAAATATATTTTCCAAAGATTTCTTTGAAAATATATTCACAAATAAAAGAATCCAATCTTCAGATTATATCTTGCGAAATTAATCTTTCTTCTAGAAACATCAGCTTGGAGAATTCTTCAATTAAATCTTCGAAAGATCATAGTAGAAAATTAACAACTCCAAAGCACGAAAACAGAACGCAGGAAACAGCTTCTGAAGGTAGCTTCTGAAGTTTTGCGTCTGAACATTTCAGCTTCTGAGGGTCAGCGTCTGAACAGTGCGTCTGAAGTTCGCAGTGCGTCTGAACAGTGCGTCTGAAGTTCGCAGTGCGTCTGAACAGTGCGTCTGAAGACTCAGCTTCTGAACAGTGCGTCTGAAGACTCAGCTTCTGAAGGTGCGTCTGAAGTATTGTTCAGCGTCTGAAGAACTGATCAGCTTCTGAAGCCCAGCTTCTGAAGTACTGTTCACCCAGCTTCTGACCCAGCTTCTGAACCAGCTTCTGAAGACACATAGATGGAGATTTCAGCTTCTGAGGACGCACATTGCTTGTACATTTGATTTTAGCAAACATGTAGCCAACAACCAAATATCCAACAACAGTAAAATAGCAGATTCTTGTTGATCTTCTTCAAGTTTTTAGCTCCTTATATAGGTAGTGATTTTAGAGACGTTGGAGAAGAGTGCCAACACATTAAGAGTCGTTGAGAAGCTTTCCATCAAGAATGTTGGCCCTTTGCTGAAAGTAGAATTATTCGTTGCATTCTCTTGGTTCTTGAGGTTCTTTGTCTATTTCTCCACGTGGACAGAAGAAGACAAAATTGCACTATCAGATCTTTGATAGAGACAACTCACAAAAGAGGACAAAACTGACGTGGAGTCTGGATCCCTCAAGATCTTCTAAGTCCGGGGGGTCGTCCAAGTCTGATGGGCTCTTCTGAGTCTGATGATCTTCACAGAGTCTGTTGGGGTTAATCTTCTGCTTCTGAGAAGTGTCATTTTCTTCTGATCCATGATGTTGACTTCTGGTTGACCTTTCTTCAGATCTTCTACCACAGTCTTTTAAGCTTCTCTTGTTATTTTGATGCTCTTCATATGTTCAATCCTTTTGATAAATTCATTATTTGATTCTGCACACTTGAACATATGTTAGTATTCTAATTGTTCTTCAATACTATGTTATCATCAAAACCTTAGAGGAATTGTACAAACCACTTTTGTTCCAACAATCTCCCCCTTTTTTATGATGACAAACACAAGTATTTTGAACAATTGTTGTTAATCTAATTAAAAAATAGACTTCATGGTCTGAGGTTTGCAAGCTCCCCTTGAGTCTGATAGACTCAGGGTCTGAGGTTTGCAAGCTCCCCCTGAGTCTGTGATAGTCCATTAAGGTGAGGTTTGCAAGCTCGCCCTAAGTCCTATCCCGATTAATTAAATTCATTCTTACTCACTCTTAAGTGCATCAGAGCATATAATCATTATAGACATATCAGAACATCAAAGAGTATCAGAGTTTTAGACACAAAGAGGTTTGCAAGATCTGTTTAAGTCGAGTCTGATAACTCATCGGAGTCTGATAAGATTAACAATTAAGCGCAAATATTAAGCAAGATTCAGACTTAAGTTTAACCTTTGAATACTTACATCTTGCTCCCCCTTTAAATTTACTTTAATAATTGTACATTGTCTCCCTTTCATTATTACTATATATTACTTCCTCTTATCGTATATTTTATCCCCCTTTTGTCATCAGTAATAATAAGGAAGAATACGAGATATAGAAGAAAATCTTATATAGAACATAAGAGTTTACACATAATACAATATAAAAGTTCTTTGTGCAAAAACATGTAAAGTAAATAAAGGGTGTCCTAAAGTATCTTAGAGAGCACATCCATCAGAATCTTTACATTCGAGCTCAGTTCATCCTGAATAGCCTTCAATTCCAACTGTTCATGCTTCAATCTCTCTAAAGTCTGAGTGAGATCTGATATTTTCTGAGAGATACTTCTGACCAGGTTTCTCAGTTCTTCGTTTTCCTTTTCTAACTTCAAAAATTCTCTCTGAACTAAATAGTTTCTGAACCTTGTTAGAAATGACAGTGCCACTTGTAACATCCCGATTTTTAATATTAGTTTATTAATATTAATATTATGCCATATTAGTAATATTAGTATTGTCGCGGTGATTTTTGGATATCAAGCTATTAATTAGCGTTGACTCGCAATTTTAATTTCACCACCGAGCTTTTATTTTTCCGAGGAAAAAGGGAGAAAGTTCGAAAACCCTATTTTTTAGAGATCAAAGGTCCGGGGGTTGGTTACGCAAAGGGAAGGTATTAGCACCCTAAACGTCTATAGTACTCTATAGGAACCTCTTGCTTATTTTTATCTTTATGCTAAAATGATTATTTGTTTGTAAATAAATGCTTAAGTGTGAAAAGATTAAAGTGATGAAAGTAAAAAAAGAAAGAAAATGTTTTTGTTATTTTTATTGATTTGGAAAGACAAAGTCTTTTGCCTACGTACCCGAGCGGGATCAAAATCTCGTAGTTCGGGGTAAAAAGCTGAGTGATTGGTTTTGATTGATTTTAGAGTTTGAAAAAAAGTTTTAAGAAAGATGAGAGGCCGTAAAGGCATAGAAGGATAAAAAGAAATGAGTTTGATTGATTTTAATTTGAAGAAAACAAGTTTGATTGATTAAAAATTGATTAAAATTTGATTAAGAAAGAAAAGATAAAAGATTGACTTTTTTGAAAATTTTGGTTATAAGATATTTTTGGATTTTGACTTTTTTGACTTTTTATGAAAATTTTGGTTAAGTCCTAGGGTCCTGAGACTAAATTATGCAGAGAAAGGTCTGACGCGTCGGATCCCTCAAAATGACGTTGGATCAAGTGAGGGTCCTTTTCCTCGGATACGGTCCAAATTACATAATCGCCCTCGACATAAAGCATAAAAAAATAAATGTGGTGTCGGTGCATATTCTCATTTATGTTTTATTTACATTGGACCTAGATACATTCTAATGGCAAGAAAATAAATGACAAAAATAATAAAATAAAATAAAAATTGTAATTGCATTAAAGTAAATATGCTAAGAAAGAAATAAAAAAATGCATAAAATGTAAAACAATAAATAAATATGGTGCTTAAAATAAAAAAATAAAAATGCAAGGCATAAAATAAATATGATGCTGAAAATAAAAATGCAAGACAATAAAAATAAACATGATGCTAAAAGAAAATAAAAATGCAAGACAATAAAATAAATATGATGCGTAAAATAACAGAAAATAAAAAAATGCAAGGCAAAAAAAATAAATATGGAGCTGGGAAATAAAATGCAAGACTGAATATTAAATATGGTGCTGGAAAAATAAATAAAGAAAATAAAAAAAATGCAAGGCATAAAATTAAATATGATGCATAAAACAGAAGAAAATAGAAAATGCAAGACAAAAAAAAAATATGATGCAATAAAATAAAAATAAAAAAATGCATGGTACTGGAAAATAAAAGCAATAAATAAAGTGCATAAAAATAAAAGAAATAAAAAAAAGTGCAAGAAATAAATAAAGAAAATAAAAGAATAGAGAGGAAGAAAAGGGGTGCAGAAGTAATAGGGGGGGTGCAGAAATTAAAAGAGTAGTAATCAGAAAAAAAAAAGGAAGAAGGGGAAATGGGCCAAGGGACAGTCCAGTAATCTAAGTCCAGGAAGAAAACCCGGTCTGGTTCGGTCCGAAAGAACCAGACCGGTCCAGTTGCTTATTTAAGTCCAACCATGGTTTTTTATTCATTTTTAACTTGCTTTCTCTTTCTTCTTTTCAACTTTTCTCTTTTCCCTCAGACACTCTCACGTTTTCTCTCTGTATCCTCACATCCCCTCATTTCTCTCATATCCTTCCTCTTTCTCTCAAGTCCTCTCACTTTTTCTCTCACATTTTTCTTCCTTTTCTCACTGACTCCTCACGTTTTCTTCTTTTCCTCACATCCTCTCTTCTTTTTTCTTCTTCTCACTGCCTTATCCTTTCTTCCTTCCTTTTTAAAAAAACTACACTAAATCCGCACCCCTTTGTTACACTCTACACTAAAACCATATTCAGATTCGCGAAAAGAAAAAAGGAGGAAGCTAGATCTACCTCTTAAAGCCTTTCGAAGTTGTTGTTCTGAGCGCAAGCTATGATCTGTTGGTTCGGTTTTTGCTTGAGTGATGTTGTTGTGGTTTATGGGTTTGGGTGAGTACGATTTTGTTTTGGATTGGTACGATTTCTGTGATTTCGTGTGGATTCTACAGTGTTTTGTGGTTTGGTGTTATGATTTAATGGATTTTCGTTTTTTTTTCCTTTTGATTTGAACTGGAATGGTTTCTGTTAGTGTGGGTTTGTGAAAGAAAGAAAGAGGAAATTTGTGATTTTTTCTGTTTTGTGGTGGCCGGAAAATGAAATAGTGGTGGTTGTGTTGGTGGTGTATGGTGGTTTGGTGACTGACTAATCTGTACTGTTGATTGGCTGATTTCTGACCCCGTGAACAGTACAATGACTGTACTATATATAATAAAAAAAACTGGACCAAAGGACCAAAACGCCCCTGTGGGCCTGGACTGAATAAAAAGACTGAAAAAAAACAAGGAACTAAAAACTACAAAACCAGTAAAATGACTAAATAAAAATAATAATAAAAAAAAATAATAAAACGAAAAATAAAATAAAAAACTTAATAAAATGAATTAAAAGAAATAAAGAAAAAAGTAAATAATAAAAATAATAAAAATAAAATAATAAAAAAAAAAGTTGCCTTCGGAACAAAACATGAGGTATTTTAAAATACCTCCCTGCCGAAATTTCGTCTGAAACGACGAAAATTTCTGGCCTAAAAGACGAGAGAAAGGAAATAAAACGGGTCAAAAATGGGGTATGACAGATGCCCCTATTTAAGTTTCTTCGTTACGGAGATTTAAAAGTGAAATTTTAAAATCGACGGGTCGAAGAGACTTAAATACAGAGTACACCATTTTTGACCAGTTTCAAATGCAAAATGTTATGAATGCAATGCTATGCATGTGATGCTATGCATGTAATGCTGTGAATGTTCGCGATGCAAGTATGAAGGCAAGACGGCGAAGATGACTCGACTGGGGATAACAAAACAAAAGGATACCCGAGTCTGTTAAAGGAAACGGGGTCCGACTCCACTGGGGGATCACATGGTTTTACTGGGGATAAATGTCAGCTGTTCGGGTTGACGACGAACTGCCACTGACGACAAAGGAACAAAGATAAATGTCAGATGTTCGGGTTATTGCCGAACTAGCCAACTGACAAGAAACAAAGATAAATATCAACTGTTCGGGTTATTGCCAAACTAGTCAACTGACAAGGAACAAAGATAAATGTCAACTGTTCGGGTTATTGCCGAACTAGTCAACTGACAAGGAACAAAGATAAATGTCAACTGTTCGGGTTATTGCCAAACTAGTCAACTGAAGATAAATGTCAACTGTTCGGGTTATTGCCGAACTAGTCAACTGACAAGGAACAAAGATAAATGTCAACTGTTCGGGTTATTGCCGAACTAGTCAACTGACAAGAATCAAAGATAAATGTCAACTGTTCGGGTTATTGCCGAACTAGTCAACTGACAAGAAACAAAGATAAATGTCAACTGTTCGGGTTATTGCCGAACTAGCCAACTGACAAGAAACAAAGATAAATGTCAACTGTTCGGGTTATTGCCGAACTAGCCAACTGATGACAAGAAAAAGGTAAATGCCAGCTGTTCGGGGTATTGCCGAACTAATCAACTGACGACAAGAAACAAAGATAAATGTCAACTGTTCGGGTTATTGCCGAACTAATCAACTGGCGACAAGAAATAAAGGGAAATGTCAACTGTCCGGGTTATTGCCGAACTGCCATTGACGACAAGAAACAAAGGTAAATGCCAGCTGTTCGGGGTATTGCCGAACTAATCAACTGACGACAGGAAACAAAAAGGATAAATGCCAGCTGTTCGGGGTATTGCCGAACTAATCAACTGACGACAATAAACAAAGATAAATGTCAACCGTTCGGGTCATTGCCGAACTAGTCAACTGACAAGAAACAAAGATAAATGTCAACTGTTCGGGTTATTGCCGAACTAGTCAACTGACGACAAGAAATAAAGGGAAATGTCAACTGTCCGGGTTATTGCCGAACTGCCATTGACGACAAGAAACAAAGGTAAATGCCAGCTGTTCGGGGTATTGCCGAACTAATCAACTGACGACAGGAAACAAAAAGGATAAATGCCAGCTGTTCGGGGTATTGCCGAACTAATCAACTGACGACAATAAGCAAAGATAAATGTCAACTGTTCGGGTTATTGCCGAACTGCCATTGACGACAAGAAAGAAAGATGAATGCCAACTGCCCGGGTTATTGCCGAACTGCCATTGACGACAAGAAATGAGATAAATGCCAACTGTCCGGGTTATTGCCGAACTGCCATTGACGACAAGAAATAAGATAAAAGCTGGATGAAATGTAAAAGCTGGATGAAACGTAAAAGCTGGATGAAATTTAAAGGCAGGATGAAATTTAAAAGCTGGATGAAATTTAAAAGCAGGATGAAATTTAAATGCAGGATGAAATTTAAATGCAGGATGAAATGAAATTTAAATGCAGGATGAAATTTAAATGCAGGATGAAATTTAAATGCTGGATGAAATATAAATGTCAGTTGTTCGGATTATTGCCGAACTTGCCACTGACGACAAAAGACTGGATAGGACATTGCACAAGCTGTTCATTAAAGAATTGCCACTTGGCATAAAAAGGGTGACATCTCTGGATGAAATACTGGGGATGACATTTGGGGAAAGAGAGGGTTACAAATTATTCATGATTAATGGATATGGAAAGATATTCAAAACAATATTCAGGGTGGTTAACGCAACCCTGATGTTGTTTGTATGCATGAATGTGTATATGCATGAATGTATGAATGCCTGTATGATTTATGTGACTGTATGACTACACGAAGGATTAATTTGTGTGATGGTGTAATTGATGAATTTGATGAGACAAGATTGGATAAGATGGGGAGTGGACCGACGGCGCAGTACAAACACTCGGCAATCTTTATTGGGAATGATGCCATTGGAGACATATCAAATCATTAACGGGGTAATGCCCGCCATATGCAACAATTGATGGGGAGTAATCACTTCCTGGGGAAGACGGTTACAAATTATTCATGATTGATTGAAATGAAAAGATGATTGAAACAAGACTCATGATGGTTAATGCAGCCATGTATGCATGATATTGTTTTTATTGTACATGCATGAATGTGTATATGCATGAATGTATGAATGCATGAATGACGACACGACTAGTATGACTGTATGGAGGATTGAATTATGTGACTGGATGACTGATTAACTTGTGATTGTAGGAAGGGTTGACTTGTATGATTGTATAACTGATGGACTTGATGAGACAAGGTTAGACAGGCGAGAGGGAAAGTGACCCGACGTCGCATCACAAACACTTGGCAATCTTCAATGGGGATGGTGCCACTGGGGCACATCAAGACAAAGACGGGGTAAAGCCCGACATAGGCAGCGGCTGATGAGGAATAAACACTTCCTGGGAAGAGCGTGTTAATCCAAAAACCATAGTAGAAGAACCGGTGCTTCTGTGGTCATGCTTATTTTGTTTTTTGCTTTTCCTTTTGCTTTTCTTCTTTTTTTTGAATCCCTAATTTTTGCCTGGACCGCCTTTTCAGGTTTTCAGTCCACCGGGAATGTATTCTTTTGTATGCCCCTAATTTTTGCCTGGACCGCCCTTTCGGGTTTTCGATCCACCGGGACGCTCATTTTTGCCTAAGCCGCCCTTTCGGGTTTTCGACTTACCGAGCTCTTTTTCCTCTTTTTCTTTTTTCATATATATATATCTCTTTTTGTTCTTTTTTTTTTGTATATTTTTTTTAAGCAATTGACCAAGTTTAGCCTGCAAAGTTTATCCGTTCTCGGGACAGCTGTTGACGCACCCTTCACTTATTCATGAATTCAAAGAAAATGCGTTTGTTGTTTGTGCTTTTCAAAAGGATATGAAAAAAAATATTTATGATTTTGTTTCAAACACTACCATCAAAAATAGAAGAAGTTTTTATAAACTGAATAAATGGGAATTCCAAATGAAAGGCAATAGGCTCAAATTTATTTAAAAAAGTGGTGACCCGCCAATGGCATGGCTCCACGGATCTTACAAAGTTTGGAAAATGGTAAATATAAGGGGAAGGTACATTGAACACAATAACCGCTATTCTCCCTGTCAACTTTGAATTTCACTGTTTGGATGCTTCAGATTCAGAGCTTCTTTGACATTTTATTGTGCCCCAAGTGAGTAGAGATCAGACCAATGCAGTTACTTTGTCTTGTGATCCTTAATTTTTGCATAGGTCGCCCTTTCGGGTTTTCGACCTATCAGGATGATTATTTTCTGTTTTATGTCTCTAATTTTTGCCTGGACCGCCCTTTCGGGTTTTCGATCCACCGAGACGCTCATTTTTGCCTAAGCCGCCCTTTCGGGTTTTCGACTTACCGAGCTGTTCTTTTATTTTTTTAGACAAAGTATTTCTTGACTGCATCGGCGTTCACGGGACGAGGGAGCTCATCACCATCCATAGTCGTAAGAGTCAAAGCACCACCGGAGAAAGCTCTCTTGACGACGTATGGACCCTCGTAATTTGACGTCCACTTGCCCCTGGAATCGGGTTGAAAAGATTAGACTCTCTTGAGCACAAGATCTCCTCCCTGAAACACACGGGGATGAAGCTTCTTGTCAAAAGCTTATTTCATCCTCTTTTGATATAACTGCTCATGGCACAAGGCCTTCATGCGTTTCTTTTCAAGTAAGTTCAACTGATCATATTTGTTTTGACATCATTCAGCCTCTGATAATTTTGGCTTCCATTAGAACTTTTATTGATGGAATCTCAACCTCCACAGGGAGTACTGCTTCCATACCATACACCAAAGAGAAAGGGGTTGCCCCTGTTGAGGTACGCACCGAAGTGCGTATCCATGTAAAGCATACAGTAGCATCTCATGCCAGTCCTTGTAGGTAGTTACCATCTTCTGCACCATCTTTTGATATATTTTTCTTTCTTCTTTTTGTTTTCTTTTTCTTTTGATTTTTGTTTGATTTTTTTGCTTTTGATTTTCTTTCTTGCTATTATTTTTTGCTTTTTTTTTTTTGCAGCTTCGATGGCACCATTCACCTGGGATTCGATCAGGAGTACTGTAGCAGCAGTCCCTCGGAACTCAAATTTATCACTTCCAGTGCTTCTTCATGAGACTGAATGATGTTCCTTTTCATATTTCTGTAGCAGAGAGATCCCTTCATCCTCCTCCTCTTCAGCTTCGTGAACAGGGAACTCAAAGTCGGGAGGGAGCATAGGGTTATAGTGTTCAACGGGTTTATTGATGTTCAGATTTACATATGATTGATGATTAGTTTGAGAAAACGAGTGAATAATGCAGATTTTTTTGAAATTGATTGGAAATAAAAGTAAAAATAAAATATTTTTGGGTTTTTTGGTGTTACCATTTTCCAGAAAAAAGCAAGAATAATAAAAACATAGTCGGGAACAAAACAACTTCTTATTTGATGATGGGAATGCATGAAACAAAAGCCCTAAACAAGTTCACTTTCGTCTCGGGCGGAACGAAAGGATTTTTTTTTGAAAAGACAAGACAACCAAACACATTACTTGGACCTATGAGTAGCTGAGGGAATGTCAATCAACGATCCAATTGCAGTAACCTCTGCCATGTGTTACAAAATTCACTGCCACCTTCTTCACCAGGGTGAGCTTCTGAGCAATCTTGCACCATATTAACAGATGGGGTCCCATGGCCAGGTAGTAGATTAACTTGCACATCGGGGCTTGACCCTCTGAAGGATAGGATGTTGGCCTGGATCAACTTCTGGACTTCGGCTTTCAAGGCATAACAATGCTCAACGTCATGACCGGGTGCCCCTTGATGGAAAACACAAGAGAGATCAGGTTTATATCCCTGTGGCAACCTTTCAGGTACCTTAGGAGGTGCCCTAGTTTGAACAAGATTTTTATCAAGCAAAACGGGGAGCAACTCTGCATATGCCATGGGGATTGGATCAAAAGGGGAAGTCCGCTGAACCCGATTCTGTTGTCGAGGCTGTTGTCGATACTGTTGCTGAGGCCTTTGTTGGGGCTGGAGATGATTTCTGGATAGCCGGAGTTGGGGTTCCAAAAGAGGTGGGACGAAAACCTTCGTCTGATAGAGATGACTTCCCCATGGGTAGGCTATAGACGTGCCGGGCGGTGGAGCAAGTACGGGTGAAGCAAATAAGATTGGCTGCTCAAAAGTAGTGACAGCAGGCTGAGGAACTGATGTCTGGGCTTGGGAAGCCAACATAGCATTCATCATGGAGGTCAACTTCTCCATCCCTTCCCGGAGATTGGCCACCTCTTCCCGGAGGTTCTGGTTTTCTTGCTCTAACAGATCCATTCTTTTCCGATTAGCCATAATGTTGTAAATGCGAGTTGGTTTGCAATGAACACGCCGGGCCACTTCCTTTGTCGACGGCAGATTAACCTTTTATTGGTGAACAAAATGTGAGACTCGATTTAGAAACTATGAATGCAAGATGATGCATGGTTATGCTTATGCAAAAAGAAAAAGAACAAATTATTATCGAAGGACTTGTTGGAGTAATTGTAAACATCATAAACTGAACACCTCACTAAAGCATTGAAATATTACAAAAAGTTTTTTTTTTTGTTTACAAGTCAAGAGATTTTGGAAGCTAAAATCTAAACATAAGGTCCTAAGGCTTCAAACTCAAACTCCCGGAGTAGATGGATCCTCGGAATCTGAAAGTGCACTAGAGATCGAATCCATAAACTTCCTTTTCCTTCTAGCATCCTGGCGGAGTAACGCGTCTTTCCGACGGAGCAAGTCATCCTTCTCGATTATCCTCTGGTTCTGAACAAAAAGCTCATGATCTTTCTGCGCCAGCTTTCCCTTCAAGGTCTCATTCTCGCGCTCTAGCTCCTGGTATTTTCTCTTCCAAGTATCCCTTTCAAGCCGCACTTGAATCAACTGCTCGTTGCATTCCTCTTTGTCATCAAAGGGCACAGGTAAGGATGGTGATGGAACGGTTGAGGATACATGCCTGAGTAGGGGGTAGGGTAAACCGAGAATCGAAGCTCTGTCGACAACCCACTGAGTATATGATCCATGTACAAAACCCGTCCTTCTTCCTAACTGATTCCTATCAAGCCTACGAACAGTATGCCAGGCTCGCACAAATCTCAATCTCATGCCTGCATGGTCCTCGTGGTTGAGGTAAAATTCACCGGTTAAAGAGAGGTTGTTGGGCTTTTCCTTCATGGGGTATCCAAACTGGCGTCTGGCAAGGGTGGGGTTATAGGTGATTCCTCCGCGTGTACTGATGAGGGGTACATTGGGGAACTCTCCACAACTGTTGATGATTACCCCAATGTCACTAGCTGGTTGGTACCAAAGGATATCAGTTGGAGTGAGGGACATAATTCTCTGAGGCCAACGGATTTTCTCTGGATTAGTTTTGAAAAGGTGGGTTTGAGGTAAATGTGAAGTAAACCACTTGTATAGCAAGGGTGCACAACAAGTGATAACTCCGCATTTCTTTTGGGTTCTGTGATGGATGGAATGGTAGATGTCTGCAAGTAAGGTGGGGACGGGGTTTCCGGATATGAAAATTTGGATTGTGTTAATGTCGATGAAGTTGTCGATGTTGGGGAAGAGTATAAGGCCATAGATGAGTAGAGCGAGGATAGCTTCGAAGGCACCGGTACTGGCGGCTTCGGCAAAGGTGTGGGCTTTTTGGTAGAGGAAACTGGGAGTTAGGCCTTGGAAGCCTCCTTTGGTAGTAAGGTTACTGGTTATGTCGGAAGTTTTGAGGTGGAGGGCTGCGGCGATAGTTACAGGCTTAGGAGTTGGTTCGAGGCCACTGAAAGGTAACTTGTCAAGCACCGGTAATCCAACTAGGTAAGAGTATTCTTCCAAAGTAGGGACAAGCTGGTATTCTGGGAACGTGAAACAGTGATAGAGAGGGTCGTAGAACTGGACCAAGGTATTAAGGATCCCCTCTTCAACGTTTGTCTTGAGGATGCTGAGCAGATTCCCATAGCGCTTTCGGAAGTCGTCCGGACTAGTTACCAAAGATCCTAGCTTCCGTAAATTTGTCAAATCCGGGTCTTTGAAGTTATACTTCTGAGTGTTCCTCTTTGTGAAGTTCATTCCTACGATGTTTACAACAAAACTTGTCTAAGTCCTTCGATACTTGATGAGAAAAATGTTTATGAATGAGTGCATGTATGCATGGTTATGCTAAAGGAACGGAGAAAACATGGTGAGGTTAAGTTTGTAATGTTGGAGCTGAGGGTAATCACGCCATTTGGTAAGGACTATGGTTTCACATGTACCTGTATCACGGGTTCTACCAAGTTCCCAAAGTCATTGACCACTTCCGAATATTATCAGGTTACGGGACTACTCCCGGTCCAACAACGTTCGTAAGAAAGTCTCGTTTGAGTGTAGTATCGCGTATCGACCAACTCAAGACTACTCTTGATTAGCCACCGCACTACGTCCTAAAAGGCCAAGATGGGTTAGGTAACTAAAGGTCCTCAACTTCATAGGTCACTTAAAAATAGCAATGCCAAACACGACTACTCATGTTGACATGGTACTACTCTTAAGAGACCTCCATTGAGCGGGGTTATCACATGTACCAAAACCCAAGACTACTCCTGGTATGGCACGTTGATTATACCCCATCCTATCTTATGTTTCCCTCAAGTCCGGGTATAGGACTTATCTCACCACTCACGTAAAAAAGATAAACACTTAAACATGTATTTACAATTACAAATAATAATAAAGCAAAAAGATAAAGAAAAGCAAGATAGGTTTAACCCACTTAGGATCATCTTCCCCAGTGAAGTCGCCATTTTTCTGTCGCGGTGATTTTTGGATATCAAGCTATTAATTAGCGTTGACTCGCAATTTTAATTTCACCACCGAGCTTTTATTTTTCCGAGGAAAAAGGGAGAAAGTTCGAAAACCCTATTTTTTAGAGATCAAAGGTCCGGGGGTTGGTTACGCAAAGGGAAGGTATTAGCACCCTAAACGTCTATAGTACTCTATAGGAACCTCTTGCTTATTTTTATCTTTATGCTAAAATGATTATTTGTTTGTAAATAAATGCTTAAGTGTGAAAAGATTAAAGTGATGAAAGTAAAAAAAGAAAGAAAATGTTTTTGTTATTTTTATTGATTTGGAAAGACAAAGTCTTTTGCCTACGTACCCGAGCGGGATCAAAATCTCGTAGTTCGGGGTAAAAAGCTGAGTGATTGGTTTTGATTGATTTTAGAGTTTGAAAAAAAGTTTTAAGAAAGATGAGAGGCCGTAAAGGCATAGAAGGATAAAAAGAAATGAGTTTGATTGATTTTAATTTGAAGAAAACAAGTTTGATTGATTAAAAATTGATTAAAATTTGATTAAGAAAGAAAAGATAAAAGATTGACTTTTTTGAAAATTTTGGTTATAAGATATTTTTGGATTTTGACTTTTTTGACTTTTTATGAAAATTTTGGTTAAGTCCTAGGGTCCTGAGACTAAATTATGCAGAGAAAGGTCTGACGCGTCGGATCCCTCAAAATGACGTTGGATCAAGTGAGGGTCCTTTTCCTCGGATACGGTCCAAATTACATAATCGCCCTCGACATAAAGCATAAAAAAATAAATGTGGTGTCGGTGCATATTCTCATTTATGTTTTATTTACATTGGACCTAGATACATTCTAATGGCAAGAAAATAAATGACAAAAATAATAAAATAAAATAAAAATTGTAATTGCATTAAAGTAAATATGCTAAGAAAGAAATAAAAAAATGCATAAAATGTAAAACAATAAATAAATATGGTGCTTAAAATAAAAAAATAAAAATGCAAGGCATAAAATAAATATGATGCTGAAAATAAAAATGCAAGACAATAAAAATAAACATGATGCTAAAAGAAAATAAAAATGCAAGACAATAAAATAAATATGATGCGTAAAATAACAGAAAATAAAAAAATGCAAGGCAAAAAAAATAAATATGGAGCTGGGAAATAAAATGCAAGACTGAATATTAAATATGGTGCTGGAAAAATAAATAAAGAAAATAAAAAAAATGCAAGGCATAAAATTAAATATGATGCATAAAACAGAAGAAAATAGAAAATGCAAGACAAAAAAAAAATATGATGCAATAAAATAAAAATAAAAAAATGCATGGTACTGGAAAATAAAAGCAATAAATAAAGTGCATAAAAATAAAAGAAATAAAAAAAAGTGCAAGAAATAAATAAAGAAAATAAAAGAATAGAGAGGAAGAAAAGGGGTGCAGAAGTAATAGGGGGGGTGCAGAAATTAAAAGAGTAGTAATCAGAAAAAAAAAAGGAAGAAGGGGAAATGGGCCAAGGGACAGTCCAGTAATCTAAGTCCAGGAAGAAAACCCGGTCTGGTTCGGTCCGAAAGAACCAGACCGGTCCAGTTGCTTATTTAAGTCCAACCATGGTTTTTTATTCTTTTTTAACTTGCTTTCTCTTTCTTCTTTTCAACTCTCCACTTTCTCTCACGTTTTTCTCTCTGATATCTCCCATCCACTCATTTCTTTCATATCCTTCCTCTTTCTCTCAAGTCCTCTCACTTTTTCTCTCACATTTTTTCTTCCTTTTCTCACTGACTCCTCACGTTTTCTTCTTTTCCTCACATCCTCTCTTCTTTTTTCTTCTTCTCACTGCCTTATCCTTTCTTCCTTCCTTTTTAAAAAAACTACACTAAATCCGCACCCCTTTGTTACACTCTACACTAAAACCATATTCAGATTCGCGAAAAGAAAAAAGGAGGAAGCTAGATCTACCTCTTAAAGCCTTTCGAAGTTGTTGTTCTGAGCGCAAGCTATGATCTGTTGGTTCGGTTTTTGCTTGAGTGATGTTGTTGTGGTTTATGGGTTTGGGTGAGTACGATTTTGTTTTGGATTGGTACGATTTCTGTGATTTCGTGTGGATTCTACAGTGTTTTGTGGTTTGGTGTTATGATTTAATGGATTTTCGTTTTTTTTCCTTTTGATTTGAACTGGAATGGTTTCTGTTAGTGTGGGTTTGTGAAAGAAAGAAAGAGGAAATTTGTGATTTTTTCTGTTTTGTGGTGGCCGGAAAATGAAATAGTGGTGGTTGTGTTGGTGGTGTATGGTGGTTTGGTGACTGACTAATCTGTACTGTTGATTGGCTGATTTCTGACCCCGTGAACAGTACAATGACTGTACTATATATAATAAAAAAAACTGGACCAAAGGACCAAAACGCCCCTGTGGGCCTGGACTGAATAAAAAGACTGAAAAAAAACAAGGAACTAAAAACTACAAAACCAGTAAAATGACTAAATAAAAATAATAATAAAAAAAAATAATAAAACGAAAAATAAAATAAAAAACTTAATAAAATGAATTAAAAGAAATAAAGAAAAAAGTAAATAATAAAAATAATAAAAATAAAATAATAAAAAAAAAAGTTGCCTTCGGAACAAAACATGAGGTATTTTAAAATACCTCCCTGCCGAAATTTCGTCTGAAACGACGAAAATTTCTGGCCTAAAAGACGAGAGAAAGGAAATAAAACGGGTCAAAAATGGGGTATGACAAGTATTATTTAGAAATTTATTTGTTGGTTGTCTTATTATAATGTGGTTAAGTTTATGTGTTGGTTAATTATTAGAAGATAAGATGTTTATGAGAAATTAAGAAAATAGAGGTGTATGAGTAAATAGGAGGTTTAAGTGAGTAATTGAGTAGTGTTTTATTTGTAGAGAATAAACATGATAGAAACTAAGCTCATTAAGTGATGTGAGAGAACCAAGCCCAAAAAAGAGAATATAAATAGATTGTAGTGTTATGAGAATTAGGGTTAAAGCTCATAAGGAACATTGGAAGAAAGAGGCAAGAAAGAGATCTAAGAGAGTGAAGAGAAGAGCTCGAGGAATCAAAGAGGAGAGGGAGACCCAAACCTGAGGGAAGCTAGTTTTGGAGATTCAAGAGGTAAGGGGGGAGTTCTATTCACATTTGGGATTATATGAGCAATTGGGTAGTAAAAGGGTTTGTGTAATTCTTATTAATTTCATGTTCTTATGATTAATTGATGATGAATTCGTGCTCTAATTGTTATTGTGAATTTGGGTATGCGATTACTTGTGAATCCATGATGTTGATATGCTAGATCCATGATGTTGATATGCTAGATCCATGATGTTGATTGTGTTAATGTTGTGTTTTAGAGTTCTAAGTTAAAATGAGTGAAATTCATGAAATTTGATGCATGATTGATGTCTTGATATGTTGTAATTGCTTATTTAAAGTGTATTAAATATGAGTAATGTTTATTTATCGATTTGGGGCTAAAGGGGATCAAAATGGGGATTTTTGGGTTGATTTAAGGGTGATCCCGAGGCTAAAACTACGTTTTCCAGACCATTGATTTGATTCAAATACCCTTGAATCGTATCAATCTGCATCTGGGCAATTTTAAATCGATTCAAACAACTTTGAATCGTATCAATTCTTTTCTATGACTATTTGAATCGATTCAATAATTTGTGAATCGAATCAGCTTTGAGTGTCTTCATGAAAGTTGTCGATATGGTTGCTAGCTTTCTTTTGCCTTTGGTTTGACTTCATTTGGACATCTAGAACTTGAGTTATGATCAAAATAATACACATGGGTCATGTTGCATTTTTCATGAAATTTCAGCATAACTCTTTCAGTGGACTATGAAACATCTATGAAAGCAATAGTGACTGAAATTAGTATGATAATGGATATATGAATAATGTATATGGTTAATGAGTATGTATGAACATGGAAACTTGGAAAATGTGAATATGATGAGTTATTTAACAAGGTGTAAACGATTAATTATTTGACCAAGTGTAATTTGTGAATTGTTTAATGATGTGAGATAGATGTGATAATTAGAGATGGTTATCTAATGAAGTGATTATATAATGAAGTGATATATGAAGTTCTAATATATGAATAGATGTTATATAATGAAGTGATTATATAATGATGTGATTAAATAAAGATGTGCTGATATATTGACGTGTTTATATGATGATATGTTGATATGATGATGTATGATATGACGATGGGTTATTTAATGGTGTGCATTTAATGATGTGAATATGATGTATAGTTGTAAGATGTGCTATAAATGTGTTGATATAAAGATGTGCTATAGATGTGTTGATGTAAAGATGTGCTATAAATGTGTTGATATAAAGATGTAAAAATGATGAGTGCTTAAATTATATATGTTGAGGAATATTTGATGATGTATGGTGATGAAATATTTGATGATATATGAAATTCTGGCCAGGCAATACTTAAGAGATTTCAGGTTCTGAACCAAAACAGGTTCTGAACAATGACTTAGCACAATTTAAAGCAGATAAATAGCAGAAATAAAAAGTGCAGGAAAGCTAAAGAACACACAAGGTTTGTTAACCCAGTTCGGAGTAAACACCTCCTACTCTGGGGGATACCAATCCAGGAAGGAATTCCACTATTGGAATTAACCCTTAAGACTCAGACACTGACTCCCAGTTCCTATCCCAAGCAATTAATCTCCACCTAGTCTTGAATTCTACCCAACACGTTGAGTATTAGAAAACCTCTAACTTCCTATTCAAGTAACTACAACCCAGTCACTTGAACTACCCTTAAACAAGAACACTCTGTTTTTCAGAAAACTTTAAAAACACAACTTCATTCGTACCTAGAGGCTTAGAATGAATTACAACTCAATCAAACACCTAAACCAACTCTAACAGAGTGGTGCACAATAAAGCTAAAAGCTTAAAATACTAAGACTCAATTCTCTGATCTTAAACTCTATCAATTCGTGTCTTGAATAGCAGCAGCCCTCCTCTATTTATAGCCTTCAGTCTTGCAGAATAAAATAACAAACTAATCTTTCTGATTTGATTTGTTACTGAAATAAGATTGGTCCAATAATGTAACAAATAAAACTGTACTGAATCTTTTAAAGATTATAACAGGAAAATATGAATTTCATATCTTTGAACCAAATCTTCAACAAAATCTTCTCCAAATAAATCAACATTCTAGAAGCCATATGCGTGGATAAATCTTCAATAAATCTTGCAAAGATTCGCATAGAAAAACCTTGAAAATAACCAGCTTCTGATGAAGTCAACATAAGTCAACGCTGGCATCAGAACCTGAAATCAGCTTCTGAACTGCTACAGTGTATTCAGCTTCTGATGACATTTTCAGCTTCTGAAAGACTTCAAAACACAAAACTTGCAACTGAAGAAATGTTTCAAATATGGAGATGCTTCTATTCAATACTTTGGTTTTGCCAAAACATGCAGCCAACACCAAAAGACTCAACAATCTCCCCCTTTGGCAAATTTTTGGCTAAAACCATCCAAGTTCTTCAATCTCCCTTATAATCACCTCAACAATGAGGAACTCCACAATAATATATCATAACATGGCATAGAGCTAAGCAACGGACAAAGTTATGACTATCATGAAATACACAAAACAGCTTCAGTTTGATGGTATCAGAGCAAGTACTGATTAACAGCTTCAGTTCAAGGTATCAGAGCTACTGATCAACTCCTGATCATCACAAACACTCCCCCTGAAGCTCCATAAACACATAACCAAAATACTAAGCTTCACAACAAACACTCCAGCTTCACACTACTCCCCCTGCAACTCAGCTTCTCACACAAACTCCCCCTCACTCCTGAACTACAGAGAAACAGAAGTATCAGAGCATACTTCAGGACCACACTTCAGGAACACATCATCACTCAGGTATATAACAATCTTGTACTCCCCCTGAGACACATACTTCCCCTCAATAACATCCTGACAGCTCTTGTTGCATTTGTTCTGAATACTGAGCTTCACACATAACTTCTGAATAACACTGAGAGCTGAATTTGAACTAATTCTGAGCAGCAACACTTTGCATAAGATTTTGGGTATTAGAGCCAACACATTACATAAGATTTTCTCCCCCTTTTTAGCCACAAAATTCTGACATATCTCAGACTTTAAATAGGGAATAAAATCAAACCAGGTAACACTGATTCTTGAAAGCTTATCAGATTCAGACTCAGGTTCAGGATCACACTTAGCACAGGCACAACTGGCAGGTACTCTATCTTCCTCACATCCAGTTTGCAGTAATTGCTATAAATCTTCATGTAAGCACACTCCTAACTTGCTTCTCAGATTCTCAAACTGTTTAGCATCCAAGGCTTTAGTGAATATGTCAGCAACTTGTTCTTCAGTAGCTACATGTTCCAGCTGAATGACTTTATCCTCCACAAGATTTCTGATAAAATGATGTCTGATGTCTATGTGTTTGGTTCTGCTGTGCTGAATTGGATTCTTAGAAATGTTGATGGCACTCAACTTGTCACAAAACAATGTCATAGTTCCTTGTTCAATGTTGTACTCCTCCAGCATTTGTTTCATCCAAACCAGTTGTGAGCAACTACTCCCAGCAGCAATATACTCAGCTTCAGCAGTTGACAATGAAACACAGTTCTGTTTCTTGCTGAACCAAGAAACTAAATTACTTCCTAGAAAGAAACATCCTCCTGATGTGCTCTTTCTGTCATCAGCACTTCCAGCCCAGTCAGCATCACAATATCCTATCAGTTCAGAACTTGAACTGTGTGAGTACATGATTCCATAGTCACTTGTGCTATTAACATATTTCAGAATCCTCTTCACTTGTGTCAAATGACTCATCTTAGGATCAGCTTGATATCTTGCACATACTCCAACAGCATAAGTGATATCAGGTCTGCTTGCAGTTAAATACAATAGGCTCCCTATCATGCTTCTGTACTGACTCTGATCAACTGATACTCCTTGTTCATCTTTGGTTAGCTTCAGATGAGTAGCAGCTGGTGTCTTCTTATGAGCAGCTGATTCCATTCCAAACTTCTTTACTATGTTCTTGGCATATTTACTCTGAGAGATGAAGATTGTATCTTCCATTTGCTTGACTTGTAAACCAAGAAAATAAGTCAGTTCACCAACTAGGCTCATTTCAAACTCTGACTGCATCTGCTGAACAAACAATTTGACCATCTTCTGAGACATCCCTCCAAATACTATATCATCCACATAAATCTGAGCAATCATCAACCTCCCATTTTCATTTTTCACAAACAAAGTCTTATCAGAACCTCCTTTTCTGTAACCTTGAGCCACAAGAAATTGAGTAAGCCTTTCATACCATGCTCTTGGTGCTTGCTTGAGTCCATACAAGGCTTTCTTCAACTTGTACACATGATCTGGAAACTTAGGATCCACAAAACCCTTAGGTTGTTCAACATATACTTCTTCTTGCAGATATCCATTCAGAAATGCACTCTTCACATCCATCTGAAATAGCTTGAACTTGAGAATGCAGGAAACACCCAACAGTAGTCTTATGGACTCTAGTCTGGCCACAGGTGCAAATGTCTCATCAAAATCAAGTCCCTCAACTTGAGTATAACCCTGAGCAACCAACCTTGCCTTGTTTCTGACTACAGTACCATTTTCATCTGTTTTATTCTTGAATATCCACTTAGTCCCAATCACATTCAACCCTTCAGGTCTTGGAACCAGATCCCACACTTCACTCCTTTTGAATTGATTCAACTCATCTTGCATTGCTTCAATCCAAAATTCATCAGTCAGGGCTTCTTTCACATTTTTGGGTTCAAACTTGGACACAAAGCATGAATCAGTAGCAGCAGTATCTGATCTCCTGGTTCTGACACCTTGATCTAAGCTTCCAATGATTAAGTCTTTAGGATGATCCTTCTGAACTCTAATTGATGGCCCTTTACCATTAGGAACTTGACCTGGTTGATCTTCTGCTTCTTCAGACTCTGAATGCTTTTCTGCTTCTGAAGTTTGTTCTTCTGATACTTCAGACTCTGGAACAACTTCAGGTTCATTCTTTTCATTCTCAGCAGACAAATCATCAATAACCACATTTATGGACTCCATCACAACCTTGGTTCTGGAATTAAACACCCTGTAAGCTCTGCTGTTCACTGAATAACCCAGGAATATGCCCTCATCAGACTTAGGATCCAGTTTTCTTCTGTTTTCCCTGTCAGCCAAAATGTAGCATCTGCTCCCAAACACATGGAAATACTTCACAGTTGGCTTTCTTCCTTTCCATAATTCATACAAAGTACAAGTGGTTCCCTTCTTCAAAGTAACTCTGTTATGAATATAACAGGCAGTATTCATTGCTTCAGCCCAGAACATATATGGCAGCTTCTTTGCATGCAGCATAACTCTTGCACATTCTGCTAATGTCCTATTCTTCCTCTCAACTACACCATTTTGCTGAGGTGTGATAGGTGCAGAAAACTCATGCTTTATACCTTCAGAAGCACAGAATTCTGAAAAACTCTTGTTTTCAAATTCTTTGCCATGGTCACTTCTGATTCTGACTATGCCACAATCTTTTTCTCTTTGTAATTGAATGCACAGGTCTTTAAATACTTCAAAAGTATCAGACTTTTCTTTAACAAAGCTGACCCATGTATATCTAGAGTAGTCATCTACCATTACAAAAGCATATCTTTTTCCTCCAATACTTTCTACTTGCATAGGCCCCATTAAATCCATATGAACAAGTTCTAGTATTTTGGTAGTTACCTGGTGAACTAATCTGGGATGAGACTTTCTTGTTTGTTTACCAATCTGACAATCACCACAAACACTGTCCTCATTGATCTTCAGATTAGGCACACCTCTGATAGCTTCAGTACTTAGGATTTTCTTCATGCCTTTCAGATTCAGATGTCCCAATTTCTGGTGCCAGAGTTTGACTTCCTCTTCTGAGCTCATAAGACAAGAAGTCAGACTTCTTTCTTCTTCAGAAACCCACAAATAACAGTTGTCTTTGGATCTGCAGCCCCTCATCTGAATTTTACCATCCTGATCAGTAACAATACACTCCTGCTTGTTGAAATTCACTTTTAAATCCTGATCACATAGCTGGCTAATACTGATCAGATTAGAGGTTAATCCTTCCACCAGTAGCACATCATTAAGTTTGGGCAGACCTTCTCTGATCAAATCACCAATTCCCAGAATCTGACCTTTTACACCATCTCCAAATGTCACATAACTTCTGGAGTATGATCTGATATTGCTCAGTAGCTTCTTTACACCAGTCATGTGCCTTGAACACCCACTATCAAAATACCAGTCTTCTTTTGAAGTGGCTCTCAAAGAGGTATGAGCTATAAGGCCTACATTCTGAACTTTAGGCTTCCACACCTTCTGAACATTGTGTCTGGGTGCAGCTGGTTCAACTCTTCTATACTGAAAATGTTCAGGATAGCCATAAAGTTTGAAGCAGAATGGTTTGATATGCCCTTTCTTTCCACAATGATGACAGACCCATGGATGATTCCTCCTCCTTCTGTTTCTGAGAAATTTATGGGGTTGCTTCTGAGGTAGCATCTGAACATACTTCTGACCTTGCATCTGAGGTGGCATCTGGGCTTGTTTCTGAGGTCTCCTCTTTGATGTTCCAACCATAGAATCATGAGTTTGAGTAGCAGGGACAAAATTCATCTGTTTAGGAATCTGAGTCTGATCAACAAAACCTAAACCAGTTTTTCCTTGTTGCTGATTCCCCAAAATGTCCTCCAACTTATCAGTAGCAGAGTTCAACATCTTCACTTGCTTCTTCATTTGATCAAGTTGGGAGTTCAGTTGGTTCACTTCTTCTTTTAAATCTGAATTCTGCACTAACAGTTCACCTTTTTCAGCCTCCAGTTGAAGAATAGTCTCCTTCTGATCCAAAACTTGTTTGCAAACCTCAGCACTTCTGGTATACAGCTTCTTGTAGTTATCAGCTAGTTCATCATATGAGGTTTTAGTAGCTTCAGACACATATGAGGCTTCAGACTCTGAGTCAGACTCTGAAAAGGTCTCAGACTCTAAAACAGGTTCCTTCTTCAAGATAGCTCCTGACCTTACAACCAGACCAGTATCACACATATCAGATTCACTAACATCATCATCTTCAGAACCATCATCAGACCATGCAACAGCAAGGCTCTTCTTCTGCTTCTTAAGAAAAGTAGGACATTCAGATTTGATATGCCCATAGCCCTCACACTCATAGCACTGCACACCTTTGGCTTGGTTGCTTTTCTCCTCAGTCTTGGTCTTCTTCTCATCAGTTTGTTGCTTTTTGTTATTGAATCTGAAATTCTGACCTTTGGCTTTGGCTTTTCTGTTAACATTCTTCAGAATCTTGTTGAATTGTTTTCCCAGCAACACTAGAGCTTCTGATAAGTCATCCTCCTCAGAATCTTGTTGATCATCAGCTTCAGTATTCACAGTAAAAGCTATACCTTTCCCTTTCTTATCAGGCTATTTGCAGAAGGCAGTCTCAAAGTTGAGCAATGACCCAATCAGTTCTTCAAGCTTCATGGCAGAAATATCATGAGCCTCCTCAATTGCAGTTACCTTCATGTCAAACCTTCTGGGCAAGGACCTGAGGATTTTTCTCACCAACTTCTCATCAGACATCTTCTCCCCAAGTGAATCAAAAGAATTTGCCATGTCCAGCACATTCATGTAAAAATCCTGAATGGATTCATCCTCCTTCATCTTCAGGTTCTCAAATTTGGTGGTCAGCAGCTGCAATCTGGACATCTTCACTTTAGAGGTTCCTTCATGAGTTGTCTTCAAAATTTCCCAGGCCTCCTTAGCAACAGTACACTGTTTGATAAGTCTGAACATGTTCTGATCAACACCATTAAAGATAGCATTCAAAGCTTTTGAATTTCCTAGTGACAGATCATCTTCAGCTTTGGTCCATTCCTCCTCAGGCTTCAGAACCTCAGTCTTGTTACCATCTTTGTCTGTATACACAGGATGATCCCAGCCTTTAATCACAGCTTTCCAAGTCCTGCTGTCAATAGACTTTAGAAAAGCACACATCCTTGACTTCCAATACTCATAGTTTGTGCCATCTAGTAGGGGTGGTCTATTGACATATCCTCCTTCTCTATCCATGCTTACCAGAAATTAAGTCCTCTGGATCTCACCCAAAATACAGGCAGGGTGCCTGCTCTGATGCCAATTGAAATTCTGGCCAGGCAATACTTAAGAGATTTCAGGTTCTGAACCAAAACAGGTTCTGAACAATGACTTAGCACAATTTAAAGCAGATAAATAGCAGAAATAAAAAGTGCAGGAAAGCTAAAGAACACACAAGGTTTGTTAACCCAGTTCGGAGTAAACACCTCCTACTCTGGGGGATACCAATCCAGGAAGGAATTCCACTATTGGAATTAACCCTTAAGACTCAGACACTGACTCCCAGTTCCTATCCCAAGCAATTAATCTTCACCTAGTCTTGAATTCTACCCAACACGTTGAGTATTAGAAAACCTCTAACTTCCTATTCAAGTAACTACAACCCAGTCACTTGAACTACCCTTAAATAAGAACACTCTGTTTTTCAGAAAACTTTAAAAACACAACTTCATTCGTACCTAGAGGCTTAGAATGAATTACAACTCAATCAAACACCTAAACCAACTCTAACAGAGTGGTGCACAATAAAGCTAAAAGCTTAAAATACTAAGACTCAATTCTCTGATCTTAAACTCTATCAATTCGTGTCTTGAATAGCAGCAGCCCTCCTCTATTTATAGCCTTCAGTCTTGCAGAATAAAATAAAAAACTAATCTTTCTGATTTGATTTGTTACTGAAATAAGATTGGTCCAATAATGTAACAAATAAAATTGTACTGAATCTTTTAAAGATTATAACAGGAAAATATGAATTTCATATCTTTGAACCAAATCTTCAACAAAATCTTCTCCAAATAAATCAACATTCTAGAAGCCATATGCGTGGATAAATCTTCAATAAATCTTGCAAAGATTCGCATAGAAAAACCTTGAAAATAACCAGCTTCTGATGAAGTCAACATAAGTCAACGCTGGCATCAGAACCTGAAATCAGCTTCTGAACTGCTACAGTGTATTCAGCTTCTGATGACATTTTCAGCTTCTGAAAGACTTCAAAACACAAAACTTGCAACTGAAGAAATGTTTCAAATATGGAGATGCTTCTATTCAATACTTTGGTTTTGCCAAAACATGCAGCCAACACCAAAAGACTCAACAATATATGATGATGAGTATTCAATAATATATGAAGATGAATGTTTGATGATATTTAAGAGGTATTGTTTAAGGATGTGTAATGGTGTGTATTTGATGATGTGTTATCTAATGATAAGTATTTAACGATGTGTAAATGATGTGCTACTTAACGATGTTGTATTTGACGATGGTGCTATGTAAAGATGTGTTATATGACGATGTTGTATTTGACGATGGTGTTATTTAAAGGTGTGTATTGTCGAATCATTGAATGATGTGTAATGTTAATGTGGTCATTTGGCATTCATGCATTCATGGTCGAGTCGATTTGACGATGTTGTATTTAAAGATGGTGTGGACAAAATCAATAACATACCTCTGATGTCCAAAATATTTGAAGATGGTGATATGTTTGGTACCACATGCATAGGTACATTACATACGTATCTGCAAGTGTATTGATGATGTGAAATTTGACGATTTGTTATGTGAAGATGTGAATATTTGACGATGTGCATTTTGACGTTGTATTATGTGAAGATGTGAATATTTGACGATGTGCAATTTGACGATCTATTATACGAAGATGTGAATATTTGAATATGTGATATTCAATGAGGTGTTTTTATTGTAGTAATGTGTGAATGATGTTCGCTTTGCTACATATCAACTCGATGGCTTTAATTGTCGTTGATGTTTGTATATGCGTATAAAATGTTGATTGAGACTTATTAACTTTGACGGTGTGAATATATATATATATATATATATATATGTTAAATGTGAATATTGTCTGATTGTGATGAATATTTGTATATATGATGTATTGTTTACCTTGAAGCTATACATGCGTATGTATTATCCTTTATGTTAAGTATTTCTCACCCTCTTGTTGTGGATGTGCCGCCTACGCCCTTGGGGGTGTAGATTTGCAGGAAGAGGAAGCCTAATAGCTATGAGTTTCTGAGGATGGCTTTGGCGCCTACTCGCTTTGTTTTGCTTTGGGAGTCTTTAGAGTCGATGCTCTGATTGTGACATAATCAACTCGCTTTGTTTTTGATGAGATACGTGACACCCTTGGGTGCTTTATTATTATTTATTGAATTTTTGTTGAAAAATATATTGTGGGGTTTAGGGTGTTACAAGTTGGTATCAGAGCAGGTCGGTCCAGTCAGGCCAAAACTTTGTTTTTATTTTGTGGTATGCGACAAGTATGTAAGTACTGTCGATACTTGTTCTTTCTAACTAGTTGGTTCGTGAATGTGTAGAATGAGATGTTGGATGGAATGATCAGGCGATTGTGAATGCCATGACTGCAGTGGCATATGCTTTGATGCAAGCGAACAATGCTATGTCGGGACAACATAATCAGCATGGAGGGGCGGATAAGCATCGTTTGGACAGGTTCATGAGGAATAACCCGCCTACTTTCAGGGGAAGGTATGTCCCGGAAGGTGCACAAGTTTGGCTGCAAGGGATTGAGAGGATCTTCAGGGCTATGGCAACTACTGACGAGCAGAAGGTCCAATTGGCGACACACATGTTGGCAGAGGAAGCTGAGTATTGTTGGGCAAATACTCGTCGGAGGTTGGAAGCTGCAGGTGCTGCTATCACTTGGGAAGTGGTTAAGGAGGATCTTGGGAAAGTATTTTCCAGCTAATGTCCGTAGCAAGAAAGAGATATAGTTTTTTGAGTTGAAGCAAGGGAATATGTCTGTTGCTGATTATGCGACTAAGTTTGAGGAGCTTTCTCGCTTTTGCCTGCATTACAATGTTGTGGGAGTTGAGGTGTCTAAGTGTGTGAAGTTTGAAAGTGGATTGCGTCCGGAGATCAAGCAATTCATTGGATTTCATGAGATTCGAGTGTTTACGTTGTTGGTTAACAAGTGTAGGATTTATGATGAGGATATCAAGGCTAGATTGAATTACTACAAGAGTGCAAGTGACAAGAGGGTAAGGGTCAGGATCGTGGTAAACCGTATGCGGCTCCAGCTGATAAGGGAGAGGATAAGGTGGCCGGTGGGTCTAGTCAAAGTGGGGGAGGCGTGAGGTGTTACAAGTGTGGTAGTATAGGACATCGTATTGTTGAACGCAAGAATCTAGCTTTGACTTGTTTCAAGTGTGGGAGGACGGGAAATAGTGCTAAAGAATGCATGAGTAAGGATGTGGTTTGTTACAACTGTGGGGAATCTGGTCACATCAACACTAAGTGTCAGAAACCGAAGAAGGCGCAGTCGGGTGGAAAGGTATTTGCTTTGAGTGGAGAAGGGAGTTCGGAACTAGACGGTCAAACTTGTTTTTGATGAGATATGTGACACCCTTGGGTGCTATATTATTATTTATTGAATTTCCGTTGGAAAATATATTGTGGGGTTTAGGGTGTTACACTACTTGAAAAGTGCAGAGGTTGATTGGGTAAAGATTGATGTTGATCAGCCTCTGGGTTGGTCATTTGTGGTTTAGAGTTTGTTCTAGATGGTTGGGTGTTGATGGTGTTAGTCGGTATGACGAGTAACGAGATCCGCTAGAGGGGGTGAACAGCACTTTTAATTTTTTTTTTATCAAAGTTCGGCGAATGCGTTGCGAAAGCGTGGTTTGAAAACAATTGACTAATTGGATTTATGCTCGAAACGATAACAATGAAAAAAGGATTAAGACTATGTAAACATAATAAGATTTCTATTGAATTGAGAGATTCAATTGACAAATCTTAATACAATCAATTATCAATAATTCTCAACACAAATTACAAAACAAGACAATTCACAAACCAAACCTATAAGCAATAAATCAAGCTACTACTAATGAACACACAAGGTATATGAATTTGATGAATTGGAACTTGATTGGATTTAACTATGATCAATATTGAGTTAGGAAAGAAACTTCATTCAAATCAATTTTGTAGGTTAACAATTTAAAAGCATTGATCATAATCAATTCAACTAGCAACAATTATCATGAATTCATATACACTAAATTGCACAAAGTAAAAGAGAAGGGAAGAGAAACGACACCAGGATTTAAGTGTGAAATTTCTGGCGCAGTAGGTCCTGATGTTGAATAAAAGTTCCAACACAGGAACAATAAGTAAAGCAGAGTACAAACCAGTATTTCAGAGTTGCAGCGTAAACAACAGTTCAGAAGCAAAACAATATCAGACAGAAATAACAGACTGAAAGTAAAGATGCACAAGATATTTGTTAACACAGTTCGGTGACAAACACACCTACGTCTGGAGGCTACCAAGCCAGGAAATCCACTATGATAGTCCTAGTTCTAAGTTCTCAGCAAATTCCCAGTTTACAACTTATCACCTAGCTACTACCCGTATTGATTTCAACCTAGGAACTCCTAGACCTGAGATCCCATCTCACTTCCCTCAGTCAATCACTGCCCCAGTGATTATCAGACTCTAAATCAATCACTGCCTCAGTGATATCAGACTCAAGTAACAAACTAAGTAGGAGACACACTCCAAATACACAAAAGTCACTTTTGCTTAAAAGCTTCAAGTGATTACAACTCAACTAAAACAAACCAACTCTAAACAATAGAGTGGTATACAAAAACAGAGCACACGGCTCACAACTGACAGACTCGAAACCTAAGAATACTTTCTCTATGATGGCTTCAGTTTCGGTAGGTTTCTTCCATAGTAGCGTCTTCTATTTATAGCCTTCAGTAGCAACAAATATTTGATCCAAATATTCTTCAAAGATATATTTCCAAAATTCTTCTTTAGAAATATATTCCACAATCAAATCTTTCTTTAGGCTAAAACACATATTTGTATCAATTATTCTTTTCAGAAATATATTGAAACAAATATTCTTCAGAAATATATTTTCCAAAGATCCCTTTGAAAATATATTCACACAAATAAAAATCTCCAATCTTAAAAAAATATCTCACAAAAATATGAACCTTCTGGAAACATACGCAGCTTGGAGAACAAGGAACAAGAAAGAATTCTCCAATCAAATCTTCAAACAGATCTATTGAGAAAATAAACAGCTCCAAGCTTCTGAAGTTCTGCATCTAAACTTCTGCGTCTGAACATTCAGCTTCTGAAGACGTACTGCGTCTGAACATTCAGCTTCTGAAGGTTGCTTCTGCGTCTGAAGGTCAGCGTCTGAACAGTGCTTCTGAAGGTCAGCGTCTGAACAGTGCGTCTGAAGGTCAGCTTCTGAACAGTGCTTCTGACGTTCAGCTTCTGAACAGTGCTTTTGACGTTCAGCTTCTGAGGTCCAGCTTCTGAAGACGCACATCTTGCTTGTATATTTGATTTTAGCAACACTGAAGCCAACAACCAAATATCCAACAATCTCCCCCTTTGGCAAATTTTTGGCTAAAATCAATCTGAGAACAAAAGCAAGTTCTTCACTCAACAAAGTACGCAAACATGAAGAAAACGTAGCAACCAAAAGCAACAGAGTCAGCAGCGGATAATACACTACGTTTCACACATAAACTCCCCCTGAAACATACAGCAGCAACAGCTTCTGAAACATACACTACCCCCCCTGAAACAGAGACTCCCCCTGAAACAGATCAGCTTCTGACAGAAAACACACACACTACTCCCCCTTTTTAGCCAAACAATTTTGACAAAAAAAAAAACACCAAGCATTCACCAGGAGTAGAACGAACAGAACCAGCAGAGGTTACGACCACATGCACACAAACAGAGGATACAAAGGGAACACGCCCAGAAATCTATTCAGAGGATATAAACATCCACACAGCACCACACACAGAACCCACATCAGAACCATCATTAAAACCATCACAGGATCAGAATCACACAAACATGGTACCCAGAATGTTGAGTCTTTTGGTGTTGGCTGCATGTTTTGGCAAAACCAAGATATTGAATAGAAGCATCTCCATATGTATAACATTTCTTCAGTTGGAAGTTTTTAATTTTGAAGCCATTCAGAAGCTGAAAATGCCATCAGAAGCTGAAAGCACTGTAGCACTTCAGAAGCTGATTCAGGTTCTGATGCCAGCGTTGACTTATGTTGACTTCATCAGAAGCTGGTTATTTTCAAGGTTTTTCTATGCGAATCTTTGCAAGATTTATGAGGATTTATCCACGCATATTGCTTCTAGAATGCTGATTTATTTGAAGAAGATTTTATTGAAGATTTGGTTCAAAGATATGAAATTCATATTTTCCTGTTATAATCTTTAAAAGATTCAGTACAGTTTTATTTGTTACATTATTGGACCAATCTTATTTCAGTAACAAATCAAATCAGAAGATTAGTTTTATTTTGCAAGACTGAAGGCTATATAAGGAGGAGGGCTGCTGCTATTCAAGACACGATTTTAAGAGTATTATTCAGAGAAATAGAGTCTTAGTTGTTTTTAAGCTTTTGCTTTGTTTTTGTACGCCACTCATATGTTTTGAGTTGGTTTAGGATTGTTATTGAGTTGTAATTCATTCTAAGCCTCTAGGTACGAATGAAGTTGTGTTTTTGAAGTTTTCTGAAAAACAGAGTGTTTTTGATTAAGGGTTTCAGTAACAGGTTTGTTACTTGAATAGGAAGTTAGTGGTCTCTAATACTCAACGTGTTGGGTAGAATTCAAGACTAGGAGGAAGTTAATTGCTTAGGCTGGGAACTGGGAGTCAGTGTCTTGAGTCATAAGGATTAATTCCTATAGTGGAATTCCTTCCTGGATTGGTATCCCCCAGAGTAGGAGGTGTTTACTCCGAACTGGGTTAACAAACCTCTGTACCTTTTTACTTTCCTGCACTTTAATTTGCTGCCTGTGTGTGTTTGTATTTGTGCTCTGTTTTGCAAATTATTGTGTCCTGTGTGTTGTTCAGAACCTGTTTGGTTCAGAACCTGATTTCTCTTTAGTATTGCCTGGCCAGAATTTCAATTGGCATCAGAGCAGGCACCCTGCCTGTAATTTGGGTGAGATCCAGAGGCATTAATTACTGGCAAGCATGGATAGAGAAGGAGGATATGTCAATAGACCACCCCTACTAGATGGCACAAACTATGAGTATTGGAAGTCTAGGATGTGTGCTTTTCTAAAATCTATTGACAGCAGGACTTGGAAAGCTGTGATTAAAGGCTGGGATCATCCTGTGTATACAGACAAAGATGGTAACAAGACTGAGGTTCTGAAGCCTGAGGAGGAATGGACCAAAGCTGAAGATGATCTGTCACTGGGAAATTCAAAAGCTTTGAATGCTATCTTCAATGGTGTTGATCAGAACATGTTCAGACTCATCAAACAATGTACTGTGGCTAAGGATGCTTGGGAAATTCTGAAGACCACTCATGAAGGAACTTCTAAGGTGAAGATGTCCAGATTGCAGCTGCTGACCACCAAGTTTGAGAACCTAAAGATGAAGGAGGATGAAAATATCCAGGATTTCTATATGAATGTGCTTGATATGGCAAATTCTTTTGACTCTCTTGGTGAAAAGATGTCTGATGAGAAGTTAGTAAGAAAAATCCTCAGGTCCCTGCCCAGAAGGTTTGACATGAAGGTTACAGCAATTGAAGAGGCTCATGATATCACCACTATGAAGCTTGAGGAGCTGATTGGGTCTTTGCTGAATTTTGAGACTGCATTCTGCAAACAGCCTGATAAGAAAGGGAAAGGAATAGCATTTGCAGTTAAATCAGGAGCTGATGATCAACATGAGTCTGATGAGGAGGATAATGACTTATCAGAAGCTCTAGTGTTGCTGGGAAAACAATTCAACAAGATTCTGAAGAATGTTAACAGAAAAGCCAAAGCCAAAGGTCAGAATTTCAGAGTCAATAACAAAAAGCAACAAACTGATGAGAAGAAGACCAAGTCTGAGGAGAAAAGTAACCAAGCTAAAGGTGTGCAGTGCTATGAGTGTGAAGGGTATGGACACATCAAGTCTGAATGTCCCACTTTTCTCAAGAAGCAGAAAAAGAGCCTAGCTATTTCATGGTCTGATGATGGTTCTGAAGATGATGATGTTAGTGAATCTGATATGTGTGATACTGGTCTGGTTGTAAGGTCAGGAGCTATCTTGAAGAAGGAACCTGTTTTAGAGTCTGAGACCTTTTCAGAGTCTGACTCAGAGTCTGAAGCCTCATATGTGTCTGAAGCTGCTAAAACCTCATATGATGAACTAGCTGATAACTACAAGAAGCTGTATACCAGAAGTGCTGAGGTTTGCAAACAAGTGCTGGATCAGAAGGAGACTATTTTTCAACTGGAGGCTGAAAAAGGTGAACTGTTAGTGCAGAATTCAGATTTAAAAGAAGAAGTGAATCAACTGAACTGCCAGCTTGATCAAATGAAGAAGCAAGTGAAGATGTTGAACTCTGCTACTGATAAGTTGGAGGACATTTTGGGGAATCAGCAACAAGGAAAAACTGGTTTAGGTTTTGTTGATCAGAGTCAGATTCCTAAACAGATGAGTTTTGTTCCTGCTACTCAAACTCATGATTCCATGGCTGGAACATCAAAGAAGAGACCTCAGAAGCAAGCCCAGATGCAAGGTCAGAAGCATATTCAGATGAGACCTCAAAAACAAGCTCAGAAGAGACCTCAGATGCAAGGTCAGAAGCATGTTCAGATGCTACCTCAGAAGCAACCCCAGAAGTACAACAGAAGAAGGAGGAATCATACATGGACCTGTCATCATTGTGGTAAGAAGGGACATATCAAACCTTTTTGCTTCAAACTTTATGGCTATCCTGAGCATTTTCAGTATAGAAGAGTGCAACCAGCTGCCCCCAGACACAATGTTCAGAAGGTGTGGAAGCCCAAAGTTCAGAATGTAGGCCTTATAGCTCACACTTCTTTGAGAGCAACTTCAAAAGAAGACTGGTATTTTGATAGTGGGTGTTCAAGGCATATGACTGGTGTGAAGAAGCTGCTAAGCAATATAAGATCATACTCCAGAAGCTATGTAACCTTTGGAGATGGTGTAAAAGGTCAGATTCTGGGTATTGGTGATTTGAGCAAAGAAGGTTTGCCCAGACTTAATGATGTGCTACTGGTGGAAGGATTAACCTCTAATCTGATCAGTATCAGCCAGCTATGTGATCAGGATCTAAAAGTGAATTTCAACAAGCAGGAGTGTATTGTTACTGATCAGGATGGTAAAACTCAGATGAGGAGCTGCAGATCCAAAGACAACTGTTATTTGTGGGTTTCTGAAGAAGAAAGAAGTCTGACTTCTTGTCTTATGAGCTCAGAAGAGGAAGTCAAACTCTGGCACCAGAAACTGGGACATTTGCACTTAAAAGGCATGAAGAAAATCCTAAGTACTGAAGCTATCAGAGGTGTGCCTAATCTGAAGATCAATGAGGACAATGTTTGTGGTGATTGTCAAATTGGAAAACAAACAAGAAAGTCTCATCCCAGATTAGTTCACCAGGTAACTACTAAAGTACTAGAACTTGTTCATATGGATTTAATGGGGCCTATGCAAGTAGAAAGTATTGGAGGAAAAAGATATGCCTTTGTAATGGTAGATGACTACTCAAGATATACATGGGTCAGCTTTGTTAGAGAAAAGTCTGACACTTTTGAAGTTTTCAAAGAGATGTGCATCCAACTACAAAGAGAGAAGGATAGTGGGATTATCAGAATCAGAAGTGATCATGGCAAAGAATTTGAAAACAAGAGCTTTTCAGAATTCTGTGCTTCTGAAGGTATAAAGCATGAGTTTTCTGCACCTATCACACCTCAGCAAAATGGTGTAGTTGAGAGGAAGAATAGGACTTTGGCAGAATGTGCAAGAGTGATGCTCCATGCTAAGAAACTTCCATATATGTTCTGGGCTGAAGCAATGAACACTGCATGCTATATCCATAATAGAGTCACTCTGAAGAAAGGAACAGCATCTACATTGTATGAACTATGGAAAGGAAGGAAGCCTACAGTCAAATATTTTCATGTGTTTGGCAGTAAATGTTACATTTTGGCTGACAGAGAAAATAGAAGAAAACTGGATCCTAAGTCTGATGAGGGCATATTCCTGGGTTATTCAGTGAACAGCAGAGCTTATAGGGTGTTTAATTCAAGAACTAAAGTTGTGATGGAGTCCATTAATGTGGTAATTGATGATCTAACTGCTGAGAAAGATAGAAGTGAGTCTGAAGTTGTTCCAGAGTCTGAACCATCAGAAGAACAAACTTCAGAAGCTGAAATTCATCCAGAGTCTGAAGAAGCAGATGTGCATCCAGAACATGATCCTACCAATAAAGTTCCATCAATTAGAGTTCAGAAAGATCATCCTAAGGAGCTTATCATTGGGAGTTTGGATCAAGGGGTCAGAACCAGGAGATCAGAACCAGCTGCTGCTGATTCATGCTTTGTGTCAAAGGTTGAGCCTAAAAATGTGAAAGAAGCCCTAACTGATGAATTTTGGATTGAAGCAATGCAAGATGAGTTGAATCAATTCAAAAGGAGTGAAGTGTGGGATCTAGTTCCTAGACCTGAAGGGTTGAATGTGATTGGTACTAAGTGGATATACAAGAATAAAACAGATGAGAATGGTACTGTGGTCAGAAATAAGGCAAGGTTGGTTGCTCAGGGTTATACTCAAGTTGAGGGACTTGATTTTGATGAGACCTTTGCACCTGTGGCCAGACTAGAGTCCATAAGATTACTGTTGGGTGTCTCCTGCATTCTCAAGTTCAAGCTATTTCAGATGGATGTGAAGAGTGCATTTCTGAATGGATATCTGCAAGAAGAAGTGTATGTTGAACAGCCTAAAGGATTTGTGGATCATAATTTTCCTAATCATGTTTACAAACTGAAGAAGGCCTTGTATGGATTGAAGCAAGCACCAAGAGCATGGTATGAAAGATTAACTCAGTTTCTTGTGGCTCAAGGTTACAGAAAAGGAGGTTCTGATAAGACATTGTTTGTGAAAGATGAAAATGGGAGTCTGATGATTGCTCAGATTTATGTGGATGATATAGTGTTTGGAGGGATGTCTCAGAAGATGGTCAAACTGTTTGTTCAGCAAATGCAATCAGAGTTTGAAATGAGTTTGGTTGGAGAGCTGACTTACTTTCTTGGGTTACAAGTCAAACAAATGGAAGATACAATCTTCATTTCTCAAAGTAAGTATGCCAAGAACATAGTGAAGAAGTTTGGAATGGAATCTGCTGCTCACAAGAGGACACCAGCTGCTACTCACCTGAAGTTAACTAAGGATGAAGATGGAGTATCAGTTGATCAAAGTCAATACAGAAGCATGATTGGGAGCTTATTGTATTTAACTGCAAGCAGACCTGATATCACTTATGCTGTTGGAGTATGTGCAAGATATCAAGCTGATCCTAAGATGAGTCATCTGACTCAGGTGAAGAGGATTCTGAAGTATGTGAATAGCACAAGTGACTATGGAATCATGTATTCACACAGTTCAAGTTCTGAATTGATGGGATTTTGTGATGCTGACTGGGCTGGAAGTGCTGATGACAGGAAGAGCACTTCAGGAGGTTGTTTCTTCTTAGGAAATAACTTGATTTCATGGTTTAGCAAGAAACAAAACTGTGTGTCATTGTCAACTGCTGAGGCTGAGTATATTGCTGCTGGGAGTAGTTGCTCACAATTGGTGTGGATGAAGCAGATGCTGGAGGAGTACAACATTAATCAAGAAACTATGACCTTATTTTGTGACAATTTGAGTGCAATCAACATCTCTAAGAATCCAATACAGCACAGCAGAACTAAACACATTGATATCAGACACCATTTTATCAGAAACCTTGTGGAGGATAAAGTTATTCAACTGGAACATGTAGCTACTGAAGAACAAGTTGCTGACATTTTCACAAAGGCCTTGGATGCTAAGCAGTTTGAAAACTTAAGGAGCAAGTTAGGTGTGTGCTTATGTGAAGAATTCTAGCAATTAAAGCAAACTGGATGTGAGGAAGAAAGAGTACCTGCCAGCTTTGTTAGTGCTAAGTATGATGCTGTCTCTGATACTGAGTCTGAAGTTCAAACTGGGGCAGTAGTTGAAGATGTTTGTGCAGTTTCCCTTCCCTATTTGAAGTCTGAGATTTGTCAGAATTTTGTGGCTAAAAAGAGGGAGAAAATCTTATGTAATGTGTTGGCTCTGATACCATGTGTTGCTGCTCAGAGAATTAGTTCAAATTCAGCTTTCAGTGTTGTTCAGAAGTTATTTGTGAAGCTCAGAGTTCAGAACAAATATAACAAGAGCTGTCAAGATGTTATTGAGGGGGAGTATGTGTTTGAGGGGGAGTATGTGTCTCAGGGGGAGTACAAGACTGGTATGGTCCTGAGTGTTTCTGTGATCCTGAGGTATGGTCCTGAACAATTGTGTGCAGCTCCTGAAGTGTTGGTTCTGATATGCTCTGATACCATATATTCAGAAGTAAGGGGGAGTTTGATGTATGCTGAGTGTATGCTGAGTTGCAGGGGGAGTGTGTGTGATGATCAGGAGTTGATCAGTAGCTCTGATACCTTGGAGTAGCTCTGATACCATGATTGTTTGTGATGATCAGGAGTTGATCAGTAGGTTATGTGTGCTTCAGTAGCTGATATGAACTGAAGCTGGTTTCTGTTTCTCAAGATAGTCATAAATAAATCCGCTGCTAATTACTATGTTATGAATGATCATTGTGGAGTTCTTCATTGCTGAGTTGATTATAAGGAAGATTGAAGAACTTGGATGGTTTTAGCCAAAAATTTGCCAAAGGGGGAGATTGTTGAGTCTTTTGGTGTTGGTTGCATGTTTTGGCAAAACCAAGATATTGAATAGAAGCATCTCCATATGTATAACATTTCTTCAGTTGGAAGTTTTTAATTTTGAAGCCATTCAGAAGCTGAAAATGCCATCAGAAGCTGAAAGCACTGTAGCACTTCAGAAGCTGATTCAGGTTCTGATGCCAGCGTTGACTTATGTTGACTTCATCAGAAGCTGGTTATTTTCAAGGTTTTTCTATGCGAATCTTTGCAAGATTTATGAGGATTTATCCACGCATATTGCTTCTAGAATGCTGATTTATTTGAAGAAGATTTTATTGAAGATTTGGTTCAAAGATATGAAATTCATATTTTCCTGTTATAATCTTTAAAAGATTCAGTACAGTTTTATTTGTTACATTATTGGACCAATCTTATTTCAGTAACAAATCAAATCAGAAGATTAGTTTTATTTTGCAAGACTGAAGGCTATATAAGGAGGAGGGCTGCTGCTATTCAAGACACGATTTTAAGAGTATTATTCAGAGAAATAGAGTCTTAGTTGTTTTTAAGCTTTTGCTTTGTTTTTGTACGCCACTCATATGTTTTGAGTTGGTTTAGGATTGTTATTGAGTTGTAATTCATTCTAAGCCTCTAGGTACGAATGAAGTTGTGTTTTTGAAGTTTTCTGAAAAACAGAGTGTTTTTGATTAAGGGTTTCAGTAACAGGTTTGTTACTTGAATAGGAAGTTAGTGGTCTCTAATACTCAACGTGTTGGGTAGAATTCAAGACTAGGAGGAAGTTAATTGCTTAGGCTGGGAACTGGGAGTCAGTGTCTTGAGTCATAAGGATTAATTCCTATAGTGGAATTCCTTCCTGGATTGGTATCCCCCAGAGTAGGAGGTGTTTACTCCGAACTGGGTTAACAAACCTCTGTGCCTTTTTACTTTCCTGCACTTTAATTTGCTGCCTGTGTGTGTTTGTATTTGTGCTCTGTTTTGCAAATTATTGTGTCCTGTGTGTTGTTCAGAACCTGTTTGGTTCAGAACCAGATTTCTCTTTAGTATTGCCTGGCCAGAATTTCACAGAACATAGCTTACAGTCTTCAGACTCAGCATCAGAAGTTGTTTCATCATCAGACACAACATCAGATGCTGCTTAGTCAATGTGTGCTTCAGGCACATTCAGAGAAATCTTCTTCCCAACAATCTGCTTCTGAAGTTCAGCAATCCTCTTCTAAACATAGGGCATGATGTCTTGCTCAACACCATCCTCAGACTCACTATGATCCACTTCCTTTCCTTTTAGTGCCTTCTTCTTAGGGACAAGGACCACCACCTTGCTCCAGACTTTAGATGGTCCAACAACAACACTCTTCTTAGCAACAGGAGTAGGCCTGCTGTCAGCAGCAACAGCCTTTCCTTTCCTATTCTTCATCCTTTTGTCAACACTTTCACATTTTGGTCTCCATTCCTTCTTGACATTGATTTTGTTTACAATGGGTTCCACTTTTCTTTGTTGAAAGTTCTTGGGGTATCCATGCAGCTTGAAACAGAATGGCTTTATGTGCCCCTTTTTACCACAGTGATGACATATCCAAGGATGAGATGCCCTCCTGCTCTTAGATCCCTGAGGTTGGTTCTGATGTTCCACCTTAGGTTTGCCCACTATTGTATCAGATGTTCCAACATCTGCAATCAACCTTTTAGCTGGATTTTGCTGTTTGTTGTTCAAGGTCCTATTATCAAATCCTATATCATTTGGTTTCCCTTGGTTCTAACTCTCCAATATCTCTTCTAGCACATCAGTACCAGTGTTCAACATTCTGACTTGCTTCTTCATTTGTTCAAGTTGAGAGTTCAGTTGGGTTACCTTATCTTTGAGATCAGAAATTTGCTCTAAGTGTTCACTTCTTTCAGCATGCAGTTGACTGATAGTCTTCTTCTGATTTTCTAATAACTTGCAAACTTCTTCATTTCTGAGGTACAATTCTTTGTAAGAGACAACCAGTTCTTCACAAGACAATTCCCCATCACTTGACTCAGAATCAGCTTCAGAACCTGATGGTGCTTCTGAAGCCTTAACTTCATCATCAGACATGCATCTCCTAGTTAAAGCATTGACATACTTAGCAGACTCGTTCTCTACTTCACCTTCTGAGTCATCTTCATCAGACCAAGAAACAGTCAAACTTTTCTTCTGTCTCTTGAGGTACGTGGCACATTCTGTTCTGATGTGACCATATCCTTCACACTCATGATACTGAACTTGATTGTCTTTCTCATCAGTTCTTGTCTTATTCAAGTCATGTGGGTCATTACTGATGTTGAACCTCATGTTCTGACCATTACGTTTCAGAATCTTGTTAAATTGCCTTCCAAGCATCACAAGAGCTTCTGATGTGCTTTCATCATCAGTTCTGTTATTGAAGGCTATCTCAAAATTCTGCAAGTATCCTATCAGTTCCTCAACCTTCATACTGGAGATGTCCTGTGTTTCCTCAATGGCAGTTACCTTCATGTCAAATCTCTTAGGAAGAGACCTGAGTATTTTTCACACAAGCTTCTCATCAGGTATTTTTTCTCCAAGAGAATCAAATGAGTTAGCCATGTCTAGAACGTTCATATAGAAGTCTTGTATATTTTCATCCTCCAACATTCTGAGATTTTCAAACTTGGTGGTGAGAAGTTTAAGTCTGGACATTTTTACCTTGGATGTGCCTTCATGAGTAGTTATGAGAATCTCCTAGGCATCCTTAGCTACAGTGCACTGCTTGATCAGTCTGAACATATTCTTGTCCACTCCAACACAGGAACAACAAGTAAAGCAGAGTACAAACCAGTATTTCAGAGTTGCAGTGTAAACAACAGTTCAGAAGCAAAACAATATCAGACAGAAATAACAGACTGAAAGTAAAGATGCACAAGATATTTGTTAACCCAGTTCAGTGACAAACACACCTACGTCTGGAGGCTACCAAGCCAGGAAGGAAATCCACTATGATAGTCCTAGTTCTAAGTTCTCAGCAAACTCCCAGTTTACAACTTATCACCTAGCTACTACCCGTATTGATTTCAACCTAGGAACTCCTAGACCTGAGATCCCATCTCACTTCCCTCAGTCAATCACTACCCCAGTGATTATCAGACTCTAAATCAATCACTGCCCCAGTGATATTAGACTCAAGTAACAAACTAAGTAGGAGACACACTCCAAATACACAAAAGTCACTTTTGCTTAAAAGCTTCAAGTGATTACAACTCAACTAACACAAACCAACTCTAAACAATAGAGTGGTATACAAAAACAGAGCACACGGCTCACAATTGACAGACTCGAAACCTAAGAATACTTTCTCTATGATGGCTTCAGTTTCGGTAGGTTTCTTCCATAGTAGCGTCTTCTATTTATAGCCTTCAGTAGCAACAAATATTTGATCCAAATATTCTTCAAAGATATATTTCCAAAATTCTTCTTTAGAAATATATTCCACAATCAAATCTTTCTTTAGGCTAAAACACATATTTGTATCAATTATTCTTTTCAGAAATATATTGAAACAAATATTCTTCAGAAATATATTTTCCAAAGATCCCTTTGAAAATATATTCACACAAATAAAAATCTCCAATCTTCAAAAAATATCTCACGAAAATATGAACCTTCTGGAAACATACGCATCTTGGAGAACAAGGAACAAGAAAGAATTCTCCAATCAAATCTTCAAACAGATCTAGTGAGAAAATAAACAGCTCCAAGCTTCTGAAGTTCTGCATCTGAACTTCTGCGTCTGAACATTCAGCTTCTGAAGACGTACTGCGTCTGAACATTCAGCTTCTGAAGGTTGCTTCTGCGTCTGAAGGTCAGCGTCTGAACAGTGCTTCTGAAGGTCAGCGTCTGAACAGTGCGTCTGAAGGTCAGCTTCTGAACAGTGCTTCTGACGTTCAGCTTCTGAACAGTGCTTCTGACGTTCAGCTTCTGAGGTCCAGCTTCTGAAGTTCAGCTTCTGAGGTCCAGCTTCTGAAGACGCACATCTTGCTTGTATATTTGATTTTAGCAAACATGAAGCCAACAACCAAATATCCCACAAAGTGGTTTCCCCTTTCGTCCTCACTTCGGGGTACATCCAATCTTCTTGATAGAAAAAGTCTCTACCAAGGACTTCCACTAAAATCAAATTGTTTACAATATTTGTGATTAGAAGAACTCCTTTAAACTACCCTAGTTTTTTCAATCCCTATGCAATCACGACCCCAAACATCATGTAACCCTTGAATTTCGTGATTCACCAAGTCTTCGAACCCTCACGCACCCATGCAATCCTTGAAGCTCATCCCTCAAACTTTTCTTTGCTATGTTCGGTGTGTGGATCCCATTGAACTTGTGAAGGTTAGAAAGAACCCCCAATACCCTTGGAGGTGGAATGAGATTATTCACTTCACTTTAGAACCTTGATTCCCAATCAATTTCCTTGAAAGAACCAACTTACAATCCCTATAGCACTCTTGCAATCTTATGACTCAAAGACCACAAAGATTCTTAGAAAAAGTGTTTAATTTGAAGAATTAGTGGAGAGAGAGGTTTGGAGACTCTAGAGAGAATAGATGCAAATGATTATGTAGTTTGGGTGTTATGAGGATATGTGTATATATAGAAAAGAGTGGCAAGTGAAAATATTTAGCCAAAAACAACATAATGAAACGAATCACTAAAAGTGTGAATCGATCCAGACAACTGGACATAGGCAAACTGATCAATGAAGATTGATACGATTCAAAAAACATTTGAATCGAATCAAGGTGACCCAAATGAAGGTTGATACGATTCAAAGAACTATAAATCGAATCAACAAGCCAAAAAACAAGACCAAAAGAAACTAGTGATACGAATCACGCAAGATTTGAATTGATTCAAGATGATACGATTCATCAACCCATGAATCTATTCAAAGTACACAAAACTTGAAGAAAAATGGCAGAATCAATAAATGATACGATTCAAAACAATTTGAATCGATTTAAACAGCTAGAAAAAAATATTGGCCAAACAGAATGAGGTTCCCTATGTATAAATGATACTCTAGCAACATGGAATCAAAGGACACAATGAGAAAAGAATTACTAGGTGCTTTAACATAAGTTTCTAGGCTAACTAATCAATATAGATCACCAATAAGTAAACTAAGCTAAAACATCATCAAAATATAAAGCTAAGACTAGGAGCAACTTCAGATGAATGTCAAAAGGGATTTAAAAATGTGAGTCACAAGGATGGTAGCAGAAACAAGTGTTGGAGGGGAAACAACAATATCTGGAGTATGAATGATGTCATTTTCAGCATCCAGAGCATTTTTAGGTTGAGGTTCTTGTACAATTTATGGTTTAGGAATGATTGCAGCTTCTTCTGCTGGTACAAAGATTGACAAGTTGTTTGGTGAGGTTTGAGCGGTAATTGGGTTAATTTTGGGTGCAGTCTTTCGTTTGGATATTGGCTTAGATGAAGGTATATGTATATCACTTTGAAAGCTTACCTTTAGAGCTGCAATACCAGATAGCTTCTCTCTTATGAAATTTCTAAGATTCTTTACAACAATAAATGAAGCTTTGAAATTTTTCGAGACTTGTTCAGGATCATCAGAGGCCAAAAGACTTTCTAGATGTTGAATGTTGATTGGTAGAGTAATATCAAAGGCAGTTTCTGATGAAAGTATAGGTTGAGGGTTAATGAGTACACTATTTGGTTTAAGGATGTGAGTTACATCTTCAATAGAAGACGAACTGCTTTCATATGAGGTATCACTGCTTGAATCAGATGGGGTAGAGGATGGAGATCGGGGCAAGTCTTTGTAGGATGGTCTGGGTGAAAATTGAGGCTTGGCATTATCATCTAAAAATGATTCAGAGTTACCTTGTAAATCTGGAGTTTCTGATCTTCGTACTCATGATGATTCAATTCTCTTAGAGTTGATTTCCTGGGTAGCAATTGCAGGATATTTGTTCTTCAGACTTGCCTTTAGAAGCTTAGTTGCTTCTTCTAAAAGCACATATTTGACTGCTTCAAGTTTTGTTGTAGTTTCTTGGTCTGCAGTAGTTTCCTTTTCAGCCACATAGTTTGATACTGCTAGCTCTACTGGTGTTTGCTCAGCTGTCTGAAATATCCTCCTTCTTGTTCTAAGAGGTGCTTCTTCCTCTTCTTTTGCCATTGTTGAAGCTTGAGTTTGATCCTCTGTATCTTTCCTTTTCTTGGATTGCTCAGGTGTCGTAGCTTTAGATGTGGCTGCTGTCGCACCGCTAAAAACGCTCGAGCGTACTAACGCTCGGAATAACTACGGAGTCGCCACGAAAGTTTTATTTTTAAAGGGAAACGTTGATAAAACCCTTGACGATTTGGAAAGATGGTCATCGCAACCATTAACGGGTCCGGGAGTCGATTATGCGAGGGGAAGGTATTCGCACCCCTCGCATCCGTTGTACCCAACGGGAACCTCCTAATTGATTTAGGGTTAAAAGGTGTTTTAAGGGTTGCTTGCAGCATTTTAACATTTCAAAGAAAAAAGGAAAGTGGAAAAAAGTTTTTTTATATTAGTGTGCTTGACAAGAGTTTGATCCTGCTCCGACGTATCTCCTGGTGCGATGGAGAATTCAAAGCTACGTAGTTCTTTGTAGAAAATGTTTGTTTGTGGTTGATTTTAAAGAACGATGTTTTTGATCGTATTCTAGCGGTTAAACGTAGCTTGTATGCTCGCGCGTGGGAGGTTTAAGCGTTTGTTTGCATCGCGTTAGAATTGATAAAACATCGTCCGTTTGCGAAAGGAGATTTGATCTTTGTTTGACCGCGAGAGGGCCAAAAGTTAGTTTGATGTGTTGAATTTGTTTTTTTTTTTTTATATTTTTTTTGTATTTTTTTGAAATAGAATGACGATTGTCCGAACGACGAGACATACATCAAGCGCTCGTGCAACCGGGGAATGGAAAGACATACGTCGGACCACTCCTTTTTCATTCAAGTTTATTATCGAAAATTAACTGTCATAAACTACAATTAAAAGTATTAACACTTATTATATTTCTTTAAGTCTTTTAATCAATTAAAATGAGTTACAGCCCCTTTGGAATTAACTCGACGATAAAGCTTCCTTTGTCGTTTTTTTTTACGCGAAAACGGGTTACGCGAGTAAAACGACGATTAAGGGGCAAAATGGTCAAAAATCAACCTCAGGGGTAAATCGGTAAAAAAACAGTAAGAAAAATAATTTGTTTATGTTCTGGTGATTATTATAATTTTTTGTGATTTTTTGGATTTTTCTATGATTTTTTAAGTGTAAAAATGAATTAAAATGACTAAAAATGAGAACAGGGGCAAAATGGTAAATTGACACACAACAAAAATGCAGAAAAAACAGAAATGCAGGAACAGCTGAAACGTTTTTCTTTATGGTTTTTTCTCAACTTCTTAGTTTGATTTCTCACTCAATATTGAACCAAATACGAAAATAAAAATATTATGGTAAAGTTTGTCATGAGTACTACATCCTAGTGGTCTTAGATCTACCAAAAGATGTCCTAAAACTAACTATATTTCGACCATAAGTCATGCTCATGAACTTGTGGTGAAAATGCATTATTTATGAAAAAAAACTACAAATCTCTAGACAATGCGAAAAATGAAATAATAAATGAACAAGGATACTTACAAACTCCTAGCAAAGTTGTAGATTCACGAAAATGAAAGGGGTTTTGAGTGGTTGTGGTTTTTGGAAGATTGTAGTGATGAAGAAGATGAATAGTAACAAAATGGTGTTTTGCTACTATTCTCTCTTTGTGTGATGTTTTTTTTTTGTGGTTTGGTTGCTGTTTTTTTCACTCTTGTTCAAGACTCAAAGCTCTTGCTCTTGCCTCTCTCACTCTAGGGTTTTTTCTCTCTATCCTTCCTCCCTTTTTTTTTCACTTAAGAGGGGTATTAGTGGAGAATTAGGGTTTTTGCTAGATTTGAGAGGATAAGAATGGCCTAAAAAATCTGAAAAATGGCAGCCCTTTGTCTCATTAGGCATGCATGGGAGATGGGGAGCTTGCATGGAAATGGTATGAAAAATTCAAAAAAGGCAAAAAGGAGTAAAACATGTAGCATGCAAATGGAAAAAAGCATATTTGACTAGGTTTTCTTTGTATATATTTTTTTTTAAAACCATAAGAATGCTTAATCATTATCAATAAATAAATAAAAATAATAATAAAAAAACCGTTTTTAAAAAAAAAAGAGAAAGAAAAACGAAAATTGGTGCACTGACGGGCGTCATGGGGGGTGACGGGCGTCACGGTGGCTGACGGCCAGCCCGTGACGGCCGTCACGGTAAATGATATTTTTTTTATTTAATGCATGATGATGATGATGATTTTTTTTTTTAAAAAAAGACTTGGACAGAATTAGGGTACAGCAGCTGCCCCTACTTAATTGTGTTTTCGCATAGAGAATGTGAGCGTCGCGGGCACCTCGCAAACTCTTTGTGAAGAGCAATTAAGTATAAAGGACCCAAATTTTGTCCTTCAAAGTGAGAAAAGACCGGAGAAAAATGATGTAAGAGATAATATGAAAGTATTAAAATGAGGAAGTATGGACACAAAAGTAAACGCAGGATTGCCTCCGGATTGGCTACTGGTGCATAGACTGAAAAAATAAACAGATCGTCGCCTCGGGGGGTGCTTAGATCTAAAAGACAAGTCGTCGCCTCGGGGGGGTGCTTAGACTGAAAGATAAATAGATCGTCACCTCGGGGGTGCTTAGATCTAAAAGACAAATCGTCGCCTCGGGGGGTGCTTAGACTGAAAGATAAACATATCGTCGCCTCGGGGGGTGCTTAGACTGAAAAAATAAACAGATCGTCGCCTCAGGGGGTGCTTAGACCTAAAAGACAAGTCGTCGCCTCAGGGGTTGCTTAGACTGAAAAAATAAACAGATCGTCGCCTCGGGGGGTGCTTAGACCTAAAAGACAAGTCGTCGCCTCGGGGGGTGCTTAGACTTCCCTGGGGATAAACGTATCGTCTCTAGACATGGCTAGTACTTAGATTGTCGGAAAAGAAAAAATGATCGTTGATGCATGATATGCTTTAGGTTGCTTTATGCGGTATGATATGATATGAGGTAGACTCAATAGGGAGATTCTGCTGGGGAAATTTAGTGGCCATAGGTAAGTTTAACGAGAATTGGGATAGTTTGTGAAGGGACCCGTTGGGTTTTTTTTTTAAGAAACCTACTGGGGAAGTTCTTGAAGGAGGTCCACTGGGGAACACTGGGATAACTTGTTGGTGAATGTCGGTGAATATGGGATACTCACTGGGGAGTGTTTGCTGGGGAGCATAAGAAATTGTGAGGAAGAGTGTGATATGAATATGAGATGCATGCTAATGAATGAGTTTGATATGATGCGTGCACTATGCTGACATGTGGGATAAGCAGATGACATGTTGAGCTTCGGTTGTGATCGGATGCCGAGCATGGTTGGGCTTTGGTTGTGATTAGGTGCCAATGACGATTGGGCTTTGGTTGGAAATTGTGTTTGGGAGTGCCAATGAAAATTGGGCTTTGGTTGGAAATTGTGAGTGCCAATGAAAATTGGGCTTTAGTCGGAAAGATAAGGATCATCTTGAAAGCCGATCGATATCCAGCCTCAGTGGATGAAAGAAACGTGGGGTATTTTTTATTTGGGGAATCTCATCTTTCCGACACCCGGGATCTTTGTGTTTCATGTACCGTGAGCTGCGCACTTGTTTCTGCTGAAGAGTAAGAATCTTAAAATGACTGATGAAGAGTTTCAGGCCTTGAGTCCTTTGGTGCAATACTGGAGACCAACGAAATTATTTCAAACTTTAAAAATTCAAGTAAAATACATTTTTTGCAAGTTTTTATATTATTTCCCATATTTCATTGCATTATTTATCATGAATAAAAACAGCATTTTACGAGCAAGTGATGACACAAAACAATGAAAAGGCTTAAAGACGGTTTTTATTCAATGAAACTTAGTCCCTTGAATGGGTAACAATACATGAAGATGTAATCCCTGTAAGAGGTGATTACTAAGATAGAGAAAAGAAAGAAACAAATGGAGATTTGCGTGGGTTTCACTTTGATACAACACGCGCTACTTTCCCTATGACTTCGAAATACTTTGCCTCTGAAAGATGATAACGAGACCGATTCTTCCACTTTGAATTCTGTTAGGATCTTGTGTGTTGCAGCCTTCTGCCTTTCTTATTTGTTTTGAAACCCCTAATTTTTACCTGGACCGCTCTTTCGAGTTTTCAGTTCACTGGGGGTATATTTCCTTTTTTGATGTCCTTAATTTTTGCCTAGACCGCCTTTTCAGGTTTTCGATCTATCAGGACGCTCTCTATCGCCTAAACCGCCCTTTCGGGTTTTCGATTTAGCGAGCTCTTATTACATTTTTTCTCTTTTCTCATTTTTTTAGGCATAGTATTTTTTGACTGCGTCGGAGTTTATTGAGAGTGGAAACTCCTCTCCATCCATAGTAGTGATAATTAAGGCTCCGCCAGAGAAAGCCTTTTTTACCACGTATGGTTCTTCATAGTTAGGAGTCCATTTCTCGCGGGGATCCTTGTGGATGGGTAATATCTTTTTCAACACTAAGTCTCCTTCTCTGAATTCTCGAGAACGAACATTTTTGTCGAATGCCTTCTTGAGCCTCTTTTGGTACAACTGTCCATGACACAATGTTGTTAGGCGCTTCTCTTCTATGAGGTTCAGTTGGTCGAATCTTGTTTGGACCCATTCGGCTTCCTCTAATTTAGTTTCCATCAAGACCCTTAATGAGGGAATTTCAACTTCAATGGGAAGCACGGCTTCCATACCGTATACTAAGGAAAAAGGGGTTGCCCCAGTGGAAGTGCGAACTGTCGTTCTGTAGCCGTGTAGCGCGAAGGGAAGCATCTCATGCCCGTCCTTGTAGGTTTTTACCATCTTCTGGATGATTTTATTGATGTTCTTGTTGGCTGCTTCTACCGCGCCGTTCATCTTTGGCGGATATGGTGAGGAATTATGGTGCTCAATCTTGAGGTCTTTGCATAACTCCTTCATTGTGTTGTTGTTTAGATTTGCCCCATTATCTGTGATAATTTTGTGGGGAGTGTCGTAACGGCAAATGATTTCCTTCTTGATGAATCGGGCCACCACTTGTTTTGTTAGGTTTGCATAAGAAACCTGTCGCGGTGATTTTTGGATATCAAGCTATTGGTTAGCGTCGACTCGCAATTTTACGTTCACACCGATCTTTTATTTTTCCGAGGAAAAGGGAGAAAGTTCGAAAAAACCCTATTTTTTAGAGATCAAGGTACGGGGAACCTCTCGTTTTTAATTATCTTTATGCTAAATTAATTACTTGTTTTTAAATAAATGCCTAAGTGTGAAAAAAGATTAAAGTGATGAATAAAGAGAAAAATGTTTTTTGTTATTTTGTTGAAGAGAAAAATGTTTTTGTTATTTTTATTGATTTGGAAAGACAAAGTCTTTTGCCTACGTACCCGAGCGGGATCAAAATCACGTAGTTCGGGGTAAAAAGCCGAGTAATTTGTTTTGATTGATTTTAAAGTTTTGAACATGTTTTTGAGAAGATAAGAGGCCGAAGCGGCATAGAAGAAAAAATGCGAGTTTGGTTGATTTTAATTGAAGAAAAAGGTTTAGATAATTAAAGTTGATTAAAATTTGATTAAAAAAGAAAAGTCACTTGGTTTGAAATCCAAGGTTGATTTTTTTGGGATTTTTGATTATATGAAATGTTTTTATTGATTTTGACTATTTGACTTTTTTTGAAAATTTTGATTAATTCCTAAGGTCCAAAAGCTAAAGCGCGCCGGATCCCTCAAAATGACGTTGGATCAAGTGAGGGTCCTTTTCCTCGGATACAGTCATTATTTACATTTTATCGTCCTCAACATAAAGCAGAATAAATAAATGTGGGTGTCGGTGTGATATTCTCATTTATATTTACATTGTTCCTAAATACATTCTAATAAAATAAAATAAATGACAAAATAATAAATAAAAATCAAATAAAATTGCAAATGCATTAAAATAAATATGCTAAAAATAAATAAAGAAATAAAATGCATGCAGTGCAAAGCAATAAATAAATATGTTGCATAAAATAAATAAAGGAAAATAAGAAAAAATGCATGAAATGCAAGACATAAAATAGATATGTTGCATAAAATAAATAAAAAAATAAAATGCATGAAATGCAAGGCAATAAATAAATATGTTGCATGAAAAGAAATAAAAAATGCATGAGGTGCTGGAAAATAAATAAAAGTAAAAGAAAATGAATAAAGAAAATAAACTAACTAAAAAAGGAAAGAAAAATGCATAAAAAGAAACTAATGCTAAATAAAAAATGGCAAAAATAAATAAATAAATAAAACAAAATAAAATGGCAGAAAATAATAAAAGCAAAAAAAGGGAGTAAAGACGTAAAGTAAAAATAAATAAAAAAAAGTGCAAGAAATAAAGAAAAGCAAAGAAAATTAAAATAAAAAAAGAAGGGGGTGCAGGAGTAGAAAGGGGGTACAAGGAGAAAATCAGAAGAGAAGAGGGGGAGGAAGGAAGCTGGGCCGAAGAAGAGCCCATTGGGCTGAAGAGGAGAAAACCGGACCGGTTCGGTCTGAGAGAACCGAACCGGTTCGGTGTCTATATATATAGACAAAAGGACGGTTTTTTCTATTTTTTCAAAACTTTCTCTCTCTTCTTCTCCTTCCTCCCTTCTCTCCTTCTCTCATTCTCTGGCCGGAACAATTTTCCGGCGCGGTGGCCGCCGGCCTGGACGGCGGCGCCACCGTGCCGGAACAAAAAAAATTCGTTTTTTTTCAAATCTCTTTACATCTTTAAAAATCCTTTTCTCTTGTTTACACGAATCCGGACTTAGATCTTCAAGATACTCGTTAAAGAGGGCTAGATCTAGATTTGAAGTTTGTTTGTTTTTTTGAAAATTACCTTTGGTTTTTGGTTCGGCTTTGGGCTCTGGTGTTGGTGTGTAGGTTCGGTTATGGCTTTTGTGTTGGTGTGTAGGTTCGTTTATGGCTTTTGTGTTGGGTTTGGATTCAAACTTGTGATGATTTTATGTTGTTGTGTGGCTTTTGGTTTAGGTTGAATAAGGTTGTGCGGCTTGGTGGATGATTCGGTTTGTGGTTACTGTTTGGCTTTGTATTTGTTGTATTTCAGTTTTGTATTCGGATTTGTCGTGGAATTTTAGTAAAAGCTTGGCCGGATTCTGGATTTGATGGTTTGGGTTTATGATGATTATGGATGATGGTTAATTCTGGATGATTTGGGTTCGGTTCATTTTTATGGTGATTTTATGATGATTTTGTGGTTCTCTGGTTCGGATTTGGGTTTCTGGAAAAGAAAAGAGAAGGAAAAAACTTAGGGTTTTTTTACTGTGTTGGTGGTTTGTGGTGGCCGAATTCACTGTTCCTTTTCCAGTGTTCTTGACCTCAGGCACTGTGCATTAACTGCACTATTTAAAGGACCCAAAACTAGGGTTTGGACAAAAAGTCGGACAAAAATACCCCTTGGGGTCTGGACAGGATCAGATGGAAATGAAAATAATAAAAAAAATAATTAAATAATAATATCAAATAATAAAAAAATGAAAATAAAATAATAAAAATAAAATAAACCATAAAATAAATAATAATAAACTAACAAGGCTTAAAATAAAAAAATTAATAATAATAATAAAACGGTTGCCTTTGGAACAAAAATGAGGTATTTTAAAATACCTCTCTGCCGAAATTTCGTCTGAAATGACGTAAAATCTCGGCTTTACAAGACGAGTAAAACGAGTCAAAATCGGGTCAAAAATGGGGTATGACAGATGCCCCTATTTAAGTTTCTTCGTTACGGAGATTTAAAAGTGAAATTTTTAATTCGACGGGTCGAAGAGACTTAAATACAGAGTACACCATTTTTGACCAATTTTGACTGCGAAACGCTATGAATGTAATGTCATGAATGCCAGCGATGCAAGTGTGAATGCAAGACGGCGAAGATGACCTGACTGGGGATAAAACAAAACAAAAGGATACCCGAGTTCGTTAAAGAACGGGATCCAATTCCACTGGGGATAATGTGATTTGACTGGAGAAAAAGATCAACTATCGCATTGATAGCTGAAAAAGAAAAATGATATGGTGAAAAGACACTGACCACAAGCTGCTCGTTTGTAGAGCTTGCCACTTGAGGTAAACACGGGAATAAAAGATACTTGCCAGCTGTTCGGTTGTAGAACTTGCCACTGGACGACGATGACGAAAGATAAAAAAGTAAATGCCAGCTGTTCGGGATGTAACCGAACTAGCCACTGACAACAAAATGAAGGTGAAAGGTAAATGCCAACTGTTCGGGATGTAACCGGACTAGCCACTGACAACAAAATGAAGGTAAAAGGTAAATGCCAACTGTTCAGGATGTAACCGAACTAGCCACTGACAACAAAATTAAGGTAAAAGGTAAATGCCAGCTGTTCGGTTGTAGAACTTGCCACTTGGCGACAATGATGAAAATAAAAGATACGCGCAAGTTGTTCATTTGTGGAACCTGCCACTTGGCAAAAAGACAAAATAGAGGTATGCACAAGTTGTTCGTTTGTAGAACTTGCCGCTTGGCGACAAGACAAGATAAAAGTATGCACAAGATGTTCGTTAAAGAACTGCCACTTGGCGAAAAGACAAGATAAAAGTACGCACAAGTTGTTCGTTAAAGAACTGCCACTTGGCGAAAAGACAAGATAAAAGATGCACAAGTTGTTCGTTAAAGAACTGCCACTTGGCGAAAAGACAAGATAAAAGTACGCACTGAAGTAAAATATTTTCACTAGAAAGGGGGGTTTGAATTGTGAACTGTTAAAGATTACCTTTTTTAAAATTTTAAGCTAGTAATAAAAATGGTTAGTAGATGAAAGATAATAATAATCACGTGTGATGAGGGTGTGAAAAATTGAAACAAATAAAAGAGATGGAAGAAATAACACAGAGAGCTTTACTTGCTCTTGAGTTTACACAGAGCTTTTCTCACTCTTAAGTTACACACTTGTTTTCAACAAGCCTTTTCTTTTACAATCCAATAAGAAACAAAATCTTACTTGGACAAAATAAAATATATGTGTTATACTAAACAGAGCTCAAAACAAAAGAGCAATTTTAGTAAACTTAAAATTGAAGAATAAAAGAGAGCTTTGAATGTATGAGTATTTTTGCTTTCAGCTTCTGAAAATTCAGTATTTGTTGTCTTGCCATGAGCTTGCTATTTATAGGCAGATTATGCTTTGCAGCTGTTCACTATACGCTCCCTTTCTCACGTGTAGCTACTGTACATAACTTCTTCAATTTTCTCTTTCCATTGTTCCCACGTGTGGTGCAGTTTTAAAAACAACTTGGCCAGGTTTTAACTAATGTAGGTTGCAACTGCATTTCAATCTGTCTTTACACGTGTATACCTTCCTATTCTTCAATCCATATTTGCAGCCAAAAAATACTTATCTGTTTGTACTTGTGTCCCTCATTGATTTGGTCAAAGGATGGTTTTGTGGATAAACTAAAACCTTGTTCCTTTCTTTGTATTGTATTTATCCGTGTAGAAATTTTCTACTCTTGCCAAAACAACACCAATGTAATTTTGTCCCAATATAGTGTGTCTCTTGATTTTCAATTGGTGCCTCAAAATCCATATGCTGGATAAAATGTGAGACAGAACATCAACTGATAATTTGTAGATTGAGTTCCTTTTGAATACTTTTCCTGTTACTAAATGAGACAATCAAATCCACAAGTTAGATGAAAAATAATCAGAACTTATAAATAAATTTTCTGTAAAAGAAGTTCTGAATTTTTGGCTCCCCCTCAAATTGATAATCTTTGAGGTTTCTTTAAACTTCAGACTTCAGAAAACAGTCTTCAGACTTCAGACTCTGAACTTCAGATGTTGATCTTCAGTCGCTGTTCATCAGACTCTGATCTTCAGACGCTGTTCATCAGACGCTGATCTTCAGACGCTGTTCATCAGACGCTGATCTTCAGACATTGTTCATCAGACGCTGATCTTCAGACGCTGTTCATCAGACGCTGATCTTCAGACACTGTTCATCAGATGCTGATCATCAGACGCTGTTCATCAGACGCTGATCATCAGACGCTGATCATCAGACACTGATCTTTAGACGTTGTTCATCAGACGCTGATCTTCAAACGCTGTTCATCAGACGCTGATCTTCAAACGCTGATCTTCAGACCCTGATCTTGAATTTCTTTCAGCAAATTTATTTGTGGGTGATAAATTCAAAACCCAAAATTAAAAGATGGCTTTGCTATCTTCATGACTTTGATTTGGCAAATGATTCTTGTCCTATCTTATATTTGAATCACTCAAGAGCACATGTTAGATAACAACAAGATCATAACCCATAAAAATATAATTCAGATTTTTGTTATCATTAAAACATTAAATAGGGATTTTTGGATTTTATCTCAACAATCTCCCCCTTTTTGATGATGACAAACTTATTTGAATTAGATTTTTATTTAAAGGATTCTGATGTAGATTAACTAATAAGCTCCCCCTCAATTTGATCTTTTCTTAAAGGACTCCCCCTGTAACACCCATATAGAGATTGCCTAGGATATCTTACGAGTATTAAAATTTCGTATTGGATACATTAAAATTACAATACAGAAGGTTGGCTTAAAGATAATACAATATATAGTCTTTGATACAATCCCAAAATTCGATACAAACATCCTTATAATATACATCATAATACATCATCTATGTACAACAACCATATAAAATAAAAGCAGCACGATCAATCCATAGCTTTCTCTTTACCTTTACGCCGTGCTTCCTGCAAACCTGCACCAGAAGGAAAGGGATGAGACATGATGTCTCAGTGAGCTCCGGCCCTACCTACTGTTGGCAACCACAGGGGTAACCTAGGGTCGCCGTGCCTACTCTTGGCAATCTTGGGGATACCTACGATCGCCGTCATTCTTTACATACTTCGCGACCAGGGGAAAACTAGGATCGCTTCATTGTCTTTATCTTTTCTTATGCATTTCATATTCTATTCTTAACCTTAAACTTTGCTTAGTGATCGAGGGGACATCCTATGATCACTACTTGTTCACTAGGAACTAATTGTCATATTTCTCAATACATATAAAATATACATATTCATCTTCGTATCTTTAGGTTAGAAGTTAGCGTTGAACAAACATTACATTATCTTGGTTCGTTTTACGGAGTGCATCCGGGTGGAGTAACCCCGAAGTACATCTCCCATCATACCGGTGAAATTCCTATCATATCAGGCTAACACCGGACTCCTCTTATCTTTATGTTGGCGACCCTCTCGGTGAAGCCCCATCCGGCATAACCCGGAGTCTGCTGGACACAACTTAACTTTACATGTGGACAACCCTCTCGGTGAAGTCCCATCTGGCATAATCCGGAGCCTGCTGGACATGCTTAATATTTTAACTTACGTGTGGATAGCCCTTTCGGAGAAATCCCATCCGGCGTATCCCGGAGTCTGATGAACACGTGATCATAATCTTATAGTATAATCTTAACTTGTTCTTATTCTTTAAGTAATCATTCATGAGTGCTTAACCTATAAAAGGTTCTAAACTTGACTATTGTATCATTCTTGGATTTGTGTATACTGAATCGAGTTTATAACATTGCCTAGTAAGGGTTAAACCCTAAACTAGCTCCTTAACCTCTCTATATCAACTTATGGATTGAGGTATCCCTCTCTCAAATTGGACCTATCCTCATTCTATATTAATCTTTACATTCTCTAAGGATAGATCTTCTAATGCTTATTAGCGACACTTAGCCATTACATGATGTTTGTTGAGTCTGAAGCAGTATTGGATAGCCAGAACGGTGCAAGGACTGAAGAAAAAAACAATATGTTTCTGTACCCTGTGCCATCGTGACACGATTTGGAAATCGTGTCACGATTTTCTACCCAGAATTCGTGGCATGTTCTGCCTAAGAAATCGTGAAACGGTTGCAAAATCGTGACACGATTTTGCGTGCAGTTGGACAGCATAGGGCAAGTTCAAAACGTGATTTCCACCATTCTTGGCTTATCCAAACATACCCAAACATCATAATAGCTTAAGGATAAATTTCTAAGGCTTATTGATAGATTACATCATGATTGATCAGGGAATTACAAGAAAAGGAGATTAGGGCACTAAAACCTCAAACTTGATCATAAAACTATAAACATTCAAACTTACTCAAAGCGGTTTCTAAAACCCTGTGGAGCTCACCTTAAACCTCAATTGGTGCTTGTTAGCTTCTAAACTCCAAGTCCTAGCTCCAATCTACTCTTCTCTTAATTCTTCCTTGTTTCTTCTTTTCTTTCTTTTGCTCTAACTTCCAACACAAGTTTGCTAGTAAGAACTTCACAAGAATTTCATGAACTTTTGATGGGTTGTGGCAATTAGGGAGGAGGGCGTGTGATAGAGGAAGAGAGGGAGAGGAGGCTGATTTTGGGAGAGTGAAAGGGAAGGAAGAAAATGGTAAGAAAATATCTTACCTCTTATTTTTAAATAGTCTCCCCATTCCAAATATTTACCATAATGCCATGCCACTTATTTACAAAATTGCCATGCTTCTTAATTAACTTCTAACACTGATAACAATTACCTCTAAGCGGGATATTACAATCTACCCCCCTTAAAGAAATTTCATCCTCGAAATTTAGAATTTACCTGAAAATAGATGCGGATAGTTCTCTTGCATCTCTAACTCTAGCTCCCACGTTGCTTCGCCGTCGGGAGAACCTTTCCATACAACCTTAACAATTGGAATCTCTTTGTTCCGCAAGGACTTAACATCACGATCAATTATCTGATCTGGCTCAGGTTGAAATGTCAAATCTGATCTCAAATCAATATTGTCCAACTCCACTGGTTGAAAAGGATCAGGAATGAATTTCCTCAGTTGAGAGATGTGGAATACATCATGCAAACTTGACATGGCTGGTGGCAGCGCTAACTGATAAGCTGCTGGACCGACACGCTTGAGTATCTGAAATGGGCCAATATACCTTGGACAAAGTTTCTTGGTTCTAAAAGCTCCTCTTAACCCCAACTTAGGCGTAACTTTGAGGAATACATGATCTCCCACTTCGAACTCTAAAGGCCTTCGTCTTTTGTCTGCATAGCTTTTCTGGAGACTTTGGGCTATTCTCATCTTATCCTGAATGGATTTAATTTTCAAAGTAGTCTCCTGAATAATTTCTGGTCCCAAAATGCTCTTATCTCCGACCTCAGCCCAACATAGTGGGGTTCTACACTTCCTACCATACAGAGCTTCATAAGGTGCCATCCCAATACTAGAATGGTAACTGTTATTGTAAGAAAATTCAATCAAAGGTAGGTGATCATTCCAACTTCCTCCATCTTCTAGGATACACACACGTAGCATATCCTCTAACGTCTGAATAGTCCTCTCTGATTGACCGTCTGTTTGAGGATGATGGGACGTGCTCATCTTTAATCTTGTTCCTAAAGCCTTCTGAAAAGCTTTCCAAAAGTGGGATGTGAAGATCGGATCCCGATCAGATACAATACTAGCAGGAACACCATCAAGTTTCATAATCTCCGAAATAAACAAGTTGGCATACTGAGAGGCTCGGTAAGTAGTCTTAACCGGCAAGAAATGAGCTGACTTGGTTAACCGGTCCACTATTACCCAAATGGAGTCATGTCCTCGCTGTGTTCGAGGTATTCCACTCACAAAGTCCATAGTTATCTCTTCCCATTTCCATTGAGGAATTTCCAAAGGTACTAACATTCCTACAGGCCTTTGATGTTCAATCTTTACCTGCTGACATACAATGCATCGCGACACAAATTCCGCAATATCTCTCTTCATGCTAGGCCACCAATAGTCTCTCTTCAAATCTTGATACATCTTGGTGGTACCCGGATGAATGCTAAAACTGCTCTTGTGCGCTTCTTCTAAAATCAACCTTTTCAATTCTGCATCATTCGGAACATAAATTATTCCTTCAAACAGTAGTGTACCATCTGGCGCCCAAGAAAACTCTGATTGGCCAACTCTTCTTTGAATATCCATATCCATAGTTTGCGCTTGTGCAATCCTAGACCGTAGGTCACACGAAATCTCTAACTTGTTCAACATGATGCCACCTTCCAACTCGATAACATGGAGATTAAGATCTCTAAACTTTTCATATAACCCACATGTATGCATCATTACTTCAGCCTTAACTAAAGCCTTTCGACTCAAAGCATCTGCTACCACATTTGCCTTCCCTGGGTGGTATTTCAAATCAAAATCAAAATATTTTAGGTATTCCATCCATCGTCTCTGCCTCATATTCAGATCTCATTGATCAAACAAGTACTTCAAACTTTTGTGATCGCTGAACAAATCAAACTGCGCACCATACAAATGATGTCTCCATATCTTCAATGCAAATACTATAGCTGCTAACTCAAGGTCATGTGTGGGGTAATTCTCTTCATGAGTCTTGAGCTGTCTAGACGCATATGCTATCACATTCTCTCCTTGCATAAGTACATTACCCAGTCCTTTAGAGGATGCATCGCAGAAAACGGTGTATCTCCTTTCAGGATCTGGTATTGCCAACATTGGTGCTTTAGTCAATTTCTTTTTCAAAACTCTGAAGCTCTCTTCACACTCTTCGTCCCAATTAAAGGGCACATTCTTCCTGGTGAGGCGTGACAGGGGTAAGGCAATCTGAGAAAACTTCATAATAAATCTTCGGTAATAACCTGCCAAGCCTAAGAAGCTCCTGACTTCAGCCACGTTCTTAGGTCTTTCCCAACTAAGAACAACTTCAACTTTAGACAGATCAACGGCTACTCCTCCTTGAGAAATAACGTGACCCAAAAACTTAATCTCAGACAACCAGAACTCACACTTGCTGAATTTTGCATACAACTGTTTATCTCTGAGGACGTTCAAAACAATTCTCAAATGCTGAGCATGTTCCTGAGAATTTTTGGAATAGATCAAAATGTCATCTATGAAAATCACCACAAATTGATCCAGATAAGGCTGAAATATCCTGTTCATATAATCCATATACCGTTGGAGCATTAGTTACACCGAAAGGCATAACCAGAAATTCATAGTGCCCGTAGCGTGTTCGGAACGCCGTTTTGGACACATCAGAAGACTTAAAGCGGATCTGATGATAACCTGACCGAAGATCAATCTTAGAAAATATCGTTGCTCCTTTGAGCTGATCTAGGAGATCATCAATCCTGGGAAGAGGATATTTGTTCTTAATGGTCACTTTATTCAGTTGGCGGTAGTCTATACACAGCCTCATGCTTCCATCTTTCTTCTTGACTAACAGAACTGGAGCACCTCAAGGTGACACACTGGGTCTGATAAAATGCTTCTGAATTAACTCCTCGAGTTGAGATTTCAGCTCTTTGAGCTCTGTAGGTGACATTCTATACGGTGCCACAGATACTGGCTCCGCTCCCGGGATTAAATCAATAGAGAATTCCACCTCACGCTCTGGAGGCAAACTAGTTACTTCCGAGGGGAAAACATCTAAGTACTCATTCACAACAGGAATATCACTGGGACTTAACTCTGATTCTGAAGCCACAGTGAGCATGACATAAAATCCTTTATCTTGAGCACAAATGAATTGAATTAATTGATGGGTACGGTTAATCAATTCAGACAGAGCTACACCTTCCGTCGTATCACTTGTCGGCATATAAATACTCTTCTCGGAACATCTGATGTACACATGGTTAGCGGAGAGCCAATCCATGCCTAAGATCACGTCGAGTTGCTCCATCGGGAGACACACTAGATCAACATAATAGGTCTTACTAGACACAGTGATATGACAGTTTTCACAAACATAGCTTGCCTCAATTCCGCCTTCAGTAGCGGTAGATACCAACATTGGAGGATTCAACGGAGACAAAGGTAATTGCAGTGTCTCTACACATTTATATGAAATAAAAGAACAGGTAGCGCCGCAATCAAAAAGGACTTTTACTGGATTTAAACCAAGATAGCACATACCAACAATCAAATCTTCATTTGCCAAGGCCTTTGCGCCATCAAGGGAGTACACCCTGCCTTTGCTAGTGGTAGTTCCTTCAGTTCCACTCCTATTCCTCCGTTCTGGACAATTTGCTATAATGTGCCCCGGCTTCTTACACCCGTAACAAATACTTGTACCCTTCATACATTCGCCGTAATGTGATTTCCCACAATTGTTGCAAGTGGTACCAGCCTTCGGTGAATACGTCTGTTTACCTCTATTCGGTGACCCCTTCAGTTTCAACTTGTCATGATACTTATCCGACATCCTGCTCTTCCTTCTTTCAAAAGCTACTGATCTTTCTTTCGAGGTCTTTGCAAGTCCTGCTTCGACCACTAAGCTATCATGCACCAGTTCATCGTAACTTGCAGTTCTTTGGAGGCTCACTGCAGTGTCGATTTCGCCTCTTAAACCTCGTCTGTATTGGTTCATCTTCCAGACTTCATTCTCAGCATACTCATTATGTGTGGAATAGTAGGACAGCTCTTCAAACTTCTTGGTAAACTCAGTGACTGACATGCCACCTTGTTTCAATTCAAGGAACTCTTGTTCTTTCTTTACCTTGTATGACATCAGTATGTACTTCTCTAGCATTGCTTCCTTGAAATTCTCCCAATTTATCTCGATGTCATTTTCTATCATTCTGCGTTGAGCAGATTCCCACCAATCTTCTGCTGTGCCTCTGAGCTGATTGGTAGCTAACAATACCTTATTTTCTTCTAGGCACTCCGCCATCCGGAATACTTTCTCAATCTGCTTTAGCCATCTCTTGGCTTCTGGAGGTTCACCTTCCCCATTAAACTCAGGAGGGTGGTTTCTATTAAATTCTCGGAAAAATGGATTTGCTACCACAGGTGGTGGTGGAGGCTGCTGCTGAGCACCTTGCCCTTGGTGCATCATCTCCATCCACTGTTGTTGGGCTTGAGCCTGTTGCTGAGCTTGTTGCTGCATCATCAGCATCATCTGCTGATACTGTAATGCATTCTGAGCTTGTTGCTCTTGATACTGCTGCTGCCAGGCCTGCTGCTGCTGTATCATTTGTTCCCACGAATTCATACTTGGTCCTCCACTTTCATCACTGGCCTGATTAGCTCGAGGTCTACCGGGTCCTCTTCTTCACCCAGACATCTTATCCTAGTTGTCATATACAAGTCAAAGTGATCAGTTTTAACTGAATATAACATTTAGAATAATGTCCTGGATCCAAGAGGTCCACAAACTTGGATTGTACTTTAATGACCCAAGGCACGGTCTGAATCGACCTGCTCTGATACCAAATTGTAACACCCATATAGAGATTGCCTAGGATCTCTTACGAGTATTAAAATTTCATATTGGATACATTAAAATTACAATACAGAAGGTTGGCTTAAAGATAATACAATATATAGTCTTTGATACAATCCCAAAATTCGATACAAACATCCTTATAATATACATCATAATACATCATCTATGTACAACAGCCATATAAAATAAAAGCAGCACGATCAATCCATAGCTTTCTCTTTACCTTTACGTCGTGCTTCCTGCGAACCTGCACCAGAAGGAAAGGGATGAGACATGATGTCTCAGTGAGCTCCAGCCCTACCTACTGTTGGCAACCACGTGGGTAACCTAGGGTCGCCGTGCCTACTCATGGCAATCTTGGGATACCTACGATCGCCGCCATTCTTTACATACTTCGCGACCAGGGGAAAACTAGGATCGCTTCATTGTCTTTATCTTTTCTTATGCATTTCATATTCTATTCTTAACCTTAAACTTTGCTTAGTGATCGAGGGGACATCCTATGATCACTACTTGTTCACTAGGAACTAATTGTCATATTTCTCAATACATATAAAATATACATATTCATCTTCGTATCTTTAGGTTAGAAGTTAGCGTTGAACGAACATTACACTATCTTGGTTCGTTTTACGGAGTGCATCCGGGTGGAGTAACCCCGAAGTACATCTCCCATCATACCGGTGAAATTCCTATCATATCAGGCTAACACCGGACTCCTCTTATCTTTGTGTAGGCGACCCTCTCGGTGAAGCCCCATCCGGCATAACCGGGAGCCTGCTGTACACAACTTAACTTTACATGTGGACAACCCTCTCGGTGAAGTCCCATCCGGCATAATCCGGAGCCTGCTGGACATGCTTAATCTTTTAACTTACGTGTGGATAGCCCTTTCGGAGAAATCCCATCCGGCGTATCCCCGAGTCTGATGAACACGTGATCATAATCTTATAGTATAATCTTAACTTGTTCTTATTCTTTAAGTAATCATTCATGAGTGCTTAACCTATAAAAGGTTCTAAACTTGACTATTGTATCATTCTTGGATTTGTGTATACTGAATCGAGTTTATAACATTGCCTAGTAAGGGTTAAACCCTAAACTAGCTCCTTAACCTCTCTATATCAACTTATGGATTGAGGTATCCCTCTCTCAAATTGGACCTATCCTCATTCTATATTAATCTTTACATTCTCTTAGGATAGATCTTCTAATGCTTATTAGCGACACTTAGCCATTACATGATGTTTGTTGAGTCTGAAGCAGTATTGGATAGCCAGAACGGTGCAAGGACTGAAGAAAAAAACAATATGTTTCTGTACCCTGTGCCATCGTGACACGACTTGGAAATCGTGTCATGATTTTCTACCCAGAATTCGTGGCATGTTCTGTCTAAGAAATCGTGACACGGTTGCAAAATCGTGACACGATTTTGCGTGCAGTTGGACAGCATAGGGCAAGTTCAAAACGTGATTTCCACCATTCTTGGCTTATCCAAACATACCCAAACATCATAACAGCTTAAGGATAAATTTCTAAGGCTTATTGATAGATTACATCATGATTGATCAGGGAATTACAAGAAAAGGAGATTAGGGCACTAAAACCTCAAACTTGATCATAAAACTATAAACATTCAAACTTACTCAAAGCGGGTTTTAAAACCCTGTGGAGCTCACCTTAAACCTCAATTGGTGCTTGTTAGCTTCTAAACTCCAAGTCCTAGCTCCAATCTACTCTTCTCTTAATTCTTCCTTGTTTCTTCTTTTCTTTCTTTTGCTCTAACTTCCAACACAAGTTTGCTAGTAAGAACTTCACAAGAATTTGATGAACTTTTGATGGGTTTTGGCAATTAGGGAGGAGGGCGTGTGATAGAGGAAGAGAGGGAGAGGAGGCTGATTTTGGGAGAGTGAAAGGGAAGGAAGAAAATGGTAAGAAAATATCTTACCTCTTATTTTTAAACAGTCTCCCCATTCCAAATATTTACCATAATGCCATGCCACTTATTTACAAAATTGCCATGCTTCTTAATTAACTTCTAACACTGATAACAATTACCTCTAAGCGGGATATTACACCCCCTCATTTTTAGCATTGAATATTTAAAGCAGAGAAACACATTTTTTGTTTGAACCATAGTATATTTTTTATGATTCTGATTGATTCTTCATATTCTTGGTTCAACAAGAAATAGACTAAAGATGCTAAAAATATCTTAAAACATACATGTCCCAAATGACATGCAAGACAAAGAAAACATAAAAACACAACTATACTTTCAGGTTGGTTCAAGGGTATGTAATCTAATTCATGTGCATATTCTCCCCCTTTGGCTCATCAAAAAGTGGAAAAGAGCCGAAAAGCTGGAAGCAGGATGTCAAAAACCTAAGTTACCTTATTTTATGCAAGGATTTTTAATTATGTTTAATTTTTCTTTTATAAATAAAAATCGGTCTTCTACTAAAGGTTTTTTAAAAATATCTGCTAATTGATTATTAGTGTTGATAAATGAAAGTTCAACTTCTTTTTTATTTACATGATCTCGAATAAAATGGTGTTTTATTTCGATGTGTTTTGATCTGGAATGCTGAATGGGGTTTTTTGATAAATTTATAGCACTAGTATTATCACATAATATTTGAATGTTTGCGTACCTGAGAGAGAAATCTTCTAATTGATTTCTAATCCACAATACCTGAGAGCAGCAGTTTGCAGCGGAAATGTATTCAGCTTCTGTTGTGGATAGTGCTATAGTATTTTGTTTACGACAGCACCAGCTGACCAAGGATTCTCCAAGAAGTTGACATGCGCCACTTGTACTTTTTCTTTCTATTTTATCTCTGGTGTAGTCAGCATCACAATATGCCATAAGATTAAAATGTGATCCCTTTTTATACCATAGGCCAATATCTATAGTCCCCACAAGATATCTGAAAATTCTTTTTACTGCAGTGTAGTGCGATTCTTTTGGAGCAGTTTGAAATCTCGCACACAGACCTACTGCAAAAATAATATCTGGTCTACTAGCAGTCAAATATAAGAGAGATCCAATCATTCCTCTATATTCTTTTTCAGGAAAATTACTTCCATTTTCATCTTTGTCCAAGCTTGATGAAGGATGCATGGGAGTGGTCATAATTTTGGCTTCATTCATCTTATATTTTTTGAGAAAATCTTTGATGTATTTTTTTTGACAAATAAAAATGCCATCTTTGTGTTGTTTGATTTGTAAGCCCAAAAAGAATTAAAGTTCTCCCATCATGCTCATCTCAAATTCACTTTCCATGAGTTTTGAAAAATCATCACACATTTTTTCATTTGTGGCTCCAAAAATGATGTCATCAACGTACACTTGTACAATTAATAAATCATTTTTATCGATTTTTCTAAAAAGTGTGGTGTCAATTTTTCCTCGTGAAAAACCATTTTTAATTAAAAAAGTGCTTAACATTTCATACCAGGCTCTTGGAGCTTGTTTAAGGCCATATAGAGCTTTGGTTAGTTTAAACACATGATTTGGCTTTTCTAAATTTTCGAACCCTGGAGGTTGATGCACATAGACTTCTTCATTCAAGAGGCCATTTAAAAATGCACTTTTTACGTCCATTTGAAAGAGTTTTATGCTTTTATGAGATGCATATGCAAGTAAAATTCTTATAGCTTCCAATCTTGCAACTGGCGCATAAGTTTCATCATAATCAATGCCTTCTTGTTGATTGTAGCCTTGTGCTACAAATCTAGCCTTGTTTCGAGTCACTTTTCCTTCTTCATCTAGTTTGTTTCTAAAAACCCATCGTGTTCCAATGACAGATTGAGTTCGAGGATTAGGTACAAGACTCCGGACCTGATTTTTTTCAAATTGAAGTAGTTCTTCTTTCATAGCTTCAACCCATGATTCATCAATGATTGCTTCTTTTATGGATTTGGGTTCGATTTGAGATAACATTGCTATATCATTGTTTTGAAAAGACCTTCTTGTTCGTACTCCATCTGCCATTTCACCAATTATTTGTTCTTGTGGATGATAGTCAACAATTTTCCAAGATTTTGGAGGACTTTGTGGTGTTTCTGTATTTGCAGATCTTTGAGGAGGACTTTCGTTGTTGGAGTTGATTTGACTTTCTTCCTCATCTTCTTCAAAGATCCTTTTTTGATTTTCAAGTTCATCAAATTCATCAAATTTAATGTGCATACTTTCTTCTAGGATCCTTGTTCTTAAGTTGAATACCCTGTATGCTTTTGAAGAAGTGGAGTAACCAAGGAATATAGCTTTGTCTGATTTTGAATCAAACTTTGCTAAGTTGTCTTTGTTGTTTAAAATGTAACAATAACATCCAAAGATATGAAAATAAGAAATGTTTGGCTTTCTTCCTTTCCAGAGTTCATAAGGGGTTTTGTTAAAAAAAATTCTTATTGAAACTCTATTTAAAATATAGCAAGACGTATTTATGGCTTCTGCCCAAAAATATTTCTCAATATTGGATTCATTTAGAATAGTTCTTGCAAAGTTCTATTTTTTCTTTCTACAACTCCATTTTGTTGAGGAGTTCTAGGACAAGAAAAATTATGAGATATTCCATTATCATTAAAGAATTGTTCAAAGGCTGAGTTTTCAAATTCTCCCCCATGATCACTTCTTACAGAAATGATATTGGTTTCTTTCTCATTTTGAACCTTCTTGCAAAAAGTTTGAAAAGCTTCAAAAGAGTCATTTTTGTGTTTTAAAAATATAACCCAAGTGAATCTGGAAAAATCATCAACGATTACAAAGCCATATCTTTTTCCACCAAGACTCTCTATTGAGATAGGTCCGAATAAATCTATGTGTAGTAGTTCAAGGGGTCTTTTTGTCGAAATAAAATCTTTTGGATGAAAGCTACTTTTAGCTTGTTTTCCCTTGATACAGGCTTCACATATTTTATCCTTCTCAAAATTAATCTTAGGAAGTCCTCTTACTAGATCAAGTTTTGATATTTTGGAAATTGTTTCCATACTTATGTGCCCAGCCCTCTTATGCCAAATCCATTTATCTTTTTCAAGAGATATAAAACAGGATTCAGCAGGGAGTTCATCTAAGTATAAAACATAAACATTTTTATTTCTTGATCCTGTAAATAAGATTTTTCCTGAAGATCCTTGTCTTACTTCGCATGTGTGAGGTTTGAATGTTACTTCAAAACCACTATCACACATTGACTGATGCTGATTAAATTGTGTTTAAGACCTTCTACATATTGAACATTTTCAATTTTTGCGGAGTTAATCTTACCAATAACACCTATACCTTTGATTTGAGCTTTTTCATTATTACCAAAGGTCACCAGTCCTCCTTCCCTTTTTATGAAGGAGAGAAAGCTTTGTTTATCTCCAGTCATATGTCTTGAGCATCCACTGTCCAAGTACCAAGGCTTTTTCTTGACTGTCATTAGGCATTCCTGCAGCAGTAGTTAGTAGTGATTTGGGTACCCATATCTTTTTGGGTCCTTGATGGTTAGTGTTATTTTTAGAAGACCCTTCTTTGTCAAATTTAACAGAATTTGATTTATGAGTAAATCTTGATTTTCGCAAGGTATGTTCTTTCTTCTTTCTAAAGCAAAATGCTTCAAGATGCCCATATTTTTCACAATATGTACATTTGTATCTTTCATTCTTTTTTGTAATTTTTTCAGGAATGAAAAAATTTTCATAAAGTTTTTGTTTTTGATTGGTTTTAAAACCTATGCAGGCTCTATCAAAAACACTTACTTGTGATCCCATAATCTTTTGAAAGGTTTCAGTTGATTTAACAAAGTTGGAAATGTCATCCTTTAATTGTAAAACATTTTTTTTAGAGCAATGTTTTCTTCATGAGTTTCATTTTTAATTTCAGAAATTTCCTTTGATTGAATTTTCTTTAGAAGATCTTCATTTAATTTTTTTAAATCTTCTTTTTCCTTTTTTAGTTCAAGATTTTCATTTCTCAATTTTTCACAAGTTTGTTCTAGAATATGAGAGTTATAAAAAAGATTATCAAACAAGTATTCAGTTTTTTCACAAGATGAACATGGTTCAAAGTTTACCTCTTCATTGTCTGATTTTGTCATTAGACATAGACTTGCTTGTTCATCTTCACTTGTTGATTCTTCTTGATCATCCCAAGTGAGTAGCGATTTTTGTTTGAATTGAGGATTGTTTGATTTTCTTTTGTTTAATGGACATTCAGATTTGTAATGTCCGAGTTTGTAGCATCCATAGCAGATAATTTGTCTTTTGTCAACATCTGTTTTTGAGTTTTCTCTTCTTGTTGGGATGTTTCTTTTGTGTTGATCTCTTCTTTGTATCATTCTTTGTAGTTTGCGAGTGAGAAGAATGATTTGATCTTGACTTTCTTCATCATCAATCTCTTGTTGTTGATCATCAGAATTTATTTCTTCTTCCTGATTTTGTGATTCTTGATTGGTTTTTAAGGCAATCATTTTGCCTTTGTTTGAGGATTTGTCCTCTTGTTACAGGACTTCATGAGCTTTTAAAGATCCAATTAGATCTTCTAATCTGAGTTTTGTCAGATCTTTTGCTTCTGTTATTGCAGTTACAATGTGTCTCCATGATTTTGGAAGACATCTTAGAATTTTCCTTACTCTTTCATGAGTAGTAAAATTCTTTTCAAGAGATCGTAATTCATTCATAATGATAGTAAACCTTCCATACATTTCATCTATGGTTTCGGTTTCTTTCATTTCAAATAATTCAAATTTTCTTACGCCTATATCAATTCTTGTTTCTTTCACATGACTGGTTCCTTCATGATGAGTTTTTAAGGTATCCCAAATTTCTTTGGCAGTTTTGCATTCCTGTGTTCGATCATATTCTTCCCTGCTCAAAGCCATGGTTAGAAACAATTTAGCTTTAGAATTTAATAAAATACTTTTACCTTCCTCTTCTGACCAATCTTCTTGTTTTTTGATGTTTAAATCATCATCATATGGAATATAGTTTCCATTTTCAACTATTGACCACATATGATTATCTTGTGATTGTAAGAACAGTTCCATTTTGCTTTTCCAAAAGTAGTAATCAGCCCCTTCAAAGAAAGGTGGTTGTGTGACTGAACCTCCTTCAGACATGAATTTTACTTTAGACATTTTTCTTCTTTTCTGAATCTTTTTCTCTTACACTATTAAGTGCTAAGGTCTCAGAGTCAAGCTCTGATACCAATTTAAGTAAAATATTTTCACAAGAAAGGGGGGTTTGAATTGTGAATTGTTAAAGATTACCTTTTTTAAAATTTTAAGCTAGTAATAAAAATGGTTAGTAGATGAAAGATAATAATAATCACGTGTGATGAGTGTGTGAAAAATTGAAACAAATAAAAGAGATGAAAGAAATAACACAGAGAGTTATCCTGGTTCACCCAAACTAGGCTACTTCTAGTCCCCACATGCATGTGTGATTTTCCACTAGGTAGTTGAGTTATAACTTAACCACAACTCCTCTTTTGTCTTGATCTTCTTGATCTTTCTTTACACTGAGCTTTACTCGCTCTTGATCTTCTTGATCTTTCTTTACACAGAGCTTTACTTGCTCTTGAGTTTACACAGAGCTTTTCTCACTCTTAAGTTACACACTTGTTTTCAACAAGCCTTTTCTTTTACAATCCAATAAGAAACAAAATCTTACTTGGACAGAATAAAATATGTGTGTTATACTAAACAGAGCTCAAAACAAAAGAGCAATTTTAGTAAACTTAAAATTGAAGAATAAAAGAGAGCTTTGAATGTATGAGTATTTTTGCTTTCAGCTTCTCAAAATTCAGTATTTGTTGTCTTGCCATGAGCTTGCTATTTATAGGCAGATTATGCTTTGCAGCTGTTCACTATACGCTCCCTTTCTCACGTGTAGCTACTGTACATAACTTCTTCAATTTTCTCTTTCCATTGTTCCCACGTGTGGTGCAGTTTTAAAAACAACTTGGCCAGGTTTTAACTAATGTAGGTTGCAACTGCATTTCAATTTGTCTTTACACGTGTATACCTTCCTATTCTTCAATCCATATTTGCAGCCAAAAAATAGTTATCTGTTTGTACTTGTGTCCCTCATTGATTTGGTCAAAGGATGGTTTTGTGGATAAACTAAAACCATGTTCCTTTCTTTGTATTTTATTTATCCGTGTAGAAATTTTCTACTCTTGCCAAAACAACACCAATGTAATTTTGTCCCAATATAGTGTGTCTCTTGATTTTCAATTGGTGCCTCAAAATCCATATGCTGGATAAAATGTGAGACAAAACATCAACTGATAATTTGTAGATTGAGTTCCTTTTGAATACATTTCCTGTTATTAAATGAGACACTCAAATCCACAAGTTAGATGAAAAATAATCAGAACTTATAAATAAATTTTCTGTAAAAGAAGTTCTGAATTTTTGGCTCCCCCTCAAATTGATAATCTTTGAGGTTCCTTTAAACTTCAGACTTCAGACTCTGAACTTCAGATGTTGATCTTCAGACGCTGTTCATCAGACTCTGATCTTCAGACGCTGTTCATCAGACGCTGATCTTCAGACACTGTTCATCAGACGCTGATCTTCAGACACTGTTCATCAGACGCTGATCTTCAGACGCTGTTCATCAGACGCTGATCTTCAGACGCTGTTCATCAGACATTGATCTTTAGACGCTGATCATCAGACGCTGTTCATCAGACGCTGATCTTCAGACGCTGTTCATTAGACGCTGATCTTCAGACGCTGTTCATCAGATGCTGATCTTGAATGTCTTTCAGCAAATTTATTTGTGGGTGATAAATTCAAAACCCAAAATTAAAAGATGGCTTTGCTATTGTGCGCTCTCGTTAAAAACGCGCAATCCTTCGAGGACGTCCACGAACGCTCGGAGGGCCTTGTGAAGTCGCCACCAAAGTTTTTGTGTAAAGGGAACGTTGATAAACCCTTATGTTTTTTGTTTGAAGGGAAACAATAATAAAACCCTTGACGATGAGGAAAAGGACTGGTCATCGCAACCATTGTCGGGTTCGGGAGTCGATTACGCAAGGGGAAGGTATTAGCACCCATCACGTCCGTTGTACTCAACGGGAACCTTCTATTTGGCTAAAGCTAAAAATGTTTTTAAATGTTTTGCGCGCATGCTTATCTATGTCAAAAGGGAAAAAGAAAAAATATGATGCAAGGGGAAAAAGAAAGTTTTTATTATTGCGCTTGACAAGATGTCGATCTTGCTCCTACGTATCTCCCGGTAGTCGGAGAATTCAAAGCGTATGTAGTTCTTTGGTAGAAAAACGTACATATGTTGGTTAATTTTAAATGGACGATGTTTTAACCGAATTCTTGCGATTAAACGTAGCTTGTATGCTCGCAGATGGGAGACTTATTAAGCATATAGCTTGTATGCTCGCGCATGGGAGACTTATTAAGCGTTTGTTTACGAATCGCGCTAGAATGTTAAAAGGCATGTCTGTTGGGTAAAAGGGTTCGAATTGGTCGCTATGGGACCAAAATGGGTGCAATGGACTCAAACGAGTCGATCATTGACCTAAGTGACTCCAACGAGTCGGGGGATGGTTCGATTGATCCAATGGGATCAAGAACGGGTACAATGGACTCGAACGAGTCGAACATTGACCGAGGTGACTCAAACGAGTCGAGGGATTGAATCTAGTGGCCACGGGGCACCAAAAGGTTCGGATTGACCACAAGGGGCCAAGAATTGGTTTGGTATGGTTGGATACGTTGAAAATGGAATGACGATTGTCCGAACGATGAGACATACGTCACGCATTCGTACAATCGGGGCAATGGAGAGACATACGTCACACCATCCCTTTTTCATTCAAGTTTTTGGTTGAATTTCTTTAGAAATCCCAAAGTTTATCAAAACATTTGGTTTGAAACCCAAAATGAAGAGATTTTAGCAATTTTGTTGGAAAACGCACAAGTTCGGCTCATTTTGCGAACGATTTATGTTCACGTTTGGTTTTGAAAATCATGAACAATGTTTATTGTTCAAGTTTGGATTTGAAAATGATGAACATAGCTGGTTTGTTCAAGTTGTTTTGAAAGTTTGGGGACATAACTTGTTTTGCAAGTTATCCACAAAAGAGTTACCCGAACTTGCGAATTTTCCAATATTATGCAAAATCCTTGAACTGGTTTGAATAAAATGAGTTTTAAAACTCCTAGGTTCTGAGCTCTTGGGCTAGAACCTCAAAAGTTGGCCATTTGGGAGCCTAAACTCAGATTCTGAGTTCTGTCATGGTCGCTCTACGACCATGACTTCGCACTGCGAACAATGCGAAAATTTGAGTTCAGAAGCTGTTTCTGAACTGTTGTTCAGAAACAACTTCTGAACACACTCAGGACCTTTTAGGAGAGTGAAAAGATTTGAGTTTTGGCAATGAAAAGAGCTGGACAAACCAGTTTTGATGTTTTGTAAACCTTGGGATTTCTTTTGAAATTCAAAAGGGGTTTTTAGAACAAAAAGGTTTTGGACCAAAATTGCTAGGCAAGCACAATTGAAAATGCAAGACAAAGGCTCAGAAACTTACAGAAATCATTAGCAAAGCTCCAGCTGCAATGAACTTGAATTGGTTGAAGGTTCTTGCAAAGGTTTTGAATATTGGTGATGGTTTTTGAACTTTGTAATGCTTTGTGTTTGGATTGGTTTTTCTGGTTGTTTTCAAGTGTTTGTAAACTGGAATGAGTAGTGTTTCTTTGTGTGAATAATGCTCTTAGAATGCTGCATTTCCTCTTGCCTTGCATCTCTATTTATAGGCCAAAAGGCAATCCAATGCAATGATGAAAATCCATAGGACCTAGCTGATTTGTGGGCTAAATTCAGGCTAAAAGGCTTTGCATTAATGCTAATGGATAGAGGCAACCCTGCCTTGTGCCAAGGGTTAAAGGCTTGACTGATTTCAGCCACAAATTCAATGGTCTTTGGATAGAAATGATGAGAAACATGGCTGGATTGCAATTGGCTAAGCTTGGGGATTGATCCTTGCAATCTCAATGGTTGGACAATAAAAACGTGCACTGTGATGTGCAGAGGTTGGGGGATGCAAAAGGCTACATATGGCTGGTGTGAGAGGGATGAAAAGCTGTTGCAAAACAGGGCAAGCAATCATGGCTTTTGCAAGTGAAAAACCAGCTGGGTTTGACTGGTTTTGGGGGAGCAAGCAGGAAGAAAGTCCTCAAGCAGGTGGCTGGCAACCTTGGGGTGGTTAACAGGTCACTTGGGAGGGACAAGAGCTGCCCAAGGGCAAGCCCACTTGCTTGCCACATGCTAGGTTGGAAGAAAAAGCTTCTTTCCTTGGCATTAATGGCAAGTCTCTCAATTCTGGCTTTGCTGAGCCCAATTAGCCATGAATGCTGATTAAAATAAATATGCAAATGATGTGTAACAAATTCTGGAATTAAATCAAAGAAACCAAAAATCTGCAGAAAAATCGCAGACTTCGCACTACGAAGTGAACTTCGCACTGCGAAGTGAACTTCGCACTGCGAAGTCATCATTTTTGAAATGTTGACTTTTTTGTTGACTTTGGTTGACTTTGACTTTTTCCCCCTCTTTGATTTTTTTTGTTTTTTTTGTTTTGAAAAGGCTTAGGACAAAATTGGGGTACTACAGCTATCTTCATGACTTTGATTTGGCAAATGATTCTTGTCCTGTCTTATATTTGAATCACTCAAGAGTACATGTTAGATAACAACAAGATCATAACCCATAAAAATATAATTCAGATTTTTGTTATCATTAAAACATTAAATAGGGATTTTTGGATTTTATCTCAACACGCACAAGTTGTTCGTTAAAGAACTGCCACTTGGCGAAAAGACAAGATAAAAGTACACACAAGCTGTTCGTTAAAGAACTTGCCACTTGGCACAAAGACAAGATAAAAGATATGCACAAGCTGTTCGTTAAAGAACTGCCACTTGGCGAAAAGACAAGATAAAAGTACGCACAAGCTGTTCGTTAAAGAACTATCACTTGGCAAAAAGACGAGATAAAAGTACGCACAAGTTGTTCGTTAAAGAACTGCCACTTGGCGAAAAGACAAGATAAAAGATGCACAAGTTGTTCGTTAAAGAACTGCCACTTGGCATAAAGAGGGTGACATCTCTGGACCAAACACAACGGGGATGACACTTAGGGAAGAAAAGGTTACAAGTTACTCATGATTGATTGGTGTGAAAAGATAGTTAAAGCAGGACTCAGGGTGATTAATGCAACCATGTATGAATGATGTTGTCTGTATGAATGTGTATATGCATGAATGTATGAATGTATGTATGATAGTACAACTTGTATGACCGCATGAAGGATCAATTTGTATGATTGTATGACTGATGAGCTTGACGAAACAAGATTAGACAAGTAAGATGGAAGGTGGACCGACGTCGCAGTACAAACACTCGGCAATCTTCATTGGGGATGATGCTGTTGGGGACACATCAAAATATTGACGGGGTAAAGTCCGACATAGTGCATTAACTGATGGGGTAAACACCTCCTGGGGAAAACGTGCTAATCCAAAACCCTAGCAGAAGAACTGGTGCTTCTGTGGTCATGCTTATCTTTTGTTTTTTTGATTTTTTTGAATCCCTAACTTTTGTCTGGACCGCCCTTTCGGGTTTTCGATCCACCGGGAATATATTCTTTTGTATGCCCCTAATTTTTGCCTGGACCGCCCTTTCGGGTTTTCAATCCACCGGGACGCTCATTTTTGCCTAAGCCACCCTTTCGGGTTTTCGACTTACCGAGCTCTTTTCTTTTTCTTTTTTTTTCCTTTCTTTCGTTTTTTTAAGCAATTGACCATGTTCAACCTGCAGAGTTTGTCCGTTATCAGGACGGATGTTGACGCGCACTTCACTTATTCACGAGTTCAGAGAGAATGTGTTTGTTGTTTATGCTTTCCAAAAGATATGAAAAAGATTTATGATTTTGAGAAAATATTTTGCTTCAAGTATCACCATCACAAATAGAAGAAATTTTATAAACAGAATAAATGGGAATTCCAAATAAAAGGCACAGGCTCAAATTTATTTAATAGAGTGGTGGCCCGCCAATGACGTGGCTCCACGGATCTCACAAAGTTTGGAAAATGGTAAATATAAGGGGAAGGTACATTGAACACAATAACCGCTATTCTCCCTAACAACTTTGAATTCCACTGTTTGGATGCTTCATTCAGAGTCTCTTTGATAGCTATCGTGCCCCAAGTGAGTCATGGCCAACCCGATGCAGTTACTTTGTCTTTTGATCCTTAATTTTTGCATAGATCGCTCTTTCGGGTTTTCGACCTATCAGGATGATTGTTTTTCTGTTTTATGTCTCTAATTTTTGCCTGGACCGCCCTTTCGGGTTTTCAGCCCACCGAGACGCTCATTTTTGCCTAAGCCGCCCTTTCGGGTTTTCGACTTACCGAGCTGTTCTTTTTATTTTTAGACAAAGTATTTCTTGACTGCATCGGCGTTCACAGGACGGGGAAGCTCATCACCATCCATAGCCGTAAGAGTCATTGCACCACCAGAGAAAGCTCTCTTGACGACGCATGGGCCTTCATAATTAGGCGTCCAATTGCCTCTGGAATCAGGTTAAAAATACAAGACATTCTTGAGCACGAGATCTCCTTCTTGGAACGCACGGGGACAAACTTTTCTTGTCAAAAGCTTGCTTCATCCTCTTTTGATATAACTGCCCATGACACAAGGCGTTCATGCGTTTCTGCTCAATCAAGTTCAACTGATCATATCCGTTTTGGCACCATTCAGCCTCTGACAACTTGGCTTCCATTAGAACTCTCATTGACGGGATTTCGACCTCTGCGGGGAGAACTGCTTCCGTGCCATATACCAAAGAAAAGGGGGTTGCCCCTGTTGACGTGCGCACCGAAGTACGATGTGACTATCATCTTTTGAACAATCTTCTTGATATATTTCTTCTTTTTTTTGTTTTTTTAGCTTCAACGGCACCATTCATCTGGGATCTGTAAGGAGAGGAGTTATGATGTTCAATTTTGAAACTACCAGACAACTCTTTCATCATTTTGTTGTTCAGATTCATCCCATTGTCTGTGATGATTTTATCAGGAATACTGTAGTGGCAGTTCCTCGGAAACCAAGTTAATCACTTCCAGTACTTTTTCATGAGGCTGAATGACCTTCCTTTCATACTCTAGTAACCGAGAGATCTTTTCGAGAATCCCTTCATCCTCATCCTCTTCAGCTTCGTAGACAGGGAACTCAAAGTTGGGAGAGAGCATATGGTTACAGTGTTCAACGGGTTTATTGGTGTTTAATTTTTTTGAATGATTCATGATTAGTTTTAGTAAACAAGTAAATGCAGATATTTGGAAATTGATTAAAAAGAGGAAATAAAATATTTTTTCGTTTTTTGTGTTACCATTTTCCAGAAAAAGCAAAGAATAAAAAGACACAGTCGGGGACAAAACGACTTTTTATTTGATGATGGCAATGCATAAAGCAAAAAGCCCTACATAAATTCACTTTCGTTTCGGGCGAAACGAAAGGATTTTTTAAAAAAAAAACAAAAAGCGAAAACAACAAAATGTTATTTGGAAAAATGAACAGCGGAAGGAACGTCAACAACGATCCAATTGTGGTAAACTCCGCCATGTGTCACAAAATTAGCTGCCACCTCTTCAAGATTGTCTTCAACAGGGTAAGCCTCTGAACAATCTTGCATCATATTAACAGATGAGGTCTCATGATCCGGTAGTGGATTAGCTTGCACATTGGGGTTCGACTCCTTGAAGGACAGGATATTAGCATGGATCAACTTTTGGACTTCAACTTTCAAGGCGTAACAGTGCTCAATGTCGTGACCGGGTGCCCCTTGATGAAAAGCACAAGAGAGATCAGGTCTATACCAACTTGGCAACCTTTCAGGTATCCGAGGAGGCGCCTTAGTCTGAACAAGATTTTTCTCAAGCAAAGCAGGAAGCAACTCTGCATACGCCATAGGGATTGGATCAAACTGCGATATCCACTGAACCTGATTCTGTTGGGTGAACTATTGGGGAGCCTGTTGTCGAGGCTGTTGTTGATGCTGTTGTTGAGTCCTTTGCTGGGGCTGAGGCTGATAACCTGGATTCTGGATAGCACTAATGGCAGGTGTGACAGCGGCGACATATTGATGCCCCGGATACCGTTGCTGAGGCTGCCCATGGGCCACCATACTTATTTCTTGCTCTTTCTTTCCTGAGAAGCCATTCCTAAACTTCTTTGTACTGCTGGCAGCAATAGCACTTTCCATAACCAAACGTCCCTCTCGGACTCCTTCCTCCAGACGCACTCCCATATTCACCATTTCCGTAAAATTGCTTGGTGCGCTGGCGATCATCTTCTCATAATAGAATGGACCAAGAGTGTTGAGAAAGATCTTAGTCATCTCCTTTTCTTCCAGAGGCGGATTAATTTGAGCGGCGACCTCTCCCCACCATTGTGCGTACTCCTTGAAGGTCTCTTTTTCCTTTTGGGCCTTGGCTCGAAGTTGGTCCCTGTCGGGGGCCATGTCCAGGTTGTACTTGTACTGGCGAATGAACGCTTCCCCTAAGTCATTGAAAGTTTGGATATTAGCGCTTTCCAAATTCATGTACCACTTCAAAGCTGCCCCGGTCAAATTGTCCTGGAAGAAATGAATGAGGAGCTTATGATATTTGGTGTGCGCAGACATCTTTCTTGCGTACATCACCAAATGGCTTCGTGGACATGTATTCCCCTTGTACTTTTCAAAGTCAGGGACCTTGAATTTGGGTGGTATTGTGACGTTAGGAACTAAGCAGAGTTCACGAGCATCTTTGCCAAACAAATCTCTTCCGCGGAGAGCTTCAATCTCTCGTTGCATCCCATCAAATTTCTCTTGAAGTTCGTCCATCTTATCGAAAGCTCCAGCACTTTCGGCATGAAAGATAGGTTCCGCCTCTTGCTGATCAGTGTGGATGAAAGGCGCTGAATATGTCATAGCTGCTTGTGTGAAGGATGGACCGGGCTGAGAAACCGGTATTGACTGTTGGACAAAAGGAGTTGGGGTTTCAGAAGAAGTGGGATGGAAACCTTCACCGGATGGAAATGGCATCCCCCATGGGTAAGCTCTGGACGTGCTGGGTGGTGGAGTAAACACAGTAGAAGTTGGTAGAGCAATTGAGATCGGTTGCTCAAAAGTAGTGGCAGTAAGCTGAGGAACCGACACCTGAGCCTGAGAAGCCAGCAAAGAATTCATCATAGAGGTCAACTTCTCCATTCCTTCTCGGAGACTGGCTACCTCCTCCCTGAGATTCTGGTTTTCTTGCTCAATCAGATCCATTCTTCTTTTTCTGTGTGCCCGAGTGTTGTAGATGCGAGTAGGCTTGTAATGAATGCGTCTGGCCACTTTCTTCGGAAGATTGACCTTTTCGTGGTGAAACAAAGGGTGAGATTTGATTTGGAAACTATGAATGCAGTATGAGGCATGATTATTGTGCGCGCCTCGTTTTTTTTTAATGAAAAAAAAAAACGCGCAATCCTCCGAGGACGTCCTCGAACGCTCGGAGGGCCTTTGTGAAGTCGCCACCAAAGTTTTTGTGTAAAGGGAACGTTGATAAACCCTTAAGTTTTTTTTGTTTAAAGGGAAACGATAATAAAACCCTTTGACGATGAGGAAAGGATGGTCATCGCAACCATTGTCGGGTTCGGGAGTCGATTACGCAAGGGGAAGGTATTAGCACCCCTCACGTCCGTTGTACTCAACGGGAACCTTCTATTTGGCTAAAGCTTAAATTATTTTTAAATGTTTTGCGCGCATGCTTATCTATGTCAAAAGAAAATATACTAAAAGGGGGGAAAGAGATGAAAACAAACGAAAGGAAAAGAAAGTTTTTATTATTGCGCTTGACAAGATGTCGATCTTGCACCTACGTATCTCCCGGTAGTCGGAGAATTCAAAGCGTACGTAGTTCTTTGGTAGAAAAACGTACATGTGTTGGTTGATTTTAAATGGACGATGTTTTAACCGAATTCTCGCGATTTAAAACGTAGCTTGTATGCTCGCGCTCGGGAGACTTATTAAGCGTATAGCTTGTATGCTCGCGCTAGGGAGACTTATTAAGCGTTTGTTTACGAATCGCGCTAGAATGTTAAAAGGTACGTCCGTTTAAAATCAACCAACACATGTACGTTTTTCTACCAAAGAACTACGTACGCTTTGAATTCTCCGACTACCGGGAGATACGTAGGAGCAAGATCGACATCTTGTCAAGCGCAATAATAAAAACTTTCTTTTCCTTTCGTTTGTTTTCATCTCTTTCCCCCCTTTTAGTATATTTTCTTTTGACATAGATAAGCATGCGCGCAAAACATTTAAAAATAATTTAAGCTTTAGCCAAATAGAAGGTTCCCGTTGAGTACAACGGACGTGAGGGGTGCTAATACCTTCCCCTTGCGTAATCAACTCCCGAACCCGACAATGGTTGCGATGACCATCCTTTCCTCATCGTCAAAGGGTTTTATTATCGTTTCCCTTTAAACAAAAAAAAACTTAAGGGTTTATCAACGTTCCCTTTACACAAAAACTTTGGTGGCGACTTCACAAAGGCCCTCCGAGAGTTCGAGGACGTCCTCGGAGGATTGCGCGTTTTTTTTTTCATTAAAAAAAAACGAGGCGCGCACAGCTGGCGACTTCACTGGGGACCCTTTTCCCACTAGCAAGTCCAGCCTAACCTATTTGGCTTTTAAAGCCAATTGTTTTTATTTTCTTTGCGCGCCATGCTTTTATTTATCCATATCATATCTATGCTTTATGTTTATATTTGCTTTATTTTGCTTTATATTAATATCATATATATATCAAATGCGGGGGTTACTTGAGCGATGTTACTCCACATTGTTCGGGTTAATGCCTGACGTGTGAGGCTCTCTACCCGAGCTTGAGAAAAAAACTAAGTTAGAAGGAGGTTGTGTGCGGAAGCCCGTGTTGACGTATGTCCGTGAGGTAGGATGCCCAACCCCGCTTAGAGGAGATTTTCACGTGGAATTAATTGAAGTCATGTCGACGTATGTCCATAGACAACCCTAATTCCATGTGAGATCTATGACTCTAAGGACCTCTTCTTAGGAAATTTCACCTTTTAGAGCCTACATGTGAGGATGGGGGGAAGTTCCGAACCTTCATAAACCATACCCTTGCATATCATTTGCATTCATGAAAGTAATTTTCGCATCATTTTGCTTTATAGGAGTTTAAAAAGAACAACCAAATATTAGCAAAAAGAAATATGGATTCCGGGAACAAAAATACGCTCGCCTTCAAAATTAAAGCTCCTAGGGTGGAAAGCTTGTTAGCCCTAAGCAAAAGGCTCTCTTCGGTCAACAAGAGTATTTTCGAGGCAAGCTATGGGCTAATCCTTGATCTCCTACCCGTGAGAATAGATTCAACGGCCTTAACCACTTTGGCGCAATTCTTCGACCCACCTCTACGGTGCTTCACATTTCAAGACTTCCAACTAGCGCCAACTTTGGAAGAGTTTGAGAAGATTTTGGGTTGTAGCATGAAGGGTCATGAACTCTATCTCGGTCCGGGAAAGGACCCCACATTAGAAGCCATCGCCGAATCCTTATACCTTGACACCCAAGAAGTAGCATCTAACTTGGAAGTTAGAGGAAACCTTAAGGGATTTTCAAGAAAGATTTTGGAAGCCAAAGCTCGGGAAATGTTAGCCAACAAAGAGGGACGGGCATTCAACGCCATCTTAGCCCTCTTAGTCTACGGAATTGTCTTATTCCCCAACATGGATGATTTCATAGACTTTCCGGCTCTAGAGGTATTTATGACTAAAAATCCGGTTCCCACAATCTTGGCGGATTTTTATCATACCCTCTACTCTAGGCATGAACAAGCAAGGGGACGCAAAATTTCTTGTTGTACTCCCGTGGTGCAAATTTGGATGATGTCCCACATGCCAAGGAACCGAGACTTTGTGGAAAACCGGGCCAAGCTCAAATGGTCGCAACGGATGACAACCCTCGCCGAGAAGGACATCCATTGGTTTTCACCAAATTTAGAGGACCCGGAAATTATCCTCAATTGCGGGGACTTCCCTAACGTACCCCTCATTGGTACTAAGGGATGTATTAACTACAATCCGGTCCTCTCTCTCCGACAACTAGGTTTTTCAATGGAAGATAAACCTAATGACCTTTTGTTGGAAGCTTTCTTCTTAAGGGAAGGCGATCAAGACCCGGCATTGCTAGAGAGAATCCGGGGAGCATGGAGCCAAGTGCGCAAAGGAAGGGTCGGCAAGAGAAACTGTGTCGCCAAACCCCTTTATACTCAATGGGTGAAGGAGAGGGTCAAACCAATCAAGCTACCCTTCGTGGTCATAAGCCCTCCAAAACCTCCTACACCTAAACCTATTGCAACCATTCCCAACAAAGAAGTGGAGGAACTCAAGGCTAAAATTCAAGAACTCCAAAACAAAAATGGAGACTTAGAATTGAAGCACCTCCAAGCTTTAGGAGAAATCACTAGGACGAAAGCGGCTAAGAATCTCCGAAGGGAAGAGAGATTGGATAGGAGGCGGCTTGGTTAGTGCGGATGCCAACCTTGTGGCCAAGGACGAAGAGTTGGAAAGAATCTTACATTCCAACCAAGAGCTCAAGAAATTCGGCGAACTAGCCATCGAAGCTCAACGGAAATGGAGGTTGAAATTTCAAGAGAAAAATCAACAGCTCCAAGAAGTAGTTAAAGACTACAAAGAGCAGCTTCAAGCCGAACGCGTCCAACGGCAAAGACATGAGAGCCTTTCTCATCAAGGGAGGCTAAAGTGCAATTGCCTCGAAGAAGACATCAAGAAATTCGAAGAGCACTTCGACAAGATTGCAAGAGCCCACGGGGACCATATTGCACAACTACATGATGAAATTAGAAGTGCAAGAGTCAAGCTAGACCAGCGCAAGGAAGTGATTGAGTGTGTATGGCAAGACGCCACCCGATTAAGTGAGGATTTCACTAAATTGGTTGCATTCTCGAACTTGGTAATCACCCAACTTCCAAAGAGGCTAGCGGAGGCCGAGATGGTCATGCCCTACTTTGTCATCCCTATGGAGATCCAGAAGTTTATGAAGTTCTGCAAGGATACCATAGATTTCTATAGGGAGGAGATGAGCAAAGCCGAGAGGCGAGCGGCTATTTGATTTGTAATAGCATTAGTTACACTTTGTAAACAAATGTTATCTAATCAAATATATTTTGAAGCATAATCAATTTCCCGGTCTTTAATATTTCGAATTGCTAATATTAACTGTGCACTTTTAAATTCCTCCATAAAGCAAAATAAAAAAAAACACGCATATTTTGCATACTCATCGCATACATACACATGCATCTTCATGCATTTTTTTAAAAAAAAAAAACTCATTCATTTCCCTAAAAACAGTTCAAAGCAATCATAGCCCGAAAACCCCGAAAGCCCTCGGTCCAAGAACCAGATCTCCAACACTCGTACGGAACACGAGCTAACAAACAAAGGATCATGGACAATTTGGAACAAACTCAAGCGGCTTTAAGAGAAGAGGTTGATGGAATGAAGGGGAAGATGGATCAGATGCTAGAGTTAATGCAAACTCTATCGGCCCGAGAAAGTAATCCTCGCCCAATAACGGATGCATCCAATGTGCAATGACCTCTTTACGGTTTACCTCCGGATTATACCCCACCATTTGAAAATGAGGGCCATGGACCACCTCCACCACCGCTCACAATCCCCGTAAGGAATGAAGAGCGTCGTCCTCAAAGAGCTTCCACTACTCAGCATGAGGTGATTCCCCATGATGTGGAAAATAGTCAGCCAAGGCAGTCTGCTCCCGACACCACCCACCAAGACAATGATACCACCCAAATGTATCGAGTTTTGGAAGAAAGGTTGAAAGCTGTCGAAGGGTTCAGTTCATACGGTGCCCACAACGCTTTGGACATGTGCCTAGTGCCCGACGTGGTAATCCCTCCGAAGTTCAAAACACCGGATTTCGAAAAGTACAAGGGAATACAATGCCCTTGGAACCATCTACGGATGTTCTGTAGGAAGATGGCAGCTTACGCAATGAACAAGAAACTCATGGTGCATGTGTTTCAAGATAGTTTAAGCGGAGCATCATTGGATTGGTACATGCAGCTTGAGCGTACCCATGTCCAAACTTGGAAGGATCTAGCCGATGCCTTCCTAAAGCAATACAAATATAATTTGGACATGGCTCCAAATAGGATGCAACTACAAAACCTCCTGCAAAGAAGCAATGAGTCCTTCAAGGAGTACGCTCAGCGGTGGAGAGAACTAGCTTCTCGTGTACAACCACCATTGTTGGAAAGGGAGCTTGTTGACACCTTTATGGGCACGCTTCAAGGCCCATATTATGACAAAATGATTGGAAGCACATCTTCCGGCTTTTCCGATCTAGTCATGGTTGGTGAAAGAATAGAGGACGGAGTAAAGAGGGGAAAGATCCAAGGCCCTCTAGAAGCTCAAAGTGGAGCTAGGAGACCCCCCAGCAACTTTCACAAAAAGAAAGAGGGGGAGACGAATGCTGTTCTAGTGGGACCGTCTTGCCCACCACCAAATCAAATACCTCACTACCACTATCCTTATGTGGCAGCAGCAACGGCTCAAGGGCGTTACTCACCTCAAGTGATTCCTGTAGTACCCCAATTTTGTCCTAAGCCTTTTAAAACAAAAAAATCAAAAAAAATCAAAGAGGGAGAAAAAGTCAAAGTCAACAAAAGTCAACAGAAAAGTCAACATTTCAAAAATGATGACTTCGCACTGCGAAGTCTGCGATTTTTCTGCAGATTTTTGGTTTCTTTGATTTAATTCCAGATTTTGTTGCATATCATTTCCATATTTATTTTAATCAGCATTCATGGCTATTTGGGCCAAGCAAAACCTGAAATGAGAGACTTGCCATTAATGCCAAGGTTGGAAGCTTTTTCTTCCAACCTAGCATGTGACAAGCAAGTGGGCTTGCCCTTGGGCAGCTCTTGTCCCTCCCAAGTGACCTGTTAACCACCCCAAGGTTGCCAGCCACCTGCTTGATGACTTTCCTCCTGCTTGCTCCCCCAAAACCAGTCAAACCAGCTGGATTTTTCACTTGAAAAAGCCATGAGTGCCTACCCTATTTTGCAACAGCTTTTCACCCTCTCACACCAGCCAATTATAGCCTTTTGCATCCCCCAATCTCTGCACATCACAGTGCACGTTTTTATTGATCAACCATTGAGATTGCAAGGATTGATCCCCAAGCTTGGCCAATTGCATTTCAGCCCTATTTCATCATCATTGCTATCCAAAAACCTTTGAATTTGTGGCTGAAATCAGGCTGAGTCTTGACCCTTGGCACAAGGCAAGGTTGCCTCTATCCATTAGCATTTAATGCAAAGGGATTCAGCCTGATCCTAGCCCACAAATCAGCTGGATTTTGGGGATTTCTAATGATGAAATTGATTTGGTTTTGGCCTATAAATAGAAGGCAATGCCCAAGGTTACTGTAACGACCCTATTTTCGTATGTTATATTTTTATATATTTTATTTTATGGATTTGCATTTAAAAATATTTTCTAGTAATCGAGGAATAATTATTTGGCGCGAGGATAAGTTCGTAATCGAGTTTTTTTAAGGTTTTGGGCCAAGAGGATGAATAGTATTGGGCTTTTGGGTTTATGAGTAGTAATGATCAAGTGGATATGAATAGTAGTGAGCTTGGATTGGATTGAAAGGCTAGGATTAGTCCTTGAGAGTTAGTAAGGAATGGATGGCCAAGATTGTTTTGCTTGGATTATAAGAGATTATCACAAAGACTTGTGAATCACTATTCATTGCTTTGTGGAGAAGAAGAAAAACGTGGAAGAGGAGAAGAAAAGCAAGAGAAAAGCTAGGGCAAGTGAACAAGGGAGAAAGCTTGAGTTTAGAATCACCAATTCCTGGTAAGAGAGTTAGTATTACTTGTTCACAAGTGATTAAGAGAAGGGGAGAATGTCTATTTCTCCATCCCAAACTTCTCCTTCACTTTGTCTAGGTTTTGATAGAAAGTTTTTATGGTTTAAAGTTGTTAATGATTATGTTTTGCTTACTTGAATGCTAAGTGATGTTGCTAGTATGTTTTGTTGATGTTGCTAGTGTTTTGAATTCATTGGAAAAGTTATAGAAAGTTAGTGTTTTAACCCTAATTTCTTTGCTAGGTGTAATCCTTGCTTGTGATGGTTTTTAAATGATGTTTTATGAAGGAAAATTGTTTTTAACAAGTTCTGGAACTTTGGGTAACCTTGAATGGGCTAAAATGGTGGAAAATCACATTTTTACATGACTGTGTACTGATATGGTCGCTGTAGCGACGGACCGTCGCTTGTAGCGACCAGGCAGGATAATTCCCTGCCTATCCGTGCTTGTAGCGACCACACTGGCGCTTGTAGTGACCAGGCTCGCTTGTAGCGACCAAGGGCTCGCTTGTAGCGACCAACCCTGAACAGGCCAACTTCGTTGAGTTGTTCTGGAGGTCCTGGTGCGCGCGGGGATGGCTTTTTGCTACTGCATTCTCATTATATGTTTTGGAAACCTTGCCCACCATTTTAACTTATTCTTAATGTTTTCTAAAGATTATTTGTTTCAAGAAAAGCTTGAGTAAAACCCTAGCATGTGTGTGGGATTATCAAAGTGTGTGGGTCTTCCTTTGAAACCCTTATGTGTGAGATTTTGATATGATTTGCTTGGTTTATTTGAAATTGTTAATCACGGTTGAGTGTATACATGTTATGTCTTATGATTTGGCCATGAGAGCCTAGTGGTTGTGTTTGTTGTTGTTGTTGTTGAGATAATTATCAGAGTGCTGATAATTAGTTGTGTTAGTAAGTATCATATATTTGCTAAGTGAACATACATGCATTTCATGATGGTATGTATGCTCTTTATGAGTAAGAATGAAATCCAATTATTATTGGTCATATGCACGACCGTCCTTTTATGGCGAATGAGAGGTGCAGTCGATGAAATCCAATTATTATTGGTCAAGTGTACGACCGTCCTTTTATGGCGAATGAGAGGTACACAAGGGATATAAGTTTATCCAACAGTCCGCCATGACTCTAAAGCTGAGCAAGAATTGGTACCACATGCATTAGAGAATGCATTTGAGGCATGCATCCTTTGTGACATTAGTGTTCATTTAGGAATTATGTGTGCATAATGGTTGTTAAGTGATAATTGTTATTGATGAGTGTTGTGCTTTGTCGATTTCGTGTTGTGTTTTAGTTATGTATAATAATGTGTTATTTATACATGTTTATTGGTTGTGATACTAACACTCTCTGTTTTGTGTTATTTGCTGGATCTTTGGGGATCCAGAATATCAGGTTGACGAGAATATCGTCGAGGAGTAGCTTTTGCAGTTTAGGAGCCTGCATAGTGGTGAGGGCATAGCTTAGCTATCCTTACATTTTTGGTACTAGGTGTTGTATCCTAGTTAGAGTTTAGGGCTCTGATATTTGTAACACCACTTTGGGTATCTGAACGTTTATGTATAGATTTGGCAATGGTCTCTGTTGTAGAATTGCCTATTTTGAAAATCTTATGTATATATTTTTGTGTAATATACGCATGCTTGGTTATAAGCTGATTTTAAGCTGTTTGTTATTTTCCGCTGCTATATGTGATTCAAATATATTTTTTTTGATCTGTGGATGTTTTATGAAAATGCGTTTTCATTATGTTGTAACTTCCTATGTCCTTAACGTTTTGTTTTATTAAAGTTAATAATCGGCGGTTAAGGGTTAGGGTGTTACAATAGTTGGTATCAGAGCAGGTCGATCCATTGGATCAATTAAGTTTAGTATACCCTTTGTGTAACATGTGTTTCCTTAAACACTGTGTTCTCACTTGTGTTATGTGGTGATTGGTAGTGTGTGTAGATATGACGCAACGAGCACTTGCTGATGCGATGGAGCGGATGGCGGATGCCATGGCTCAGGATGCTGCTAGTAGGACTGCGGATAGAGCCGCACAACAAGCTAGAGGAGGCGGGGAAGATGAGCTGAGGCTCGAGAGGTTTATGAACAACAAACCGCCTATCTTCAAGGGAGGATACGATCCAGATGGAGCTCAAACTTGGTTGGAAGGAATTGAGAGAATTTTCGGGGCTATGCGTTGTCTGGATGCGCATAAGGTATTGCTAGGAGCGTATGTTCTCCATGATGAAGCCGATCATTGGTGGGGAAACGCTAGTCAGAGGTTGGGAGCTGGTGGAGCTTTAGTTACTTGGGCTCGTTTCCGAAGAGAGTTTTTAACCAAGTATTTTCCGGCAGACGAGAGGAACCGTAAGGTGATTGAGTTCATGGAGCTCAAGCAGGGGAGTTTATCTGTTTCTGAATATGCGGCCAAGTTTGAAGATTTGTGTCGTTTTGCTCCTCATTACAACACGATGGAAGCTAAGGAAGACAAGTGTGTAAAGTTTGAAAATGGGCTGAGGCCAGATATCAAGCAGTTGATTGGGTTTAGTGAGATCAGGAATTTTCCGATGTTGGTGAATAAGAGCCGAATATGTGATAAGGACAGTAAAGCTAAAGCTAATTACTACAAAGCCGCGAATGAGAAGAGGGGAAAAGACATGGCTAGAGGTAAACCGTATGGCAGAGGTGGGAAGAAACCATATGAAGGTGGGAGTAGTGGTGACAAGTTTGGAGGTAATAGGAATTGCTTTAAGTGTGGACAACCGGGACATCGTTTTTTCGAGTGCCCAAAGAATGATGGAAAATGTTTCAAGTGTGGTGATCCTAACCACAAAGCTGATCAATGCAAGAAGGGTATTGTGTGCTTCAACTGCAAAGAAGCGGGTCATAAGAGCAACGTGTGTGAGAAGCCTAGAGCGGCTGGAGGAAAAGTGTTTGCTTTAGATGGTGGTGATGCGAAGGCGGATAACTTGATCAGAGGTACATGCTTTATCAATAATACTCCTTTGTCTGCTATTATTGATACGGGTGCTACCCACTCGTTTATTTCCGTGGATTGCGTTAAGAGGTTGGGTCTTAAAGTAGAAAATATGATGGGACGCATGGTTATTGAAACGCCTGCAAGTGGTTCAGTATCGACTACGCTAGTCTGTGTTGACTGTCCAGTCACTATGTATGGTCGACACTTTGGTATGGATTTAGTCTGCATTCCGTTGAGCGGAATAGACGTTATCTTTGGTATGAACTGGTTAGAATTTAATCGGGTTCATATCAACTGTGGTAAGAAGACGGTTATGTTCCCAAGACTGGAGCCAGAGTTGTGCTCGAAGCTCATGTGTTGTCGAGAAGTGGTAAGATCAGTGAAGGCTCAAGAGGACGTGTTTGCTATGTTTGCTTCGTTGAGAGTAGAAGTGAAGGATGAGATTGATGCGTTGCCGGTGGTGCGTGATTTCACAGATGTTTTTCCAGATGACATTTTGGATTTACCACCCGAGAGAGAGGTTGAATTCGCAATTGACATAGTACCTGGCACTAGTCCAATATCGATGGCGCCGTATCGTATGTCAGCTGCTGAGCTAGAAAAGTTGAAGGAACAATTGGAGGAATTGTTAGAGAAAAGGTTTGTAAGACCGAGTGTATCGCCGTGGGGTGCGCCGGTTCTGTTGGTAAAGAAGAAAGATGGTAGTATGCGTCTGTGCATCGATTATCGTCAGTTGAATAAAGCAACTATCAAGAATAAGTATCCACTTCCGAGGATAGATGATTTGATGGATCAGTTAGTGGGAGCTTGTGTGTTCAGCAAGATTGATTTGAGATCGGGATATCACCAGATAAGAGTTAAGGCGGAGGATATACCGAAGACTGCTTTCAGAACAAGGTATGGTCACTACGAGTACGCTGTGATGCCTTTTGGAGTTACTAATGCACCTGGAGTGTTTATGGAATATATGAATCGTATATTTCATTCCTTTTTGGATCGATTCGTGGTGGTCTTCATAGACGATATTTTGGTATACTCGAAGACGGAAGAAGAACATGCCGAGCATTTGAGGATTGTGTTGGAGGTGTTGCGCGAGAAGAAGCTTTATGCAAAATTTTCTAAGTGTGAATTTTGGTTGCATGAAGTTAGCTTTTTGGGTCACGTCATTTCAAGTGGTGGTATAGCAGTGGATCCTGCTAAGGTAGAGGCCGTGCAAGATTGGGGAACGCCGGAGTCTGTTACTGAGATCCGAAGTTTTCTTGGTTTGGCCGGTTACTATCGGAGGTTCATCGAAGGATTTTCAAAGTTGGCGTTGCCGTTGACGCAGTTGACTAGGAAGGGTCAAGCTTTCATTTGGGATGACAAGTGTGAGCAGAGTTTCCAAGAGCTGAAGAGGAGGTTGACATCTGCACCTGTGCTAATTCTGCCAAATCCGAAGGAACCGTTCGTGGTTTATTGTGATGCGTCGAAGATGGGTCTAGGTGGTGTGTTGATGCAGAAGGGACAAGTCGTTGCTTATGCATCAAGACAGCTGAAGATTCATGAGAGGAATTATCCTACGCATGATTTGGAGCTAGCTGCTGTTGTGTTTGTTCTCAAGATTTGGAGGCATTACTTGTATGGGTCAAAGTTCGAGGTTTTCAGCGATCACAAGAGTCTGAAATACTTGTTTGATCAGAAGGAGCTCAATATGAGGCAAAGAAGATGGTTAGAGTTTCTTAAAGATTATGATTTCGAGTTGAGTTATCACCCGGGTAAGGCTAATGTGGTAGCCGATGCGTTGAGTAGGAAGTCACTGTATATGTCTTCTCTGATGGCGAAGGAACTGAGATTGATTGAAGAGTTTAGAGACCTCAGTTTGGTTTGTGAAAGAACAACCAGAAGCGTGAAGCTAGGGATGTTGAGATTGACGAATGATTTTCTTGAAGAGGTTGTGGAAAAGCAAAAGTCTGATGTGAAATTGACGAAGCTTAAGAAGCTCATCGAGCAAGGGAAAAAGGTAAACGTTGAGATCGACGAGAAAGGTGTGATGAGGTGTCAGGGAAGGTTATGTGTACCTGATGTGCCTGAGTTGAAGCGGATGATTTTGGAGGAAGGTCACAGAAGCAACTTAAGTATTCATCCTGGTGTTACTAAGATGTATCAAGATCTGAGGAAAATGTTTTGGTGGCAAGGGATGAAGAAAGAGATCGCCGAGTTTGTTTTCGCGTGTTTGACTTGTCAGAAGTCCAAGGTGGAGCATCAGAAGCCGTCGGGGCTATTGCAACCTATGTTTATTCCAGAGTGGAAATGGGATAGTATTGCGATGGATTTTGTAAGCGGTTTGCCGAAGACGTCGAAAGGTAACAATATGATTTGGGTAGTTGTCGACAGGTTAACAAAGTCTGCTCATTTCATAGCTATCAAGACCGGTATGCTAGTACCGAAGTTGGCTGAGATTTATGTCGAGCAAATCGTGAGATTGCATGGAATTCCGTCGAGTATCGTATCAGATCGAGATCCCCGTTTTACTTCAAGGTTTTGGGAAAGTTTGCAAGAGGCGTTGGGGACTAAGTTGCGGATGAGTTCTGCTTATCACCCGCAGACAGATGGTCAGTCGGAGAGGACGATTCAATCATTGGAGGATTTATTAAGATCGTGCATTTTGGAACAAGGAGTGAGTTGGGAAGCTTGCTTACCATTGATTGAGTTTACTTATAACAACAGTTTTCATTCGAGCATTGGTATGGCACCTTTTGAAGCGTTGTATGGGAGAAGATGTAGAACACCTTTGTGTTGGTTTGAATCGGGAGAAAGTGTGGTACTTGGACCTGAGATTGTGCAACAAACGACCGAGAAGATCAAGATGATCCAAGAAAAGATGAGAGCGTCGCAGAGTCGCCAGAAAAGTTATGCCGACAAGAGGAGAAAGGATATAGAATTTCAAGAAGGAGATCATGTGTTTCTAAGAGTTACATCGACTACGGGTGTTGAGTCTTTTGGTGTTGGCTGCATGTTTTGGCAAAACCAAAGTATTGAATAGAAGCATCTCCATATTTGAAACATTTCTTCAGTTGCAAGTTTTGTGTTTTGAAGCCATTCAGAAGCAGAAAATATCATCAGAAGCTGAATGCACTGTAGCAGTTCAGAAGCTGACTTCAGGTTCTGAAGCCAGCGTTGACTTTTGTTGACCACATCAGAAGCTGGGTTTTCAGATTAATTTTTGCGCGTATCTTGGGAGATTTAGCAAGGAATTATCTTTGTATAAGTGCTTCTAGAATGCTGAATTGTTTGGAGAAGATTTTATTGAAGATTTGGTTCAAAGATATGAAAATCGTATTTTCTGTTTTAAATCTTTCAAAGATACAAAACAGTTTTATTTGTTACTTGATTGGACCAATCTTATTTCAGTAACAAATCAATTCAGAAGATTAGTTTTTTTTTGCAAGACTGAAGGCTATATAAAGAGGAGGGCTGCTGCTATTCAAAAGACACGAATTAGAGAGAAAAATTCAGAGAAAAGAGTCTTAGAGTTTTTTAAGCTTTTAGCTTTATTTGTGCACCACTCTTTTGAGTTGGTTTAGGTGTTTTGATTGAGTTGTAATTCATTCTAAGCCTCTAGGTACGAATGAAGTTGTGTTTTTAAAGTTTTCTGAAAAACAGAGTGTTTTTGTTTAAGGGTAGTTCAAGTGGCTGGGTTGTAGTTACTTGAATAGGAAGTTAGAGGTTTTCTAATACTCAACGTGTTGGGTAGAATTCAAGACTAGGTGGAGATTAATTGCTTGGGATAGGAACTGGGAGTCAGTGTCTGAGTCTTAAGGGTTAATTCCAATAGTGGAATTCCTTCCTGGATTGGTATCCCCCAGAGTAGGAGGTGTTTACTCCGAACTGGGTTAACAAACCTTGTGTGTTTTTAGCTTTCCTGCACATTTATTTTTCTGCCTGTTATTGCTTTTATAATTGTGCCAAGTTCTGATCAGAACCTGATAAGTTTTAATCAGAACCAGAACCTGTTAAGTATCTTATTGCCTGGCCAGAATTTCAATTGGTATCAGAGCAGGCACCCTGCCTGTAATTTGGGTGAGATCCAGAGGAGTAGTTTCTGGCAAGCATGGATAGAGAAGGAGGATATGTCAATAGACCACCCCTACTAGATGGCACAAACTATGAATATTGGAAGTCAAGGATGTGTGCTTTTCTAAAGTCTATTGACAGCAGGACTTGGAAAGCTGTGATTAAAGGCTGGGATCATCCTGTGTATACAGACAAAGATGGTTACAAGACTGAGGTTCTGAAGCCTGAGGAGGAATGGACCAAAGCTGAAGATGATCTGTCACTGGGAAATTCAAAAGCTTTGAATGCTATCTTCAATGGTGTTGATCAGAACATGTTCAGACTCATCAAACAATGTACTGTAGCTAAGGATGCTTGGGAAATTCTGAAGACCACTCATGAAGGAACTTCTAAGGTGAAGATGTCCAGATTGCAGCTGCTGACCACCAAGTTTGAGAACCTAAAGATGAAAGAGGATGAAAATATCCAGGATTTCTATATGAATGTGCTTGATATGGCAAATTCTTTTGACTCTCTTGGTGAAAAGATGTCTGATGAGAAGTTGGTGAGAAAAATCCTCAGGTCCCTACCCAGAAGATTTGACATGAAGGTCACTGCAATTGAGGAGGCTCATGATATTTCTGCCATGAAGCTTGAAGAACTGATTGGGTCATTGCTCAACTTTGAGACTGCCTTCTGCAAACAGCCTGATAAGAAAGGGAAAGGTATAGCTTTTACTGTGAATACTGAAGCTGATGATCAACAAGATTCTGAGGAGGATGACTTATCAGAAGCTCTAGTGTTGCTGGGAAAACAGTTCAACAAGATTCTGAAGAATGTTAACAGAAAAGCCAAAGCCAAAGGTCAGAATTTCAGATTCAATAATAAAAAGCAACAAACTGATGAGAAGAAGACCAAGTCTGAGGAGAAAAGTAACCAAGCTAAAGGTGTGCAGTGTGTGCGCACCTCGTTTTTTTCCTCGGGAAAAAGACGCGCAAATCCTCCGAGGTCGTCCTCGAACGCTCGGAGGTGCCTTTGTGAAGCCGCCACCAAAGTTTTTGTGTAAAGGGAACGTTGATAAACCCTTAAGTTTTTTTTGTTGTAAAGGGAAACGATAATAAAACCCTTTTGACGATGAGGATAAGGATTAGGTCATCGCAACCATTGTCGGGTTCGGGAGTCGGTTACGCGAGGGGAAGGTATTAGCACCCCTCACGTCCGTTGTACTCAACGGGAACCTTCTATTTGGTTAAAGCTTGAATTGTTTTTTTATACTTTGCGTGCATGTTCATTTATGTTAAAAATATAATAAAAAGGGGGGAAAAGAGATAAAAACAAATGAAAAAAAAAAAAAAAAAGTTTTTATTATTGTGCTTGACAAGATGTCGATCTTGCTCCTACGTATCTCCCGGTAGTCGGAGAATTCAAAGCATACGTAGTTCTTTGGTAGAAAAACGTATGTGTGTTGGTTGATTTTAATTGGACGATGTTTTAACCGAATTCTTGCGATTAAACGTAGCTTGTATGCTCGCACTTGGAGACTTATTAAGCGTTCGTTCGCGAATCACATTAGAATCGTTAAAAGGTACGTCCGTTAGGGTAGAGGGTTGAATTGGTCGCTATGGGACCAAGGGAGGTACAATGGACTTCTATAAGTCAAACATTGACCGAGTGGACTCCGAAGAGTCGGGCGATCGTTCGATTGATCCACTGAGATCAAGAACGGGTACAATGGACTCGGACGAGTCGAACATTGACCGAGTGGACTCTAAGGAGTCGAGGGGTTGAGTCTAATGGCCAACGGGGGACCAAAAGGCTTGGATTGACCACAAGGGGCCAAGATTTGGTTTGGTTAGGGTTGTACATATTAAAAAAAGGAATGACGATTGTCCGAGCGACGAGACATACGTCACGCATTCGTACAATCGGGGCGATGGAGAGACATACGTCACACCATCCCTTTTTCATTCATGTTTTTGGATTGAATTCTTTAGAAATCCCAAGGTAAGTCAAAACATATGGTTTGAAAACCCAAAATGGGAAGGTTTAGCAAAATTGCTAGAAAACGCGCAAGTTCGTCTCATTTTGCGAAAATGCGCACATTACCGGTGTATGTTCATTTTTGAGTTTTGAACATCATGAACAATATATATTGTTCAAGTTTAGATTGAAAAGCTGAACATAGCTTGTTGGTTCATGTGGTTTTGAAAGTTTGGGAACATAACTTGCTTTGCAAGTTATCCACAAAATGGTTATACGAACTTGTGATTTTGCCAAAATTATGCAAAAACCTTGTTATGATTTGAAGAACATAGGTTTAAAAACTCTTAGGTTCTGAGCTCTGGGGCTAGAACCTCAAAAATTGGTTGTTTGGACACAAAAGCTCAGGTTCTGAGTTCTGTCATGGTCGCACTGCGACCATGACTTCGCACTGCGAAGCATGCGAAATTTTGGGTTCAGAAGCTGTTTCTGAACATTTGTTCAGAAACAACTTCTGAACACACTCAAGACCTTATAGATGGGTGAAAAGCTTTGAGTTTTTGGGGTGAAAAAGGTTGTACAAACCAAATTGGATGTTTTGAAAACCTTGGGATTTCTCTGAAATTCAAAAGGGTTTTTTTAGAACCAAGAGGTTTTGAGCCAAAATGGCTATGCAAACACAGTTAAAATGCAAGATAAAGAGCTTATAAACTTACAGAACTCCTTAGCAAAGCTCCAGCTGCACTTGGATTGATTTGGTTGAAGGCTTGTGCAAAAGGTTTTGAAGATTTGTGATGAACTTGAACCTTTGAATGGATTGGTTTTTTTCTGGTTATTTGTGGAGGTTTGTAAGTTGAAATGAGTAGAGTTTCTGCTCTTGAAAATGCTGTGTTTTCTGTCTTTTTGACAAGTGCTTGTAACCTTGGGCATTGCCTCCTATTTATAGGCCAAGATCAAATCTTTGTCATCATTACACAATCCCTTGATTCAGCTGATTTGTGGCCAAGATTAAGCTGAATCCCTTTGCATTAAATGCTAATGGATAGAGGCAACCCTGCCTTGTACCAAGGGGCAAGACCCAGCTTGATTTCAGCCACAAATTCAACTTATTCTAGAAGGTAATGATGAAGAACAAAGCTGATTTGCAATTGGCTAATGCTTGGGGATCAATCCTTGCAATCTCAATGGTTGATAACTGAAAACGTGCACTGTATTGTGCAGAGATTGAGGGGTGAAAAGGCTACTTATGGCTGGTGTGAGGGGGTGAAAAGCTGCTGCAAAAACAGAGTAGCAATCATGGCTATTCAAGTGAAAAAACCCAGCTGGTTTGACTGGTTTTAGGGGCAGCAAGCAGGAGGAAAGTCCTCAAGCAGGTGGCTGGCAACCTTGTGGTGGTTAGCTGGTCACCTGGGAGGGACTAGAGCTGCCCAAGGGCAAGCCCACTTGCTTGTCACATGCTAGGTTGGAAGAAAAAGCTTCCAACCTTGGCATTAATGGCAAGTCCTTCAACTCTGGCTTTGCTTGGCCCAATTAGCCATGAATGCTACCTAAAATAATTATGGAAATGATATGCAACAAATTCTGGAATTAAATCCAAGAAACCAAAAATCTGCAGAAAAATCGCAGACTTCGCAGTGCGAAGGGAGCTTCGCATTGCGAAGTCATCATTTTTGAAATGTTGACTTTTCTGTTGACTTTTGTTGACTTTTGACTTTTTCCCCTCTTTGAATTTTTTTGATTTTTGTTTTAAAATGCGTAGGACAAAATTAGGGTACTACAGCTGCCCCTACTTAATTGTGTCTTCGCATAGAGTGCGTGAGTGCCGAGGGCATCTCATGAACTCTTTGCGGAGATCAATTAAGTAAAAAGAAAAAAAAGAAGGACCCGAATTTTGTCCTTCGCGAAATGCAAATGCAATGGTTGGTAGGGGTTGATCGTATCCAGCCGCTAACACTGGAGGTAGATCCACTGGGGAATGAAGGTAATCTCATCTAGGCACTGTCACTAGAGGTCGATTCCTGAGGGTAGTGGTTTACTCTAGGCACTGTCACTAGAGGTGGAACATTGAGGTAGGTGATCTACTCTAGGTATTGCTTCTAGAGGTCGATACCTAAGCTAGGTAATCTTATTCAGGCACTGTCACTGAATATCGATTCCTAACGAGCTGTGATCTTATTCAGCCGCTAACACTGAAGGTCGATACACTGGGGGAGGTGATCTACTCTAGGTATTGCTTCTAGAGGTCGATACCTAAGCTAGGTGATCTTATTCAGGTACTGCTTCTGAATATCGATTCCTAACGAGCTGCGGTCTTACCCTAAATAGGTGCCCCTGGTTGAATGTTGATGGATGCTGGTGAATATGTGATACTCACTGGAGGATCCTCGTTGAGGATGCAGGTTTTATGAAATGAAATGCATGTGTATGAATGGTTTTAAATATGCATGCATGAATAAAATGATGTTGGTTGGGTGCCGAGCAGAGTCGGTCTTTGTTTGTGGTTGTGTTAATGACAGTTGGGCTCTCTTTTTGTTGGGTTTTTTTTGGTTGGTCGGTTTGGAAGGACGAGGTCCTTTGCCTACATACCCAAATGGGATCAAAACCGGTGTAGTTCGAGCCTAAGCCCGAAAATTTGTGTGGGTTTGCCAATAATGATTGGACTTTTATTTGGGGTTGAGACTCCCTGGGGAGTATCAATGTAATTTGGGCTTTATTGTGGGCCAATGAAAATTGGGCTTTGGTTTGTTGTGCTTGACAAGATGATGATCTTGCTCCTACGTATCTCCTGGTGGGATGGAGAATTCAAAGCTTACGTAGTTCTTTGGTTTGCCAATGAAAATTGGACTTTGGTTTTGCCAATGATTATTGGACTTTTTGTTTGGTTGCCGAGCGAGGTCGGGCTTTTTGATTTTGGTTGCCGAGCGAGGTCGGGCTTTTTGTTTTTTGGTGTGATCTCACTGGGGATATAAGGATCATTTTGGAAGCATGATCGATATCCGGCCTTAGTGGATGAAAAAGATGTATGGGGGTGAGCTTTATTTGGGAAATTTGTTTCCTCCGACACCCGGGATCTTTGCGTTTTACGCGTCGTGAGCTACGCACTTGTTTCTGCTGAAGAGCATGAGTCTTAAAATGACTGATGCTGAGCTTCAAGTTTTGAGTCCTCTGATGCAATGACGGGGACCAACGAAATTCTTTTGACATTTAAACGTCCAAGTAAAAAACACATTTTTTTTGTTTTTTATGTTATTCCCATATTTCAATGCATTATCTATCATGAATAAAAACACATTTTATGAGCAAGTAAGGACGCATAACAATGAAAAGGTTTAAAAAATGATTTTGATTCAACGAAACTTAGTCCCTTGTATGGGTAACTATTCGTGAAAATGTAATCCCTATAAGAGGTGATTACTGAGATAGGGAGAAAAGAAGAAACAAAAAGACAAATGAAGATTTGCTTGGGTTTCACGTGCTACTTTCCCTATGACTTCGAAATAACCTTTTTTTCGAAAGATGATAATGAGGTTGATTCTTTCCCTCTTGAATTCTGTCCGGACCTCACGTGCCGCAGTCTTTTGCCTTTTCCTTTTTTTTTTGAAACCCCTAATTTTTACCTAGACCGCTCTTTCGAGTTTTCAGTCCACTGGGGTACATTTCCTTTTTTGGTGTCCTTAATTTTTGCCTAGACCGCCTTTTCAGGTTTTCGATCTACCAGGACGCTCTCTATTGCCTAAACCGCCCTTTCAGGTTTTTGATTTAGCGAGCTCTTTTTTCTTTTTGGCATATATATTTTTTTGACTGCGCCGGAGTTTATTGATAGGGGGATCCTTGTGGATGGGTAATACCTTTTCCAAGCATTAAGTCTTCTTCTCTAAATTCTTGAGAATGAACTTTCTTGTCGAGCTGTCCATGCCCCAATGTTGTGAGGTGTTTCTCTTTTATGGGGTTCAGTTGGTCGAACCTTGTTTGTGTTTGAATGCCAATGGAAATTGGGCTTTGGGTGTTTGGATGACAAGCATGGTTGGGCTTTTTTTATGAGGGGATGCCGAGCAAGGTCGGGCTTTTATGATGGGATGCCGAGCAAGGTCGGGCTTTTGTTTTTTTGGATGGGAATGGCTTCCGAGCAAGGTCGGGCTTTTGATTGTCTTCCGAGCAAGGTCGGTTTTTTGTGATTGCCTTCCGAGCAAGGTCGGGCTTGTTTTGGATGGGAATGCCAATGAAAATTGGGCTTTTATTGGAAATGGGGTTTGTGATTGCCAATGGAAATTGGGCTTTTGTTTGGAAATTGTGTGCGCCAATGAAAATTGGTCTTTTGTTGGAGATGTGAGGAATGCCAATGATGACTTGGCTTTTTGTGGGAATTTGTGGGGAGTGCCGTAACGGCTTGGCTTTTTGTGGGAAATTGTGGGGAGTGCCGTAACGGCTTGGCTTTTTGTGGCGAAATTGTGGGGAGTGCCGTAACGGCTTGGCTTTTTGTGGGAAATTGTGGGGAGTGCCGTAACGGCTTGGCTTTTTTGTGGGAAATTGTGGGGAGTGCCGTAACGGCTTATGGTTTCTTTTTTGATGAATTGGGCGACCACTTGTTTGGTCATGTTTGCATAGGTAGCTGCTTCGACCCATTTGGTGAAACAGTTGATGGCAACTAGTACGAACTAGTGCCCTTTTGAAGCCTTTGGCTCAATCATTCCGAACATGTTTATGCCCCACATAGAAAAAGGTTAGGGTGATGTCATGACATTCAGAGGTGTTTGTGGTGTGTGCCCCTTGTTGGCATAATTTTGTCACTTGTGACATGTCTCGGCATGGGTTTGGAAGGACTCCTCATGGATTTCTTCGGTGAGCATGACTGCTTCATGTTTATCCACACGTCTGAGTGAGACTATGATTTCTCTTATAGAGTGTGCCCCGGCAGAGGGAAAATTGTAGTGCCATTCTTTTGAGGGCTCTCTTGGTGAGGTTGTATTACCCTATCCTCTTGATCCCCAAGTCTGGACAATCCTTTAGGAGGTTCAAAATCGTCCTTATTATCATCTTCCGTTTGGTTAATTTGAAAATTGAAGTCAAAAGGGATTATAGCAGTGTTATTTTTTTGGTGGTGTATTTATGATGATTTTTTTTGCAGGGTTTATGAAAATCTATTTGAGAACGAAAGAAAAACGAACTCTTTTGAACATAAACTGCAACTTTATTAATGACGAAAATGATTTGAAATATGGGGGTCCCATAAAAATTTATCATTTGCCTTGGGAAGAGCAAAATGATTTTTTTTTTGAAAAACAAGATAAATTACTTGGACAAAGAAATGATTTCCAGAATTTCGATGGCCTTCCGGTTTGCTCGGATCTCTTCCGAAACACTACTGTACACCGGGTCGGGTACTTCTTTTTTGGTGTTTGGTGAGGGAATGATGTGAGGGTTTTTCTTTGAAATGAAAATGCATGTGAATGTATAAATGCAATGAGTATGCAAAAATATGCCCCTCTTTTTTTTTTTTATGCAAAAAATTTTATATGAATGCAAATGTTTATGATATGCAAGGGTTTGGTGTATGAAGGTTCGGAACTTCCCCCCATCCTCACGTGTAGGCTCTAAAGATGATATCTCCTAAGAAGAGGTCCCTAGAGTCATAGATCTCACATGGAATTAGGGTTGTCTATGGACATACGTCGACATGACTTCAATTAATTCCACGTGAAAATCTCCTCTAAGCGGGGTTGGACATCCTACCTCACGGACATACGTCAACGCGGGCTTCCGCACACAACCTCCTTCTAACTTAGTGTTTTTCTCAAGCTCGGGTAGAGAGCCTCACACGTCCGGCATTAACCCGAACAATGTGGAGTAACATCACTCAAGTAACCCCCACATTTGATATATATAATATGAATATAAAGCAAATAAAGCAAATATAAACATAAAGCATAAATATAACATGCATGAATAAAATAAATAAACATGGCACGCAAAGAAAATAAAGCAATTGTCTTTAACCCAAATAGGTTAGGCTTGACTCACTAGTGGGAACAGGGTCCCCAGTGAAGTCGCCAGCTGTGCGCACCTCGTTTTTTTCCTCGGGAAAAAGACGCGCAAATCCTCCGAGGTCGTCCTCGAACGCTCGGAGGTGCCTTTGTGAAGCCGCCACCAAAGTTTTTGTGTAAAGGGAACGTTGATAAACCCTTAAGTTTTTTTTGTTGTAAAGGGAAACGATAATAAAACCCTTTTGACGATGAGGATAAGGATTAGGTCATCGCAACCATTGTCGGGTTCGGGAGTCGGTTACGCGAGGGGAAGGTATTAGCACCCCTCACGTCCGTTGTACTCAACGGGAACCTTCTATTTGGTTAAAGCTTGAATTGTTTTTTTATACTTTGCGTGCATGTTCATTTATGTTAAAAATATAATAAAAAGGGGGGAAAAGAGATAAAAACAAATGAAAAAAAAAAAAAAAAAAGTTTTTATTATTGTGCTTGACAAGATGTCGATCTTGCTCCTACGTATCTCCCGGTAGTCGGAGAATTCAAAGCATACGTAGTTCTTTGGTAGAAAAACGTATGTGTGTTGGTTGATTTTAATTGGACGATGTTTTAACCGAATTCTTGCGATTAAACGTAGCTTGTATGCTCGCACTTGGAGACTTATTAAGCGTTCGTTCGCGAATCACATTAGAATCGTTAAAAGGTACGTCCGTTAGGGTAGAGGGTTGAATTGGTCGCTATGGGACCAAGGGAGGTACAATGGACTTCTATAAGTCAAACATTGACCGAGTGGACTCCGAAGAGTCGGGCGATCGTTCGATTGATCCACTGAGATCAAGAACGGGTACAATGGACTCGGACGAGTCGAACATTGACCGAGTGGACTCTAAGGAGTCGAGGGGTTGAGTCTAATGGCCAACGGGGGACCAAAAGGCTTGGATTGACCACAAGGGGCCAAGATTTGGTTTGGTTAGGGTTGTACATATTAAAAAAAAGGAATGACGATTGTCCGAGCGACGAGACATACGTCACGCATTCGTACAATCGGGGCGATGGAGAGACATACGTCACACCATCCCTTTTTCATTCATGTTTTTGGATTGAATTCTTTAGAAATCCCAAGGTAAGTCAAAACATATGGTTTGAAAACCCAAAATGGGAAGGTTTAGCAAAATTGCTAGAAAACGCGCAAGTTCGTCTCATTTTGCGAAAATGCGCACATTACCGGTGTATGTTCATTTTTGAGTTTTGAACATCATGAACAATATATATTGTTCAAGTTTAGATTGAAAAGCTGAACATAGCTTGTTGGTTCATGTGGTTTTGAAAGTTTGGGAACATAACTTGCTTTGCAAGTTATCCACAAAATGGTTATACGAACTTGTGATTTTGCCAAAATTATGCAAAAACCTTGTTATGATTTGAAGAACATAGGTTTAAAAACTCTTAGGTTCTGAGCTCTGGGGCTAGAACCTCAAAAATTGGTTGTTTGGACACAAAAGCTCAGGTTCTGAGTTCTGTCATGGTCGCACTGCGACCATGACTTCGCACTGCGAAGCATGCGAAATTTTGGGTTCAGAAGCTGTTTCTGAACATTTGTTCAGAAACAACTTCTGAACACACTCAAGACCTTATAGATGGGTGAAAAGCTTTGAGTTTTTGGGGTGAAAAAGGTTGTACAAACCAAATTGGATGTTTTGAAAACCTTGGGATTTCTCTGAAATTCAAAAGGGTTTTTTTAGAACCAAGAGGTTTTGAGCCAAAATGGCTATGCAAACACAGTTAAAATGCAAGATAAAGAGCTTATAAACTTACAGAACTCCTTAGCAAAGCTCCAGCTGCACTTGGATTGATTTGGTTGAAGGCTTGTGCAAAAGGTTTTGAAGATTTGTGATGAACTTGAACCTTTGAATGGATTGGTTTTTTTCTGGTTATTTGTGGAGGTTTGTAAGTTGAAATGAGTAGAGTTTCTGCTCTTGAAAATGCTGTGTTTTCTGTCTTTTTGACAAGTGCTTGTAACCTTGGGCATTGCCTCCTATTTATAGGCCAAGATCAAATCTTTGTCATCATTACACAATCCCTTGATTCAGCTGATTTGTGGCCAAGATTAAGCTGAATCCCTTTGCATTAAATGCTAATGGATAGAGGCAACCCTGCCTTGTACCAAGGGGCAAGACCCAGCTTGATTTCAGCCACAAATTCAACTTATTCTAGAAGGTAATGATGAAGAACAAAGCTGATTTGCAATTGGCTAATGCTTGGGGATCAATCCTTGCAATCTCAATGGTTGATAACTGAAAACGTGCACTGTATTGTGCAGAGATTGAGGGGTGAAAAGGCTACTTATGGCTGGTGTGAGGGGGTGAAAAGCTGCTGCAAAAACAGAGTAGCAATCATGGCTATTCAAGTGAAAAAACCCAGCTGGTTTGACTGGTTTTAGGGGCAGCAAGCAGGAGGAAAGTCCTCAAGCAGGTGGCTGGCAACCTTGTGGTGGTTAGCTGGTCACCTGGGAGGGACTAGAGCTGCCCAAGGGCAAGCCCACTTGCTTGTCACATGCTAGGTTGGAAGAAAAAGCTTCCAACCTTGGCATTAATGGCAAGTCCTTCAACTCTGGCTTTGCTTGGCCCAATTAGCCATGAATGCTACCTAAAATAATTATGGAAATGATATGCAACAAATTCTGGAATTAAATCCAAGAAACCAAAAATCTGCAGAAAAATCGCAGACTTCGCAGTGCGAAGGGAGCTTCGCATTGCGAAGTCATCATTTTTGAAATGTTGACTTTTCTGTTGACTTTTGTTGACTTTTGACTTTTTCCCCTCTTTGAATTTTTTTGATTTTTGTTTTAAAATGCGTAGGACAAAATTAGGGTACTACACAGTGCTATGAGTGTGAGGGTTATGGACACATCAAATCTGAATGTCCTACTTTCCTTAAGAAACAGAAGAAGAGCCTAGCTGTTGCATGGTCTGATGATGGTTCTGAAGATGATGATGTTAGTGAATCTGATATGTGTGATACTGGTCTGGTTGTGAGGTCAGGAGCTATCTTGAAGAAGGAAGCTGGTTTAGAGTCTGAGACTTTTTCAGAGTCTGACTCAGAGTCTGAAGCCTCATCTGTGTCTGAAGTTGCTAAAATCTCATATGATGAGCTAGCTGACAACTATTGGAAGCTGTATAACAGAAGTGCTGAGGTTTGCAAACAAGTTTTGGATCAGAAGGAGACTATTCTTCAACTGGAGGCTGAAAAAGGAGAACTTCTTGTGCAGAATTCAGATTTGAAAGAAGAAGTGAACCAGTTAAATTCCCAACTTGAACATATGAAAAAACAGGTTAGAATGATGAATACTGCTACTGATAAGTTGGAGGACATTTTGGGGAATCAGCAACAAGGAAAAACTGGTTTAGGTTTTGTTGATCAGACTCAGATTCCTAAACAGATGAGTTTTGTTCCTGCTACTCAAGCTCATGATTCTATGGCTGGAATATCAAAGAAGAAACCTCAGAAGCAACCCCAGAAGTACAACAGAAGAAGGAGGAATCATACCTGGACCTGTCATCATTGTGGTAAGAAGGGACATATCAAACCTTTTTGCTTTAAACTGTATGGCTATCCTGAACACTTTCAATATAGAAAAGTGCAACCAGCTGCACCAAGACACAGTGTTCAGAAGGTGTGGAAACCTAAGGT